>BMAU01017951.1:600000-1047500 GCA_019973935.1 Trichonephila clavipes | reverse complement strand
GAAGAGGACAGCATCTAAGGTGGCACTCCTTTCAGAGTAACACGCTAAAGGAAGGGTTTTGAGCTCGAAAATATCAATGCGTTCAGCCTTCCTCTGTCCTACAATGGGTCTTCATGATAATTAAAACTTGAACCCACATGACACGCTAGCCACAAGTTCGTGACCATTAACAGTAGGCTACTACGGTTATAGGAAGTAATAATTGTAGAGACACCTTGAACATTTTTTTCTTAAAACTACTTTTAGTAGGTTTTGTGTTTATTAATATACAACTAGTTCATTATATTAACTTCACATGAAGTTCAGTGACACATGAGATGGCCTCTTCCCGTCTTAACTACTACACCACACCAACGGAAGGACACTGAGTCTCGACAGATTTAAGGTTCATCGGCATCTTCTACCCAGCTGATTTTCAGTGGCACCAGGAATTGAACCCGCGAGACTCCAATCACGAGTTCATGAGAGTGGTCCCGCACTGTCCAATTAAGTGAAGATAGTCATTAAATTATTTAGCGCAATATAACAGGAAAAATTAACTTCAATATACTCTGAATTTAGCATTTCAGTGAAAAAAGGTTCCAAATATGAATCAAATAACAAAAGCAATGATATGATAATTTTTAGAAAAATATACAGTAAATGCAATTGTGTTTTACAGTTTTATAAAAATTGAAGAATTGAATCAAATTTGTAGATTTTTGCTCTTATAAAATTAGTTAAAATGCTTATAAAATTTATAATTTCCATCTGAGATAAAGAGATAAAAATAACTCAATTTTTGACCATAATAGAATCAGGTATCATTAGAATATTCGCTGTAAAATATAAATTAACTCGAAAAAATGGTACTCGCTTCATATTAACTTCGGTTTCTTTATATACTATCTTTGAACACTGTCAAGAACAATACTGTTGAGGACTTTTGAAAACATTATAATTATTACAAATTACTTCACTAAGCAAAATTAATTGATCATTTTCAACAGTTTCTGGAATCTAAACTTCTGGAACAAGTTATTTTTAGTTCAGTATTTCTGCCTGTAAAATTACGTTTCAGATGATTTGTGGTTTTATAGAAAGGAATTGCTGTACAGTAAATAAGTGTCAATTTTGAAACCTAAACAATACATTATATCAAAAAGAAAGAATTCCTTTTACAACATGTAACGGCAAAGAAACTTTAGTTTAATCTCAAAATAATTTATCATTGTTTGCTCAAATCCATTAATTTAAGTGGAATCTATTTTTTCCACAGTTTTCATCATTAATTTCTACAATGAGTAATTACGATTTAGCGGAGAAACGCAATTGATTTTATCACGCAACAATCAGAAACAACTGTTGTACGGAACGAAAAAAAAAATATACATTACGTTTCTTTTTTTAAAAAATATAATATTGGGAATGTGTATAAAATTTTTTGGTGACTCTTCTCTCTCTGTTGCGAATTATATTAAAAAAAAGAAGAAAGAAACTGCAATAATATATTTACTTAATTAGTTTTATTGTTTTTTTTAAATATTAGAAAATTAAATACATTTATTAAAGTAAATAACATGGAATATATATATATATATATATATATATATATATATATATATATATATATATATATATATATACAACGTAAACATGGAATATAACATGGAATAAACAAGGAACGTAACATGGAATATATATATATATATATATATATATATATATATATATATACAACGTAAACATGGAATATAACATGGAATAAACAAGGAACGTAACATGGAATATATATATATAAGAATGCAAAATGTATAACAAGCATCAAAAACATGCAAGAATCGTTCATAGAAACATAATACAATAATCACTTAATACCAAAAAATGTATAAAACGATTAAAAGAAAGCAATTCAGTAAAAACTTAAACAAAATCTTGAGGGTGGAAAAAAACAATTTTGGACTTACGACCGAATAAGTGCGGTTAAACTTCTTTGATGGTACCAACATTCCCTCTTTGCGACTTGGTTGGTAAGAAACTCCAAATAGAATATATATATAAATAAATATCTAATATATTTATATTCAAATGTATATATATATATATATATATATATATATATATAACATGATGCAATAGTTTTATTAAGGAATTTGAATGAATTCAATGAGACGAATTTTTCATTTCTTTATATACAGTTCAGGAACAATTAGCAATATCACAACTGACATATTATTCAAACTTCACCAGCCATCCATAATATTTATTTAAATCGACGAGAAAGTGAAGTAATTACGAGAATCATATCATTATGATCATTTAAATTTATTTCAGTTTGTATCGCTTAAACAACACACGCACTTGTTTCTGTTAATTCTTGATGTATGTGTGAGAAATGCTCAGTGTGAAATAAGTGGCTGCAGTAGCTTAGTGGTTATACTTATGGTCGGTGGTCACGGGTCATTTTGTCAGTTAAGACCACCTTATAGAATGGGTCGATGCATGGTAAATCGTCGATGTCTTCTCGTCGGAGTGGTGTGACAGTTATGTGATGGGGTGATAGCTCAGGTGTCATTTGATCGAGAGTCAAATTAACGAGGTCCTGCGCCCTCAAGTTACTTAATAATGCGATACTAATATAAATCTCAATCTCACTCACTTATAAAGTCAAAATTAAGTATATTGGTAAAATATATATGTTCAATTTGTAATATCTAAATAAAATAAATTATGCATATATTTTTAAACAGGTATATGTAGAGGGTTTTAATAGGGTTCTTTTTTTCTGTATATAGAAAATTTATGCTGAACGGGGAAGGAGGATTCATAAAGGAGGAAATAAACCTATTTTACTGTCCTAAACCAGTGACAGTTTCAGTAATCGTAATAGTCCTTCATTTTTGTCCAATGACTCTTTCGCTATTTTCAATTTTAACGGCTCAATACGTCAGTCAAGTTCTTGAAACATTCTGTTATTATCTATTGTTAGTATGATATTCTTTTTCAACATTTATTTTATTCATGCGTTATATATATAATATTGCATAGCATAATAAAATGAAATAAGATACCAAGTGAAAATGTTGTATAACCTGCAATACCAAAGAAGAAAGAAATTGGAGTTCAAGAGACATAACAAATGTAAGTACAAGACGAGTCTTTGGACTAAAATGGAGACTTATTATGGTTTCTAAAGCTGACTCTGAATTAGGTCAACGATTTAGGGTTCAGCAATGCTTATATGTAAATATATATATATATATATATACTAGAGGACCCAACAGACGTTTTCCTGTACACGCATCTTAAATTCAAAATAAAAGATTTTTGAATATTTGATACTGCGATCGTAGCGCAGTCTCCCGGATCCAATGTAAAACATTCCAAGATCAACAATTTATAAATAAAAAATTAATTAAATAAACATTTCTAAAGCGAATTATAAATCTAAACCATTCTCGAGTCCACTGGAACAGACATAAACTTTCATCAAAATCGGTCCAGCCGTTTAGGAGGAGTTCTATTACGTACACACGCACAGAAAAATTACATATATAAAGATTATTTGAAAAGATATTCATTAAAAACGCTAAAAAGCGTGAATCGTCTGTATTTTCGTAACAATAAAGACCGGGTTTGGCCAGTTTGGCTGAAAATCAATTTTCGACGCCAACTTACTGCTTTTTCAATTCCTACTATTAGCTCACGATCTCTATACATATTTCATTTGTTTTTTTTTCTTTCTTTATTTATCTTGGTGGAATTTTCAATAGTTAATAAAATACATTTTAAAGCGCTCAATTGAGCTTAAATGTAATGTACATGATTATTTTGGATGACAATACAATAATTTAATTATAATTAATAAAAATTAATTCATTAAAACTAATTATTTAAAAAATTACAAATACAGCCGCGTTGGCGACATAGCGACCCTTTTGGCGACTTATCTCAAAATCTGAAAAGGTTTTTTTCTTACGTGTTAAAGCATTCAGTTGAAAGGAAATTTTATATACACGATTGTTTGGATGACAATACGATACTTTAATGATAATTAATAAAAATTAATTACCACTTAATGTTGTGATTCTGTCAATGTATATACATATTTATTAATTGCAACTATTTAATAAAAAGTAGCTAAAATAAATTTTTTCTTGGTTGATCTAAGTAGGAATTTATTTAAATTTTTTTTATATTACTTGTTTATAACAATAGCGTTGTTACAGGTGAATGTTGAGTTGTATTTTTTGAATATTTTTAATTAATATCTTTTTAACTAATTGCGATATTGGACCGAATTGTGAATCTAAACCATTCTCGAATTTACTTGAACCCACACAAAAAATTTCATCGAAACGAGTCCAGCCGTTTAGGAGGAGTTTAGTGATAAACACACGCACAGAAGATTTTTATATATAAAGATGTATATATTTTATCGGCATTAAAATATTTAAAATCATCATGGAAGCAATTTTACCCGACTTTCGCTATTGTTTGAAAGCCCTCATTTTATTAGTGTATGAATGTCAGGATAAATGAAGATTGGAAAATAAATTTAATTTATAGCCTTGTGTAAATAATAGTTTTTTTATTAGTTTGAAATTAAAGCAATATATATAAATGACTTCATGCATCATTTTCGTTCCTTTCCAAGATGTTTCCTTTTTAAAAAAGGTGTAGCAAGCCAAAATCAAAAACAAACTATACAATAATAAATTCTTCTAACTCTGTATACTGTGCTATATTGATTATTTATAAGATTATTCAGTCAGTTTAAGTAAGCAATGTAGATACACTGTTAGGAGTTGCAATTAAACGCCACAAGATAATATTTTCAATCTTTAACATCACAAGAAATTCAATTTTATTTTAGATGACAAAGATCTAGTACAAAAACAGTTTTTTTTCAACCATTAAAATTATATTGCAGATATTTTCATTGACTCATGGGCAGAAAGGGATATGAAAAAGATAACAATTGAAAAGAAATATATTACGAAAGATTAAACTTTTAAATAGAAATATATTATTTGTCCCATCCCTATATCGCTCCAATATTCCTCCCAATGCTTGAGCGGGAAAATATCCCTTTTTATTCCGGTTACTATACGCAGCACGATCCTTCCCGAGTTCTCTATGGGGCTTATTCGCGATCCAAAGCATCCGAAAACTGACATGTTTCTGCCATTAAGGCGATGTTCCGGGTAGTTTCCTGTATGGATGGGCGCATTATCAGGCTGAAATATACATTCAGAGATGCTTAAAGTTTCGTCGAATGATATTTAGTTTGTTCCTATTGGCTAGTTTTTATTATAGCTGCAGAATGAAAATTTCAGAAAGACTTGAAGAATAGGAAAGGAAAATATTACGACTAGTTTTGTTCGACGAAAAGCCTTTGTTTTATTCCCTAAACATTTTTGTCTCTCTTGTATACCAGAAATAATCGAATATAAGCCGTATTTTTGTTCATTTTTCCTTATGATATCTTCATGAATATTTGTTAAAAATAAATACACAGTAAAAATTATTTTTTAAAAAAATTGGTAAGTTTTTGAATTTATGATGAGTGCATCTTCTTGTTGTTTATTCCCTTAATGCAATAAATATGCTTTTTAGTTTAATTCTTTAACGTTTTAGTGCCATGCATCTCAAACTTTCAATACTGGAGACCGACTTTTCAATTATAATTTTTATCGCCTTCCCCTTATACAATAATAATGTATTGAATGCGATAATAATGCACTTTTTAAAGCTACAAAATGATTTTAATTAGAAACCGTACAAATTAATAAAATAAGTATATTAAATTTTATATATGTTACTTTTAAGTGATATATATTTCATTTTTCCCCGAATTTTTAAATTGAAACAATTGCAAAATGCGGTGGCTGCTTTGAAGACAAAATTTAGATCTCAGCCAAATATAGAAAAAGTACTCAGTGTCAATTTCGAATCGTAAACCTTCCTTTGAAAAACTTTCCTCTGAAAGACAAGCCATGGAAGTCGCTAATACTTATTAAACTTGCTCTTAGTTTAGTATTAAGAAATTAGTTATAAAATACCTTGTGTAGCATTAATACATTAAAAGTGTACTGTATGAGAGAAGTACCGGCTATTCGCACGAGTTTATTTATTTTTTAAAAAAACTAAAGCATTCTTAGTATAATAGCTGATTTGTCAGGAGAGTAAACCCAAATTCACACGACAATGTTTACGAAAATGTAAAATAAAATTTTAAAATGAATTCTCATATTATAATTAGTTTTAAGCGAACTGTAATTTTAAGCCTCACAGAATGAGTATTTAGAATTACTGTTAAATAATGAAAAATATAAAATTCTGTTGAAGAATAATTGTGTTATTTTTAATATTTAAAGCGATAACACTTCAAAATGTTTTATCCCAGGAGCAGGCACACACTCGATACTAACGTTAATGGTCTCGCGGGGTGGTTGAGTCACCCCAATTCTTTTTTATACATAATTATTTTTATTGTACACGATACAAATAGTGATTTCAGTGAATAATTTAACTAAGAGAAAGTAAACTTACCTACTTTCAAGGACTTTTCAATTTCTTTTTGTTAATAAATAAACAGTTTTGCCAGAATTAACGATTTCATGATCTCTGTGCCCCGCGCAACCACTTCCAGGTTAAAAGTGTATTCAATATAATTCGTTGATGTTACTGCTAAAAAAATGTTCAAAACGTTTTTCATCTTGCTTTATATGTTTGAGAGTAATGATAAAGATAAATCTTGGCCATGTATTCCTTCAAAGCGCTCTTTGTGGTTTTCCAAATATAAAACTATTTTACATGGAACTCCTCCCCCCAAAAAATACATTATTTATAACTTCCCTAAATGAGGAACAAACACATAAGAGAGGGGTTCTAACTAACTGTACCAATAACTTAGAAGTTTAAACACATGTTGAGCAAATATATTCCACTGCCTACAACTAGTATTTCAAAAAGAATACCAGTGATACTAAATACCAGTGTCTTACTAAATTTTTTCGATTCTGGATTTGGGGTTTGTTTTTCTCTGAAAGAGTAGTATTTTAGGTTTAAAAAGAAAACGTAATAAAAAAAAATCTCTCATCATAGGATTACAGCAAATCAAATAGAAGTTTTTTTATGTGGTTATAGGATCAAAAATAGCTAATTAGGTATTGAAGAAATTTTTATTTTTGATGACGGCAGATGAGAAAGAGATATTGTAAATTATAACAGAGTAAAATGGCATTTTTTATTGTGTCTGAAAGTATTTTTTTTTATAAAATTCATACCAGTAAATAATTTTTTAAATCTTTTGTTTTTGATATCCTCGCGCGCCCCACAGTTTGAGAAACGCTGTATTAGTGTATAATTGTGCGTGCAAACTTTAGGCTTAAGTATTTTTCAATCATGGTTTATTTTCTACAATATTTTTTGCACTATTGGGAATTAAATCTCTTCTGAAAAGGAAGGTTGGGATTCCACAAATCATAATTAAGATATCCGACTAGGTTGGAAGAGTGATTTTTAAGTGTTTGATGCCATAATTTTCAACGCACCCCCTCCATACAATAACAATTTATTGCATTCAATAATAATATACTTTTACTTAAAGCTACAATACGACTTTAATTATAAACCAACAAATTATCAAGATATATATAAAATTTTGTATATAATTTTATAACATGCCCATAGGATCACTCATAATTATTAAACTTGTTCTTCACTTAGTAATGTTAAATTAATTATGACATATATTGTGTGTGCAGCACTGGTATATTTATAAATGTATTATATCAGTGTAAATGTGTATTTTCTTTTTTATTATGTCATAATGTAATATGTTTTGTTTCTTTTCAGTAAATAAAAAAATAAATAAATAATCCCTTGTTTTCAATTTCCTTGCACCCCCCTTTTAGGGTTATCACGCCTCCCTCAGGGGGTGCCCTCCCCACAGTTTGAGGAACGCCGTGCTAGGACAATTAGAAAAAAAAAGATATATAAATATTGTAGAGGAAGGAATAATATACTGAACTAGAGAGTTCCTTAAGTTGTTGGGGGTTTTTTTTTTTTTTTTTTTTTGGTATTTACTTTTATCTAATTTATTAGAATATTTTTTATTGTGTTTGTTTTTTGAAGAATGAATTTTTTACGATATTTTATGCACAAAAAATCGGGTATTTCTAAATTAATCTAATCAATCCTGTGGTTTGTGTCTTATACTCTCTAAAGGGATCATAACATATACACTACATAGAAAAAGTCTGTGTTCACGTACTATTGCTTACATGAACAACGAAAAAAAATTTTAAAACTAGAATTTAAAAAATAATTTAATTATATTTTATTTAGTTCATTATATGTATTCAGAATAATAAAAGTAAATTTGGTTTGACTTCATAGATTTTTAAATAAAGACAGGTTGGTAGCGATACTAACAAAAAATAAGTAGAAAATTCTGCGTTCACTGTTTTAGTAGCAAGTACACATTTTTTAAAAAAAAGGGAATAATAAGCTATTTAGTAGTTGGTTGGATAACCTCATCATTTCAGAACCTCCTGAAGACATTTCAGTATTGAACTAACAAATCTAGTGGTTTCATCCGATATTATCTTCTCCCAATGATCCTTAAGAAGACCCTTCAGTATATCCTTGCTAGAAACATTGTGTTGTCGAATCCTATATTCCAGCAAATCTCATAGATGTTCTGTAGGATTCAGATCAGATGACTGTGGGGCCGTGTGCAGTTGATTTGGGACATTATACAAGAGCCAAAGCTTCACAATCTTAGCGGTATGCTTAGAGTCATTGTCGTGTTGGAAATGGAACAATTATCCTAAGCTGAGTTTGGTGGCACTTTCCTTTAAAATGTTTTTAGGACATCAAAGTAATCATATTTGTTCATAATTGATTCTATATACTCCAACTTGCCAACAACAATGCTCGCCATGCACCCCCACATCATGACTCCACCGCCACCCTGCTTTATTGTTGGTACTAAATGCTCCTTTTGAAGAGCTGTGCAAAGTTTTCTCCAGACTAATTTACGACCTTTTATGCCGAAGATGCTAAAATTACCCTCATCAGAGAATATCACAGTCCTCCAGAACTTCTGAGGCTTAATCATATGATATTTTGCAAAAGCTATCCACTTAACCGGTTAGTCATTGAAATTTAAGGTTTTCTAGGAATCACACTCGACTACGGTATCCGGCCTTTTTCAAGATTTTTCTTGCAGTATCCGCCCAAATATTTTTGTTAAACTTCTTGTGAATGTCAGTTGCTATTTGAGTTGCAGTCATACACAGATTTTTTTTTCACCATTGATGTCATGCTTTATTTTTCTCTGATTGTGATTTTAGATGGACGACTTAAACGAGGCTTGGATGTGTAAACTCTTGTAGATTTGAAGTTATAAATAACATGCTGGATAGATGAATACTGCCCTTCGAAAGATCTGGCTATAACCCAACGACTCTTTCCATCTTTTTAGATTTTCACAATCATTTTACTCCAACTGATACTAATTTCCTTCTTTTTATTTTCCATGTCTTTGAATTGCTTCCTATTTCACAAAAACGTAAGAATTATTGCGTCACAATTTTCTTAAGCTATTTTACTTGATAACTGAATGCAAAAACTCTGTTAACATATAAGCATGTTGATACAAATTCCAAGAATCAAGAATATTCAAATAGTGAACGCAGACATTTTCTACCTACTATTTGTGTGTTTTGCCACAAAACTCCCGTATCCTTGGTAGTTTTAATTCAAAATTAATTAATTCTTGCATGCTAAATATTTAAATGATAGTTAAAAAATCATGAAATTTTGTTAGAAAAAATTATATTTCTATTAAATTTGATCTTTGCTGTATGATGTTATATGGCGGAACGCATACTTTTTCTAGAAAGTGTATGGATCCTGTAGAAAGTATAAAACACAAACCCCCGTGTGTTTTAAGGTAAATACATTTAATCACATTTAACAGTCATTTTTAGCTTAGAACATACAGTAGTTTAGACAAAAAAATCATTAACATCAATCTTAGATGCTTGTAAAATGTTTTTTTTTAATATGTTTGTTACCCTGCGGCTTGTGACACTTCAGAGGTTCAAGAAGGGATATCAATGAAATAAAAACTGCATTATATCCATTTTATTTTAATCTATTGCGTTTTTTTTAACAATGGAAATTTTTTGTTCAAATTTCATTTAAGTAATATTTTTCTTTTCAAAACTAAAGGGAAATGCATGTTATCTATTTAATAATTATGACACTTTAAGCCTATTTATGTTCTTTAAAACAACAAAATGCATCTGAATATGAATTTTTTTTAAAAATTGGTTTCTTCTTCTATCGGATGCCTCCATTCGTCACTTCTCTATTAATTGATTGATTGAATATTAACGTCGCACTGTTCAGATACTCGAGGGCTTTTGGCGACGGACCACGTAATTTTGAACCACGGTCAAGGGATGTGGACGATACCTGAGCTGGCACCCCCTCTCCTAACTACCACACCACACCAACGGGGGGATGTTTCAGCTCTCGACAGATTTAACGTGCATCCCCCCCTACACGGCGGGTCTTTAATGGTACTGGGCTCGAACTCGTGACAAGGAGAGCCACGATCCGATACATATGTCTTCACTTCTCTAAGTCGGTGATATGTTTAGTGAACAAAAAAGTTTTCCATTTTGCTCAATTTACTTTATGTTATATCCCTGTATTGGTTTGCTGGGTTTTTTTTTTGTTTTGGGTTTTCAGAATTTTTCCAATCTCAGTTTTGTAAAATATTTAATATGTGACCACCATTTTCTTACTTTCCTTTGTATGTGTATATATTTGTAATTTATCGATAAGATGGCTTTCATTTTCGTTATGAAATTGTAGTCATGGCAGTAAGATAACTTAATGATACTGATCACATCCTTGTCTATTTAATTTTAACATTAGGATAGTTATATAAGTGTTCACACTCCGTTCAAGAGCCAAAATTACAAGAAATAGAGAAAATTATTCAAATACCAAATTTAAATACTTAAGGCTAAACACGGAAAAGCATAATATATAAAAGAAAATCACGTGTTCAAGGGATGGGAAAGGTTAGTTTTTTATAGAAATTATATCAATATTTTACGGAACAGTTTCAACCGGTTTGTACGGCACAGTGTAGGCCATTATGAAACTCTGTTACTTGAAATTGCTAGTAAATCTATCAAAAATTCAAGGTCTAATCCTTCGTAATGAGGAATCAATAACAAATCTATTAAAATAATGTGTTAATTTTAAGAAAAAGATGAAATGAGACGCGTTTTGAATTAGGGTAATCTGATTTTCGAATTAGATATTTCAAATAAATAAGATTCTAATCTTATATAAATATAATTTTATATTATTTTAATTATTAATATATATATATATATATATATATATATATATATATATATATATATATAATGTAACATATGTCTAAGCATGTAGGAAAATATAACATAAGCACATTTTTCTTTAATTACATTTAAATATTTCATACTTTTCTTTTGTTATCAATACACAACAGTAACTTTCAAAGGCGGAAATCATTTTGTTTTATTAAAAAAAATACATTTTTATAAAAATCTAGCTGCAAACATGCAACTGAATTTTTACAAGTGCTCTTGGTCTGTTTTTAAATAAACATTCTCTTTGTTTTATCAAAATGTAACATCTTGACTTGCATTAAAAATTAATTTTGTTCAAAATTTCACTTCGAAATGCGTTTTTGAGAAGTCATAATAAAAGAGAAAAAGATTGACTTGTTGAAGAAATTAATTTTTATTTCCCATCTTGTCTTTTTATATTGTTGTATTAAATGAGTGGATCAAAATTGAGCAACTCTGTTTTAGAGTAGTTTTTAAGAAGCTTGGAATTTTTTTCATGATACCTGCTTACACAAGATTCATTTTTATTGCTGAACAACCATCTTGTAAAATGTCAACGTCTAAGTATCCTTAGACTCAATAATAATCATCCAGATTTTTTTAATAAAGCAAAAGTGAAAGAAGGTATAGGTTTTTTCTTCAATTCCTAAGCGTTTTCAAATGTCATTCATTTTCACAAAATCACGAGTAAAGTAAGAATCAAAAAGCTTTCACAATAACATAAAGAAGTTATCTAGTATTATTCTGAAACTTTTTCTAATTTTTTTAACTACCATGGTTTAGTGTTTTTATTTAAAATCATCTTTTTTGTTACATTTTAACAAAACGTAAAACCCATTTATTTTAAATATCAGTTATTTTGTAAAGATTTAAGTACCTCTGGGAACCTATAATTTTTAATAAAATAACTTCTTTTCTTTTTATAACTTAACTCATTGGCGCGATAACCCATGAGAGCCAAGACCTACTGTGTCCAACTCAGTACACGGTTTCTCGAAACCTGAGGTGCATGAGCAGATATTCCGGTCAGGTGGTCAGTCCGACACGAAACCCCCAGTATTAGGTTTCCAAGCAAGCTTGGTACTCATTTATCGACCCACTGAAGGAATGAAAGGTTGCAGCAACTTTGCCCAGCCCGGAGTTTGAACCTCGGACCTACGGTATGTAAGCGCGATACACCAACCACTCTGCCACTAGGCTTCAATATAAGAATTTTAAAAAAGAAAATATTTTGATCATTATAAATTTATGAAAGAATGAATTATATGTTAGAAATGATACCCGACAGACAGCCATTTTTGATATAGTATGGATATAACGGATTAAATGAACTTAATTTAGTATATTTTAAGCAATAATAAAGAGTATTTGTTTGAGTAGATTATATCTAAGTAGATATATTATATTTGACGATCCGAAGTTATTGTACATGATGTACAAACTTCTGAAAAGTATTTATGTGCTGAACTGAGGTACAGTATACATGCACTTTTTATAATTATCAATATAATAGCCATTTTGTTTTGATTTATAGCGAATGAAAAGATGACCTAAAGAAATAATTTTACAAAAATAATGCAAATATGTTCTGTATACTTATTCCATAAATTAAATAAAATAGGATGTATTTGAATTGAACAGGTAGCGAGGATTTTGAAAGATTTTATGTCGAAAAATAGATGCCATAAAATCATTTCATTAATCAGTCCGTGAAAACATGGTTCATCTTTTATGCCTGTTAAATACTTAATTTAAGCATTGAAGAGGAAAATATTAATATAGTAATTACTATAAAGTATTCGAAAAAATATATTAAAATTTTCCTAAAATGATATATTTTAGTTCAATGTTAATTATAATATTTTAGTTATATACATTTATTTATTGTATATTCATGTTCATTCATTATGCTATAATACGTTTATTAGGTTGGGTCGAAGTTATATGTGAAAAGAAATTACAAAAAGAAATAATTATTAGTAATAAAAAACTATTGCGTGAAAAATGTTCTAATGTATGAAAGATTAAAAGAAAATAATTTTAAAAATAAATCCAAAATTTAGAATTGCCACAAAAGAGTTTAATTTTCGAAAAATGGAAATACTTATCTTTTCTCAGATGATTCTAGAATTAAAATTAAATTTATTTTCTTCGATAAAAGTAACCAAAAGTGATGATAATTGAAAAGGGAGTACTGAGTAATGGATAATACAATGTGCATTTCATTACCCCAGTTTTCCCCCTGCACATCGTCGAGTCATTCCGATCTAAGCTTTTTTTTCCGTTTTCCTGTTGAAGGTTCACTGCCATTTTGACAATAGGTCCCCCCTTCTTTTTAAATCATACTAAAGAAGGTGTTAAATGTACCTAATGTTTTTTTTAATTCCTACTATTGGCTCACATCCTCCACATATTTATTTACTTATTTATCTTGTTGGAATATTCAATCGTTAATAAAATACATTTTAAAGCGCTCAATTGAGCTGAAATTTTATATACGTGATTATTTTGGATGACAGTACAATAATTTAATTATAATCAATAAAAATTAATTGATTAAAACTAATGTTTTAAAGAATTATAAATACCACCACATTGGCATCATTTTTGGCGCCTTATCGACCCTTTTGGCGACTTTGTGTCAAAACTTGAAAGGTTTTTATCTCACGTTTTAGAGCATTCAGTTGAACTGAAATTTTATACACATGATTGTTTTAGATGGCAATACGATACTTTACTGACAATTAATAAAAATTAACACTTTATGTTGTGATTCTGTCATATGTATATACATATTTATATTAATTGTGACTATCTAATAAAAAGTATAGCTAAAATGAAATTTTTCCTTGATCTATATAAGTAGAAATTAATTTTTTTATATTACTTGTTTCTTGTACCAATTTAGTACGTGTCCTCTCATTGCAATAAATGTTAAGGTAGCCGACTATTTGCGACAACTTTTTAAGAAAAAAAATAGAAATATATGAATTTTTTTTGTGTGTGTGGATTTTAACTTCATTTAATACATTTTAAGGGGGGAGCTAAACTTAAGAAGAGAAAAAGAAATTATTATTACTAAAATGGGTAAGAATTGACAAAAATTGCATAAACGGGGCCCACCCTGAACAAAAAGTTTATGAACAAATTCTCAATTTTTCAATTTTGATGCGTTACTTTGGTATTCATTTTTGAAATGATCATTAGGATAAAAGATATTTTAACTTTTACAAAACCTAAGCACTTTATCTTATTCATTATATGACATTGCTTGAAAAATCAATTATTATATTCACATAACGGCCTGTAAATTTTCTAATAAATCCGTGATTGATAAATATGAAGTTTAAAATCCTACTACTATTACAAAAAACATACACAAAAATATTCAGTTAATTATTCTTAAAACTTTCTGAAAAATCACTGTCCCCGTTTGAGTTTTTCGGAAAAAAACACATTCCGAGTAAAACACATTTAAAGTTTTGACATCTCGTTAAAAGGTATGGCGTCTGCTTTACTAATAAACTTGTAATTTTTGTTCCACTTAATGGAAAGTAAAGGTAATTTTTACAAAGCTCATAAACGGTCAATAAAATAAAATTATGAAACAATTGTCAATTTTTGAAAAATTTCAAACTTTTAGGATAGTCGGTTACCTTAAAAATTTCAAAAATGCCTGTTTTTCTTTTACAAAAATTACTTTGATATTTACGTTAAAAAACGCAAAGACTTAAACTTCATTCCCCTTGTAGCAGTACCTAAAAAAATTGATTTTTATTTTATTTTGCCTTCTTCTGCATACCAACGAACATCATTTCCGCATACGTATTTTTTTAAGGGGACTTGGTACCCTTTGAGCAAACTTCTTTATTTACGTATTTAAAAATTATATTTTAGCATTTTATACATTGTTTCTATTCAAGAAAATGTTACCAGATGAAAATTTTCATATGTTATTCACACAATTTAAAAAATTTAAATTCTTTGAAGAAAATTGGGAAAATTTTAAAATCCTACTCCTTTTGTAAAAATTAATTTTTTGACATGAAATTTTTTTATAATATTCTTAAGGGTGTTCTAAACAACTTAGGGATCAATTTTAGAATAACTTCATTCGTTTTCGAGAAAAAAAATAAAATGTTGATATACAGGCTAAAAATCAACGAAAAAGCCAACATGTCTTACATTTTATTTTTTTTAAAAAAAAGGTATTCTGTTTATAACAAAAAGGATCCCTAATTTTATTACATGCTTTATTTTTAACACGCAGAGAAAAATGGAAGTGTTTGGTAAATAATTGTCGAAGGAGTAGCATTTTGAATGCACTAAGGTTTCGAAAAACACAGACTGAGAAAAACCAGTTAACGTTTATAATTCTGAAAAAAATAATTATTATAAGCTTAATTAAACTTAAAAAAACCACTTTAAGATATTAGTTTTACGTATTTCTTTAAAATAATTGCATTTTCATATTTTTCAACCCACACATTGTTATAAATGATCAACTTTTAGAGAGTACTATTTGCACAAGAAAATTCAAGAAAAACGTTAAAAAAAATTTTTTTCTGTCACGACAGAAATTTTAGCTGTTTTTCTTCTTATAATATTAAAGTATTACATTTGTAAGAAAAATATATCAGGAATAAGAACTGAAATTATAAAATTATTAATATAAAATGCCTTAATTTAAAAATTTTACATGCACACATTTCACGAGGAATAAAAATTACATTATTGGATTGCCTCGGAAATATTCTGCTTTTAATACTACACATTCTTTTTTATAGTTATTATATCTATTTATAAAATAGATTTTTTTTTTATCATAACGCATTTTTTAGCTTTTTTTCTTAAAAGGGGGTGTGGCTGAATTGCCTAATTTGTTTTCAAATGAAGCTGTATTCAACTTCTAACTTTCCGACATTCACAAGTGATATATCAATCGAAATATAATAATGCAAAGAATAAGATTAAATGAAAATAAAAAAAACGATAGATTTGTGATTTTTAGGGTAATTAAATTTTAAAAAAATCAATCTACCTTAATATTTATGTCACATATTCTTGTATTATACGTTATGTTCAGCAACCATGTTAAAATACTCTAATCTCTTTCTTTCATTTTCGTAATATTGTAAATATTTTCAATATAAGTAAAATCGTAATTTTTATATACACTGCTGCTCAAAACAATTAGGGGAGCACATGATTTTAACAAAAGTAAACAAAGATGTATACCAATAAGTAACATAAAATGAATCATCCATAATGTAAAGCCTACCAGGAAACGGAAAAAGAAAATTTTATATGCAAATCAAAGTTCATGACGTCAAAAACCAGAAAAAGGAGATAAGGGCAGAAATCGGGATGTTGCAGAAACGTCTGTTTTATTGCCTTAACTGTGAAATTCAATTGAGCATTATTTTTTTTTTGAGACAAGGTTACTTGAGAATGTCTCAACAACGTGATTTACCGGAATCCATGGCATGGCGTGTTATAGGAAAACTGAAATCCGGGCAAACACAACGTAGTGTCACGGACGCTGTTGGAGTCGCCAGAAGTGTAGTTGCAAGGCTGTAGAATCGATTCCAAGAAACAGGAAATGTTAGACGTCGACCAGGGGCAGGTCGGTCATGCGCCACTACATCAACTGATGACCGGTATATACAGTTAACAGCCCGTCGAAACAGAACAGAGAATGCTACGCAGCTGCAAAGACAGTTGCTCTTGGCAACAGGACGAAGGGTGTCCAGCCAAACAGTACGTAATCGGCTTCGTGAGGGATGGCTCTATGCACATAGGCAAATGGTCTGCATTCCGTTGACCCCACGCCACCGTGCGGCCCGAAGAAGATGGGCTGCTTAACATCGAGATTAGGAGCAAAATGATTGGAGCCAAGTGCTGTTTACAGACGAGTCCCGATTCAGTCTAGAGTGTGACACCCAACGTGTTCTTGTATGGAGTGACAGGGGCACTCGAAATAACGCCGCATTCGTTCGTGAAAGGTCACAATACAGAAGTGCAGGTTGGATGGTATGGGGTGGAATCAGCATAGGCGGACGTACGGACCTGCATATCATTCGGAATGGCCCTTTGACAGGCCGAAGGTATGCAGACGATATACTTCGACCTCATGTCATCCCTTACGCTGGAGCCATTGGAGATTCCTTTGTTTTCCAGGATGACAATGCCCAACCACATAGAGCTCGTCTGGTGGAGAACATGCTTGAAGCTGAAACATTACAGCGTATGGAATGGCCAGCGTGCTCTCCTGACCTGAATCCAATCGATCATGTTTGGGACATGCTCGGACGACACATTGCTGCGTGACCAAGGCCGCCTGCTACTGTCCGAGACTTGGAGATTGCACTTCTTGAGGAGTGGAACAGTATTCCCCAAAGTCTGATCGATAACCTCATCGCATCCATGGCAAACAGGTGTGCAGCAGTCTCAGCTGTTCGAGGAGACCACACGCCCTATTAAAACTCATGCTTCATGTCTAAACAGTACCTTTTTTTATCGTTTACATGTAACCAAATTGTTGCCCTAAATCATCTTTTCATGTTTTTTCCATATTTTCAAAGAATTAAAGCTTAGTTCCAAATTTTTTTACGCCTTTTTTCTGTATTGCACATTGATACGCGTGTACTATGCATTGTATGCCAATACGCGGCTGTCTCACATGGTTTTCTTCACTTTTTTGCTTGCTCTCCTAATTGTTTTGAGCAGTGTATATAGAAATCAGGATTTTTCAATATTTCCATTTCTTTCAAATTTCTTTACATTTTTTTAAAAGCATGTAGTGGAATTGCTTTAAATTTATCTCCTGTCAATTTTCAAAAAATGTCTAAAAGAAAAAAAAAATGAGTGCTTTCATTTTTTCTGCTCGTAAGTAGGACAGCCCCCTATGTATCCTATTTTCTTCTGTATCAGCTTACCTTTCTAAGGCTTTAACCATAATACGATCCTATTTCAACAACTCACTCGTTAAAATAGACAAACTATAAAATTGTTCCTGGAGAGAAAAACAACGCATTCTCTAAATCACAATGTTTAGTGGGAAGGATATGGGGAAAAAATCACTCCTCTTTTCCACCTGTCCTCCTCAAAAATAAATGACCGTTCTCTTGCCTTTTTTCCCTTCTGGGTTTTGGCAACGCTCCAGTGGCTCTTTCGAATGATGATGATGACGAAGAGGGAGAAAAATTGAGTTGTTTTTCGGCTGATTTATCACAAATAGCGGTTGCGTGATTAATATTGGAACCGTGCATAGTAATTACGGTCTCAGTGTTTGAGTTATTAAGCGTTGCTTTTTTTTCTCTTCCTGTAGCTCCAGTTGTTTTTTTCTTCAGTTTCAACAGGAGTTAGGTGAAAGGCCATTGAATTAATGGATTGTGTAACAATGCGGCCATCTGCATGAAATTTAAAAAGGACACTCAATCTTCAGAGTCAACTGAAAATTGCGCAGCAAATGTAACAAAAAGTAAAATTTAAAAAATGAATATGAGAAACCGATTTTTCAATAATCTCGGTGGTCAATTTTATTTATTATAAACTTTTGTTGCGATAAATGCTTTGATAAAACTGAAGAAACTTTTTGTGAATATTAGTATACATCTAAGGAAAAGAAATTCCATTTATTCTTTTTGTGTCAGCCATTCGGATGTAAGTTTTATCATAAGCACAATCTAAATTTCTTTTCTTCTTCATTAGAGAGGGCCTTGGTGTTCTCAAGAATTTTCCTCCCGGTCTCTCTTTTTCAATTCCTATTATTACTTCACTCACTCTCTCTCTCTCTCTTTTTCTATCTCTCTCTCTCTCTTTCTCTCTCTCTCTCTATATATATATATCTATATATGTGTGTGTGTGTGTAATAATTCCCTCTAGCATTCTTTTAATTAAGTGTTTTTTAATAATATTTATACAAGCTTTAATTATTTGGTTCAAAACTAACGCTTTAATATTAATCGTAATCAACTAGTATCTGAAATTCCATTCCCACCAATTTTTACCAATCAGAGCTCTTATTACATAATAGTCACACGATTGTCACTGCCGGTATTTTAAGTGAAAATCTTTTGTGATTGGTCTATTCTCTTTTTTTTGTCTGTTTGTTTTCACCATGTAATCATCGCCATTTTGTCTCCAGCTCGTCGTCTTGAACATGCGTAAATAGCTGCAGATCGTTTATGCCATTATGCCATTGTGTGTTTGCATGCTTTTGCTTAGCCGTAACGCCTTTGATGTTTCATGTAAAAATAAATAAGTGAAAAATGAAATCAGAAGTTCTCCTCTTATTCAGAAATAACCAACACCAGCCCATGACGTCACAGATATACATACATATATATATATATATATATATATATATATATATATATATTATATATATATATATATATATATATATAATACATATATATATAATATATACATAATATATACATATATATATAAACATATATATATATAATATATACATATATATATATAATATACATAATATATATATATATATATATACATATATATATATATATACATATATATATATATATATAAAATAATATATATATATAATAATATATATATATATATATATATATATATATATATATATATATATATAGTATAATAAAATAAAAGTGAAGACGTTCTAGAACCTACAGTGCTAAAGAAGGAAGAAATTGAAATTTGAATTCAGAAGACACAACAAATGTAGATACAAAAAAGTCTTTGGACTAAACTTGAGACCTATTATGATTTTTAATGCTTTCGCTGCTATATATATTCAAATTTTCAATTATTAATAGAATACTTTATATTCATTCATTGAAGCTCACGTAAATTTTTTTAAACTTGCAGTAGATGACACTTAATGTTAATACAGTGTTTTCAAATATTAATTCATTAATTAAACTTTATTTTTTGTTATTTTAAATGTATTCTGTTACTTTTGATGAAGTTAAATTTATCTGCAATAGTTGGCATCAGTAAGAGTTTTTAAGTAGGAATTGACAGTATATATATATATTATTGTTGTATATATATATTATTGTTATATATATTTGTTGTTTAAACCATGGTCTTTTAAATAGTCATTCTTAGAGCAGCGAAATCCGTTTCTAGGCAGTCAAATCACCTGACACTCGGTCTCTCGACCCCAGTTTCTTTTCCAATGTGTTAGCCAGAAAGAATCTTTGTGTTGAACATTTATTATTCTATCTAATAATGCTGCAAGCAGTTTAATTCTTTGTAACTTTATGTATTCGACAATGTCTAGTTCCTTGCAGGTGCGGTGCAGTTTTAATTTTAAGCCAAATACGATCAACTTGAGTTCCTCTTAAAATGGCTGCTTGAAAACGACGGTTAAAGACACCAAGAGGGGCACGGTCCCAGTTTCTGATGAGTATGTAGGAATAAGTCTAGTGAGTCATTTATAAATTAATGTGTGTGTGTGTGTAGTGTGGTTTTCCTTTTAATTTAATTTGATTTTAAATACCTGCTCAAACCGTAAGTACAACACCAATTATCCTCTGTATTTCAGATAATGATATTGTTTTCAATGTTAAACGCAGAATCCAGATATATAAAAAGCTATCAACTTTTTTCAAATTTATAAATACTTATTTGAGAGTAAGGCGCAGAGTCTATTACCCTAGGGTATTGCATGTATTTATTTTTCTTTTAGCTAATAGTAAGGTGCATTTTACCTGTCTTCTTACCCGTTTAAAATCAGAGAGCGTTATTGCAATAATATCCATATCATCGACAAATGCAAACAATTGGAGAGATTTAAAAATAAGTTTCCATTTGAGTGTTATTTTTGAGTCTTGAATGATGATCTTTTCCAATGCTATGTTGAACAGTAGGCATACCAGCGAGTTGCCATATCTAATCTCTTTTCAAATTTCCGTTGGTTCTGGGAGATCGAATTTAGCTCAGTAGCATACAAAAATTCAAAGCAAATTACCTGCAATAAAGTAAAAGAAAACAATTTTAAAAATAGTTCAAAAAGGCATCTAATACTTCTCCAAGGTGCAAGAGGCCATGATAAGCCAATTGATATAGCGTCAACATGATGCCTGCTGTATTGAAAATTCTAATTATGATTCTACCAATGTCTTCAGAAGTATTCGTAGAATTTATCAGACGATTGAGGAATGCCGAGTATTGAATTCATCGCGTGAGGACGAATGTAGATTTTCCGTTCTATTGTTTTCCTTATTATCTATGATGATGAAAATTACGAGGTTAATCGTCAATAATCAATGGTAGTTGTAGGGCAGGGATGGTGAACCTTTTTGGATCGACGTGCCATTTTTTCTTAAAGAAATTGTAAAGGAAGTATAGACGTGCCATCAAATTATTTTGACTTGGGATTATTGAGAAACTAATAAAACTAAATACTAACAGCTCAAACGAAAACTTTCAAGGAAAAATACATTTTGCTCTGTATAGTATTAAATGTTTTATTTATACATGTAATTCAAATTAAAGTAACATTAGTGTGAATTCTGTTGTGGTAGATTAGATGATAAATAACTTGTTTTAGGATTCTAAGATGTTACTTTTACTAGAATGCAAGCTGAAATTGAGTCATCTTCCAAACGGTTTCTAAGTGAGTCTTCAATGTTATTCATCTCTGAAATAAGTGACTCGCACGCATAGGTAGATGAAAATATAGTTAAAATAGCATGAGCCAGCTTCTTCAAACAACTATATGTATCTGGAATTGAATTCCGTGTTTCCAAAATTTCATTACTAGCATTTTTACCTATATTGCTTGTTAATATTTCTATTTTAATCAATTCCAACTTTTTCCTTTTTTCAGCAGATTTTTGAATCCATATTGAACTAAACTGGAAATCAATTACACACAGAATTGCATTCAAAATTTTTTCAATTGACACCCAATAGAATTAGGACGAACTCAATTTATTAAATTGAGTCATATCAAGGTACATAAAAAACTTGAGCGCTTCCGATAACTCTTTGAACTGAGAAAATCTGGCTGAAAACTGTCACCGATCGCACCCGTTTTTCATAATACTTCATACTGAACTTTGCTATTTTGAATTAAAATGCAAACCGTTTAGATCAGTGGCGTGCCCAAAATATTGTGTCGCGTGCCATCAATGGCACGCGTGCCACTGGTCGCCATCCCTGTTGTAGTGTAGAAAGGATAATTTAATATTTTTATTATCATTCGCTGAGATCAAAATGGGTTCCCAAGTTCTCATCTCGTTACGCAATTGTAGCATCCGTCTCGTGCAAGGCTAATTAAAAAGAACTAAATAAAATAAACATAAATTTTCGGAACTGATCATGTATAGAATACAGTAGATAAATATTATTTTGAAAAAATAGACACAATTTATAAATGAATCTTTAAATCTGATTATTTTCACATTACCTCTTTTAATGATGTACACATGCCCGCTTTTCTGTATATTCCATAATGTTGTATGAATATATACTGTTTAAATAAATAATTGATATCTAAGTTTTAGCATTAAGCGTTCGATTTTTTTGTTTGTCTGTTTGAAAAACATTCTTACAGCCTTCACCACTTAATTTTAAAAAGACAGGAATTTAAAATAGAAGTGCAGTTGTCATTTACGCTCCCGTAACCCTCTCCCCGTTGTTTATTACCACCAAACCCATTTTCAGTGGATCTCTACTCAACAAAATACACTTGCATGCCAAATTTCAAGTCTAAGTCTAATAGTTCAAAGCAACTGAGTTTTTTTATCGATAAGCTACGCAACCTTCCTTGAGAGTCAATTTCCATTCGAGACGATCTTAACAGATTTCGACTCAACAAAAGAAACATACATCCCATATTTCATTCCTTCGGTGTATTAGATCGAAAACCGGATTTATTTTTATATACTCGTCCGTGTAGCTCCCTCCACTATCTATAGGGGACAGTTGACGTAAAATACTTTCTTAGTTGATATATATTCAACAAAAGAAACATGCATACCAAATTTCAATTTTGTTGCTCTAAAAGTTCGTAAACGGGATTTTTTTTATCTATAACAAGCGTTAATCACCCTCAATCCCATTAGAGTCAATTCTCGCAAAAAAACCCCTTATTTTATCAGATCTATATTCCATGAAAAAAACATGCTGGCCAAATTTCAAATGAAGTTATAGTTCCGAAGATAACGTGATGAATGAGTAAGTCGCTTTTCTCCTATACGTATATAAAAATTTGTAATATAAAAAAAAGAAATGTTTTGAATTCCATATCTGTAATTATAGATGGCTAATAGCATGTTTATTGCTCTGAAAAAGCCTATTTGAAGTATGCTAATGTCGAAATGTTGATTATATTAATTTCAATGATATTACTATAGTTATGTTTCAATGAAGCTTTAAAACATGTATTTGTTTGTTGTCGCTATCATTGAAATATTTTACTTGTAAATTTCATTTAAGTTTACGTATTTAACTCTCAGCTTTTTTATTTCAATTCAATCAATTAATACTAAATAGATTAGTGTTGCCCATTTCATGATGAATAATGCAGTAACATATCAACTAACGCATTTGAATATGAAGCCGACGGACGATGCATGTATCTAATCTCCAGGATTATCCTTGGCATTATGTATGTAAATTAATTGTCAAGTATCTGGTGAACGTGAATAGGATTATATATGTAAAGCGGGGATTCTCTACATCTAGAGTGCAGAATAAAATGAAGTGGTGGCAAAACATTTCAAATATATTTTGCATTTTGATTCACTTTAAGGGATCCGACAACGTTTGGAACTGTGATTTTAAAAAAGCGCATAAAAGGATAATTTTCTGGATATTTAGTGTCACTTAGATTAAAATACATGTACAAAACTGTTTTAATGAAATTTTGAAAAAATAAATGATTTAAATACAATATTTTGGCAAAAAATTGACTTAGAATGACCTCTGTTTTCAAAATGTTCTCCTTTTACAAAAAATGCTTCTAAAATAAAAATATTTTGCTTATATAAAGTCAAGACTTCTCCAGAGAGTCTGAACTAGGATTTTTGAAAAATTCACATTATTTTCAGAGTTACAATCCATTGAAATAACTATCGGCGTTTTTTACTTAAAATTTCTTCCCTCTGTTGTCGTAAACCATGGATAAATCCACTGCTAACTTATATATTTTAAAAATTCCGCTTGAGCCTCTGTACAGAGGTCTGAGCTATGTACAGGCAAAATATTTTTATAATGGAAGCGGTTTTCCCAAAAGGAGAATATTTTAAAAAGGGGTCATTCCATGTTCATTTTTTGTCAAAATATTGTACTTAAATATTTTTTTATTGTAGTACTACAGTGCTTCTCAAACTTTCAATACTGGCGCCCCCCTTTTCAATCCCAATTTTTATCGCGCTCGCCTTATACATTAACAATGCAATAATAATGCACTTTGACGTTAAAGCTACAATAGACGATCTTAATTATAAACCATAAAAATTAAGAACATAAGTATTAAATTTTGTATACTACTTTTAAGCAAATAAATAAAAAAAAATAGGATAATTATTATGTTATTCTCCCTTTCTCTAATTTTTAAATTGTACGTATTACAAAATGCGGTGGCTGCTTAGAAGACAAAATATAGATATCTGCTAAATATAGAAAATAACTCAGAGGGTCAATTTCTGATAAAACTTGTTCTTAATTTAGTATTAATTAATTAGTTATAAAATACTCTGTGCAGCACTGATACATTAAAGTATACCGGCTGAAGTGCCCGCTCTTTGCACGAGTTCATTTATAAGAAAATAAAGCGTTATTGATATAATAGCTGAATTGTAAGGAGAGCAAAGCCAAGTGCGTGACAATGTTTACAAAAATGTAAAATGATTTTTTAAAAATCATTGCTGAAATTATAATTAGTTTTGAACGAAATGTAATTTTAAGCCTCACAGAATTAGCATTTATAATTGATGTTAAATAATGAACAATAATATAAAATTCCGATGATGAATAATTATATTATTTTTAATATTTAAAGCGAAAAGGCTTCACCATGTTTTAACCCAGGAGTAAGTGCGCACTCGATACGGTCAAATAGGATTTTTGCGTCACCCCAATCCCTTTTTTTATAATTATTTTATTGTACTCGATACAAATCGTGATTCCAGTGAATAATTTAATTAAGAGAAAGTTTACTTACCTACTTTCAAGGACTTTTCAATTTTTTTTATTAACAAATAAACATTGCCAGAATTAACGATTTCGTGATCTTTGTGCCCCGCGCAACCACTTCCAGGTTAAAAGTGTATCCAATATAATTTGTTGATGTTACTGCTAAAAAAGTTGTGTAAAACGTTTTTCGTTATGCTTTATATGTTTGAGAATAATCATAAAAATAAGTTTTGACCGAGTAATCCTTCAAAGTGTACTTTCCGTTGTTTTCCAAATATCATAAAAACTCTTTTGCATGGAAAAAAGCGCAACAGAGAAATACATTACTTACAACTTCCCTAAATGAAAAACAAACACATAAGAGAGGGGTCATAACTAACTGTACCAATAACTTAGAAGGTAAAACAGATTACAGCTACAATGTGTCAGAAATAATGACAGTGGTGAATTTTTTATGTTCCTAATTTTTTTTTTGTTTCTGGGTCTGGGATCTGTTTTTCTCTGAAAGAGTAGTATGTTAGGTTTAAAAAGAAAGCTTAAGAAAAAATATCTCGTCATGGGATTACAGCAAATCAAATAAAAGTTTTTTTATTTGGTTATGGGATCAAAGATAGCTAATTAGGTGTTGAAGAAGTTTTTATTTTTGATGACTTAATATCGTGCGCGCGCGCCTAAAAAATATATCAGAGTAAAAGTGCATTTTTTTATTATGTCTGAAAGTATTTTGTTTTAATTCATTCCAGTAAATTAATTATTTTTAAATTTTTTTATTTCGATATGCGCGCCCCTCAGTTGTAAGTTTATCGTGTCTCCCCAGGGGCGGTGCGCCCCACAGTTTGAGAAACACTGTAATACTATTTTTGCAACAATTTTATATACATTTTCTAATCTAAGTGACACTAAATATCATAAATATTATCCATTTATACGCTTTTGCAAACTCACGGCTCCGAACGTAGTCGAATACCTTAAAAAATAAGCATTGGAGCTTCATACGTTTTTGGAAATCAGCTCAACTAAAATTCTTATCTATAAATTTGGATCACTTGTATTAAAAAGTCGGCCGGGGAAAATATAGGATTTCAACCCGCATGTTGATGTCAACAAGCTGCTAAAGGATGTATATCGAAGAATTTAATTTATTGATTGTTAATATTACATATCGAAACGAAAGTGTTTTTTAGGGATAACTTTACAATTTTGATACACAGTCAAAGGACGAGAACGACATCTTAGCTGGTTTTATAAACGTCAGCATTTCGGCATTAGACAAATTTAATGTGCAAATTTAATGTCTGTAGTGGCATCAGCCCTCGAAACACAAACTATATTGGCTCCAGCTACTAGTTTGAGACTATGATAGCAGTCTCAAGCGTATTGAATACGCTTAAATTTGAAAATGCTGTTCTAACACATTTTCTCATTGCACGCAATTCAAAAAATATATATTCTACTCATTTTTGCCAGTATTGTTAAGATTTGTATTTTAAAAAATTTGCAGCTCTTCATGACTTAAGGTATCCGATTACTTGGGATGAATTAAAAAAAAAATTGAGGTATAGGGATTTTTTGTGGTTTTTAGATTTACTTAGAACAATTTAAGAAAAAAAAATCCTAATATTAAGAACAGAAAAAGTAATTATTTTTATTAACATGGGGAAAAAATGGTAAAAATTTACAAAAAATTCATAAACGAGGTCCATTTTGTACAAGTTTTTGAGCAAATTTTCAATTTTGATGTGTTATTTTGCTAATCATTTTTGAAATGACCTACAGCAAGAGGCCAGACTTTTCCAGGGTGCAGAGTACTTCTAATTTTTTCAAGCTCTTGCGGTCCACCCAATGTCAGTGGCGCACTCTAATCCGGGCCCTACCCCACAGCCCTTGATTTTTTTGGATTGATTATAATCCCATTAGTTAAATATTTTTTTTTATTAATATTTTTTATGTAATGCTGATTATTTATTTAGTAATTTAGTTTTTACTGTTTTTTGTTCCGGACAATCTACAAAATTAAAATATATATGTTTGGTTGCGTATTGGGGTATGATACGGGAATGGTAAACTTTCGACCCTCAACCCCACGTTTTTCTTTGAAAAATTCTTGTGTGCACCAATGCCCAGTGTCATAGGTGTAGGGAAGTAGGAAAAGATCTGCAATATTTATTATAAATAAATAATAATGAAGAAATATGTACTAACTTGCAGAATTAAAATAAAAAACTAAAACTTTTAAAACCATTTTCAAAGCAAAATTCAAAATACAAATATAGCAAGTAATATAAAAAAAATTAAGTCAATTCCTACTTAAATCAACAAAGAAAAATTTTATTTTAGCTACTTTTAATTAAATAGTTACAATTAATATAAATATGTATATACATATAACAGAATCACAACTTTAAGTGGTAATTAATTTTTATTCGTTATCATTAAAGTATCGTATTGTCATCCCAAAGAATCGTGTAGATAAAATTTCAGTTCAACCGAATGCTTTAAAACGTGAGTAAAAAACCTTTTCAAATTTCAATACATGTCACCAAAAATGATGCCAACATGGCTGTATTTGTAATTTTTTAAAAAAATTAGTTTTAATCAATTAACTTTTATTAATTACAATTAAATGACTGTATTGTCATCAAAACTAATCATGTATCTAAGATTTCTGCTCAGTGGAGCGCTTTAAAATGAATTTTATTAACAATTGAAAATTCCACCAAGATAAATAAATAAATAAATGAATATATAGAGAGTGTGAGTTGATAGTAGGAATTGAATAATAATAGCCACTAATATAATAATATCAAATGATGCATTTATTATATTAAACAATTCAAAATACATAAAAGCTAAAATATTTTTATCTTAAGTTAGTTTTTGTTCTATTCTCAGTAGAAGTTACAGCCTGCATACTTCAGCCAAACTTGAATATGTCCGTATATAAATACTAATTGCTAAAATCTTCAAGCAGTCACCCCAAAATGTCTTGATGGTCCACCTGTCGATCGCGATTGACGTAATGCCCACCCCGGACCTACAGGAAAAGAGATATTTTCATGTTTACGAAAACTAGAAAGCTTTATTAGTTATTATACGAATTTCTTAAAAAAAACAATATTTATATTCACATAAGGGACCGTAAATTTTGTAATAAAACAGTGATTGTTAAATCTAAAGGTTAAAACACTTTTCCTTGTTACAAAACATACACAAAAAATTTCAGTTAATTACTTTCAAAACTTTTTGAGCAATCACTGTCCTTGTATAACCATTAAACACAATACAAATTTCGAGTAACGTTAGATATCTTGCTTAAAGTTGTGGCATCTGATTTTACTAAAACACTTTTAGTTTTTTCTAGTGAATGGAAAATAATAAACTTAGTATTTTTATAAAGATAATAAAATGATCTATGAAATAAAATCATGAAAAAATTTGCCAATTTTTGACATATTTCACGATTTTTGGGTAGTTGGATACCTTAAGAATAGTGTGTAAATTATTGAATAAAATAAAAATTATGTATTAAAAGAATGGTATTGGTAGAAAACACTGGGACAGAAGGACAGACAGAAAACAAGAAACAAAAATCTATTAACAAGATATATAACCTGCCATAAACTGTAACCCAATGTTGATGCTTAACACCAAATTACTCAAAAGTTCCTGAAATAAGAGTTTCCATTCCTCAATAATTTTGTGTATGATCTCTTCTTTCCCTGGAGTAAAACGATCATTTCTCGCTCAAGTGTACATCCCTTTGCTGTCACCAGAGGGCGCTTCTCCAATCACCGGATCTGTATTGATTGATTTTCGAAGCATTCCCCCACCTGTGGCATAAACGAATCGTTGGGTGCAGGTGCAACAAGTGTTTCAAAGAAAATAGGGTGACTAATTATTGAAAAAGTTAACTATTCTCAAAAGGACAAATAGTCTTACAAAATGTACAATTAACTAAATGATATCACATATTAACTCGAGGGCGAAAAAGGTTCATTTTACGCTGCAACTAATGGATGCGGTAACTCTGATCCTCTAGCGTGCACTAGAGGCCCTTCGCAATTGTTAAATTCTACAAATTCTAGTGATAATTCTGAGGCTTTGTAACTAGGATGTTTTGAAATAATTCTGAGACTAAGTAAACTAATGGTTATATTTTCTTAAAAATGAATTTAAAAATAAGCTGAATATGTATGCATAAATTATTGAATTACTATTAAAATATATTAATGTGAATGAAAATGAAAACATATGTATACAAACACAATTTTAAATGTTAAAACATTTTATTTATTTAGCGAAGAGAATAACTGGGAGCACACATACATTTATTAACAATTTAGGTACCTGGACAAGAAAATTACAAACCGTTATTTTACCAGACAATAAGAGAAAAATAGACTATAGTTATTTAATTCGAGGGAAACAAATTTTTAAGAAATAATGAACAATTGCAAAAATGAAAATAAATGTGGAGTTGAAAAAAAAATAACGATATTTGAATTTTATATTAGAAATTTCCAATTGAATTTTTTGTGTGTGAAACCTGTTGCCTTGTAGACATTAGATAAGCTAATATTTTTACAGAATCCATCTAATTTCTTTGAAAACACGAAAAAAAATAACGAAAAGGTAGATTTTATACTCAAGTCTTTAATAAATACAGATGAGTTTATATACATCTATATGCGTTCATTTAGAACATCTCAAATGTAAGCATTTGAAGCTTACACAATTTTTGATTCTTCTCTATAAAATCTTCCTTCATAAAAATCTCTAAACGATGTAAAAACATACCTTCAGGTGTTCGATTTTTTGTAATCATAACCGTATTTTCAATTAACTGTTAGGTTTTGTAGGAGTGTAGACGTTTAACACATTTTGATAACACTGTTAGGAATCATATCAAATACCGACAACACATTTTTATATTTTGTTTTCACTAAGTATCAGCGATCATATATAAAATATCTGTTTTAATAATATATAAGAAATTAGACGAAAAAAAATACAACTCACGGAAAATGTTGTTATTATCTTCTTGGTCTTGACATCCTCACCATCCGTCTTCATCACACCACGTGATTGCCTCTTGCGAAGAAACTCACCTCATCTTCATCTTCATCACCATGAACGATGAGAGGATCCTGACGCTATCACTCTTATTACGATCAAAAAGTGATGAATTACGCATTGATTTATAATTAAAATTTGAGAGCATTGTTCCTTTATACCCCTGAGTTTTTACGTTAATATTTGATTGCCTCCTCATTTTTTTTAGAAGATAAGTTACAGAGTGTTGACAGGTCAAATAGTGGCGTTCGAATATTTATTTTCAAATGTTTATTTTGTTTAAAGTATAGTCTAAAAGAATGCCAAAGTAATGATACAATCAACGAAATTTGCAACCAGCTTTTGTTCATTGTTTAAAAGTGGTTCACATCTTATTTAGCTACTGAGTCACAAAGAGGAAAGGTTGTTACTATCAAACTAGTTTAACCCCACTAATTCGATCCTAAGTACGAAATAGCCTTTTGAATTGCTGTGTCCCTTTTATTTAAATGTTTGGTGTATTGTTTAACTTTTCTTTCTGTTATATATTTATTATGTTGTTTAATGAATATTGTATTTTCCACACATATACATATATACATATACATGTGTATTATATATATATATATATATATATATATATATATATATATATATAAAACGACGCATATTGAGGTGTAATTATCTGATGTTCTGTGTTATGGAGATTAGGAGGAAAATAGTTTAAAAATGTAATATTGTCACAGAGAGGAGTTAAGCTTTTGAAAAAAATGGAAACTCACTTAAACCTCCAACTGGACAGCACGGATTTTTCCGCCCTACTAGAGAGGCTTCGAAAACGGACCACACTGAATTTTTCCTAAGGCCGGGGACTCACCAAAAATGAACCAAACAGATTTTTCCCCTTCAAGTAATGTGTTCAAAACCGGTAAGGTCGTATTTTTCCGAATTCTTTTCCCCCTTTAAAGGTTTACGATCTTGAAAGATAATTAGAGACGGTCGGGGAGACACAATGGGCATTGAGGGGAACTTTTATGGCTCACGGGGAGACCGGTTCCTGTGGCAATCGTAAAATCTTCAACCTAAAGTGTACACAAATAGCGAGTCAACGAGTTGAGAATTCTCATTTTTTTCTTTACCTTAAAATTCTCAAATGGAATTAAGTTTTTATAATGTATGTCTAAGTTTTTAAAAAATATCTGTAGTATTTATATTCAAATTGTATATTAAAACATTGAGGATAATTTACTGTTTCATTTTTCTTATTTTAATCAATACTTTCAGGGATTTTTTTCAAAAAATGATTATTTTGTTATGTGTCAAAAAAATAAAAAAAAAATGTTCAAAATTTAAAATCTTTTAAAATTTCGGACACTTCTAAACATGAATAATTTTTAAGCTTCTGTATTACATTATTTGCAAAAAATTTATATGTATTGTTAAAAAAAAACCCTATTTAAATCTTTTAGTTTTTCATAATTTTAAAGCCAGATATTCAGGGCATCTTACATAGAATCCCTTGTTTTGTATTGTTCAGATAACAAATTATATTTGAATTTTGAATGTCTGAACATTAATTTCAGTCAAAGAGAACTTTAACTTCAAGTTTATATTTTTTAACTTGAAACTTCAAATAAAGAGTATTTAAAAGCATATGGACAAATTTACAGTTAACATTTGCGCATATAAATAAATATAAAGATCCTTTTTAAATTCAAGTTAAAAAATATATATTTATGCATAATCCCTCATCATTCATGTTCCATTAGTGGTTGACTGAAGAAAAGGTTATTAAAATTTGGACATATTTTTATAATCTTAACCATGCAAAACTAGGAATATTGTATTAGCTCAACTAAAATTCTGCATTGGAATTTCGAAAAAGATATTTATGCGTGTCTCACATACTTAGTTGAAAAACATATATTTACCATAAATAATAATATTTCTTTGGATATTTAAAATTATCATTAGATTAATTTTTTAATATGCATATATATATATATATATATATATATATATATATTCGACTTCTTTTATTTTTTCAAGTATTCCTTAAATTTCATATAATTTAATTAAGTGAGGGGATATTAAAGTCGCACTCTCTCTCTTCTCTACTCAACTACTTGAGGGCTTTTGGCAACGGACCTGTGGCCGGGGTATCAGGTGGTCAAGGTATCGAATCATGGTTGGCATGTCTCGAGTTCGAGCCCAGTGCCACAAAATACCCGCCGTGTAGGGCAGAGATGCACGTTAAATCTATCGAGAGCTGAAATGTCCTCTCGTTGGTGTGGTGTCGTAGTTAGGAGAGGGGATGCCAGCTGAGGTGTCGCCCTCGTCATTTGACCCTTTTTCAAAATTACGAGGTCCATCACTAAAAGCCCTCGTGTAGCTGAACAGTGCGACGTTAATATTCACTCACTTGGCGACGGACCTCGTAATTTTAAACCATGGTCAAGTGACGAGAATGACGCTTGAGCATCGCTCCCTTACACGGCGGATCTTCAGTGGTGCTGGGGTCGAACTCATGACACGTCAGCTACGAGTCCGTTACTTTGACCATTAGGCTACCGTGGCCTCACAATGTGGTTGAAAACTGCATGTTATGAGTAAAAATATTCTGAAACATTTCATGAACTTATAGATTTTTGTATAGAAGATAGATGTGTGATATTCTAAAATGACAATATGTAAAAGTTATGAGAATATCGATGAGAATTTTTGAAAAATTCAATTTAAGTTTCAGTTTGAAACTTATTCGTTTTTTTTTTTTTTTTCGCATTTAATATTAAATAGTCGCGATAACAAATTAATAGTTTAACGCATTCATAGATTATAAAAAATAAAGGTATAAATGACATTGTTGGGAATAATAAGTTTTTATAGTTTTGAATTCAGACTTCTTTGCAGGAGTGTAGACTATTAAAAGGCTGATGTAGAAGTTAGAAAACTAATATTTAAAATAAATGGAAAACAATATCTGCAATTCCATGATCTTGACGAGCAGAAGACGGCATTTTTACTTAGTAGGGCAGAGTAAGCATAAGGTAGGAGCTTGTGGAGTAAACAACCAGGCCTCTGCAGTTTTGGCAGGTAATGAACTCCCATTTGTTGCTTTCAGTAAGGAATATAAAAATAACAAATACAAAAATAAGTTATGTAAAATTTTATATATTTTAATAACAATGAATTGTGAACTTAATTTCCAATTCATTGTCACGAGTTGGCAGTAACTACGGTACTCTATCAACCGTACTTATATATATATATATATATATATATATATATATATATATATATATATATATATATATATATATATATATATATATATATATATATATATATATAAAAAGTACGGTTGATCGAGTACCAATAATTTTAACGCAATTTTACATTTCTTTCTCGTAAACTTTACTCCTTTTAAAACATGTATTGACAAAATACTCTCCTTTTGTATATTTATAAAATTTTAAAAATATAATGGTTATCTTACCCACAACATTTTAAATCAGGGGCGGCAACTGTGTAGCTAAGACGTGCCAAACCAATCTGTCAGTATCATTCAGCGTGCCACATAGTAGGAAATTTTTGAAATCCTTCGATTCTTACGGTAATATTTGCAGATTTAAAGAATAGAGGTAAATAATTTAGATTTACAGTTTTATTTTATATTAATTATGGATCAATAAAATACATTTATTAACATAAAAATAAACAATATAAAATGTTACTATTTCTTCAACAAAGATTAAAAAAATTAAAAATGTATGTTTCCAACATATTTATTTAAATAAGAAATAGACAAAGTGAAATATAAATTATTCCCTTCATTACAGTTAAATAAAAATTGTAATGCGAATTAACTGTTTCACGACTCTTCTTTCATATCGCAAAACCAGGGGTATAATGCATGACACGATTCTGAGCATTCAGTTGTTAAACAATTTCTTTGCGGAGTCGAAATATTTTTCATATTAGTAAAGATTTTTTACTTTGATATGCCGAATCATAAGTGGAAAGCAGAGTACATGCAATTTTCTTTTTTCAACAATTAAATCCCCTAGCAATAACACTCAATTATTTACAAAATAGCTGTAAATTTATCCTTAGAATTATCTTTCAGATTATTTCGTAGTTCCGTAAATGTCCATAACTCTCTCAGAAGATGTTGTCAAATAAGGTCTATTATCAACTTCCATCCACTCAAGAATTGACAAATATGTAGAGTAGTGCTGAGTGTCACTAAGAATTGTACCGCGTGCCCACAGGTCCATAGACTGCCGACATGTTTTAAATGTTCTTATTAACTAACCATCTCCTATTCAAACACAATTTATATGATAAAAAAAGGTTTTCATTCATTTTGTAGGGAATTGTATTAGATTCAACCATAAGTAATTTTGTGTTTCAAATAAATTACGTTGTTTCGGGGATCCCCATAGAGCAAAATGAAAGGAATTTGACATAATTATAATAAGTTTCTCTAAAAGGGGAAACGTTCACTTTCAAAATACACTGCATAAAGTGGTTTTAGGTGTACGAAGTTATATTCACTATTATTCCTAAAATAAATTTTGATATTTTGGTTTTTCGTTAAGTTTTGAAGTTATTTCTTCAAATATACTTCTCCATTACATTTCTTTCAAACTTGCTATTTTCTTTTGCGGCCAAGGTAGCCTGATGGTCATGGTTATGAACTCGTGTTCAGTGTTAGAGCCCTGGTACCACAAAAGTTTAGCGTTGAAGAGGAGCTGATGCACGTTAAACACGTCGAGGTCAAAAGTCCTCACGTTGGTGTGATGTGGAAGTTTGGAAGGGGAGTTATCAGCTCAGGTATCGTCCTCGTCACTTAACCGCGGTTCAAAATTACGTAGTCGCTCGTCAGTAGCCACCGTGTTGACTTAGAATGCAATATAAACCCCTGACGTGTGCACTTAAGTTAATTCGAGTACGCTAAACAGTTCCAAATATGCACATTAGATATAATTCAAACGAGGTCGTATTTTATGATGCTGTAATTTTCTCACTCAAATATCAGCGAGTGCCATCTGCACTCGTGATATTTGACTGTTGTTTCTTATATTTACGATTTAGTCGTTAAACATCAAAAACTCGTTTTCAATGTAAAGACTGTAATGTTGAACTGTGTGCAGTGGCGTGTTTCGAAAAATATCACACTGTGACATTTTCTGTAAACGATATGTATGTGTCTTTCTCATACTTCTTTGATATTTTTTTTCTTAACCAACTTATTTCTTTTAAAACATGCTATTTATACCTGTTAAAATTATTTTTATAAAAGGTTTTTGTAACTAATTGTAAATTAAATAAAAAACCTTTTTAAGACAAAATTACAATTATATGTATTTGAGGATGAAATCTGATTTACTGAATCCGCTAGTGCCAAAAGTTGGAATCAAACCATACAAGTTTTATTCAGGAAATTTTTAGTAAATTTCATTTTCTTAGCCAACTTATTTCTTTTAAAACATGCATATTTGTGTATTATATAATTAAATTTCTATCTAAAATTATCAAGAAAAGAAAACTGTTGAAAGCTAAAATCTCTAGGATTTTAAAATTATTATATGCGCGAAAGGCAATTCATTATGTACTACAAGGTTCCGCGGGGAACATGGCTTACAATTTTCTTCATTAAAATCTTTCAGGATTTTACAAATTATCTTGCCATTATTCATTATGTACTTAATAAAAAAATATATCTAAATATAAATAATTTCTGTCATGGAATAATAAACATATAATTGTTTTTAGCTACAGTTTGGAAAATGCATTGAAATTTGTATCGGAACAGGACTTTAACATATTATGAATGTGTTTTTTTTACTGCCACTATGTTATATATTTATTTTTCATTCTTTTTTACAATATGAGTAGAAATCGTAAACAGTTTGTCACAGTAAAATTAATTTTTTGTTTTATATTCATATTATACTATTATATTAATTCTGAAAATAATAGGTTAGTTTGACAAGCCATTATTTCTTAAAAATATTAAAAGAATTTTAAAGCATTGAACAGTTTTGATATTTTTTTTTAAAACTTTTTCTAAAATGTTAAATTATTAAAAATATTTAATTATTGTAATGTGATTAATATTTCTTAGATTTTTTTCTGTGATTGTGAAACAAAAAGTATAAAATTTAAAATATATCTCTTTGTTGAATTTTAATAATTATTTTTATGGCTAAACCTGGAAAAAACCCAACTTTTTTTTTAAATATTAACATTAAGATATTTTTAAAAAATAACTAGAGCTCTCAGACCTAAATCCATATAAACTTTTATAGAACATATGTAAGGGAACATTTACAAGATATTTCAAGACTCTATCTTGAACAGGAAAAACGCCTTAGGGATTAGAAAACACTCTCATCTTCAAAATTAAAAATCTGAGAAAAACATATTTAAAATTTGTAAAGGCATAAAAAAAATTCCATTGCCTGTAAAGCTTTAATTTTTCAATCTGTTACTATCCAACTTATGCTCTACATGAAAATTCTACTTGAAATATAAATATGACTGAAATATCTTTTTAATTCAAAATATTCTAAGACATAACATTGATAACAACTGTTAATTTGATCAATTATTCACTTTTATCAGAACCTTATATATTCACAAGAGTTTTAAATGCAAAATATTTATATAGAAATTAGTAGTTATACAAACGTAATCCAGAAATCACCAAGTTTGTAAACAATATCTATTTTTTTCTCAGTTCCCCATCGTGGCAGTTAAGCAAGTTTAAGTTTTGTTGCATGACTTTAAAATACTGCAGTGTAGTACTACAATAGATTTATTATAATGTAGTTTGTAGTACATCAGGGAAATATTTAGTTCATTCTGCAACATTTGTATTCTGTAGTCTAATTGTAATATTACCTGAAAAAGCTGCATTTTAGATTTACCATTTTCAGTCATATTCCATCCCTTTCAAGTATTATTTATCACAGTAGCCTGCGTACATTTTGGTCATGGCATTTTTCAAAAGGAAAAAAAAATAATGAAAACAAAGTAAAGAGCTTTTAAATTATATAAACTATGTGTCAAAAAATATATTGGTCTTTAAATCAATCTTAATTAAGTAAATGTGAGAAAACTCAAAAAACTTAAAAACATAAGCAAACAGAAATGATTTTAGAAACTAAAATTGTAGTTAATTGCCGTTTCACACGAAATATTGGATTGTGTTAAAAATATTTTTAATTAATTCAATCTAGGAATGCAAAAATGCTTTAAAATGGAACCGAATTTAAAATCAAAACTCAGAAAATTAAAATTTCTTAAAACCTAATTGGTTTTTAGATCAGAAATTGAGCAAGTTTTCCGAATATATGAAATATATATTTGCAATAAATTGGGTGAACTTTCTGTTGGCCGTGAAGTGTAGAAAATGTCCATTTCACAATCCTCGCCCTAGGCCACAGCTGTGAATGAGAGACCTCCCGTTTCGAAGAACACAGAGACCGAAAAGCAATAAAATCATCCCCTGCAAAACCAATTCAGGATCTCCTGCGGCTTTAACAGGGAAAGGCATTAAACTGCCGTGCATTTTTGAAGCAGTTCGCGAAATTTATCGGAACATTTTTGGCTTAGCTAGCTTTGAAAAAGTAGATCGCTTTCGAAGTGAAATTCAATTAGCGGGTCATCCAGTCAGAGGGTTAATTTTGTTTGCATGACTTTAAACTTAAAATAAAATTAAGTAAAAACGATAAGTATTGATAAATGAGTACCGAGTAGTGATTAGTACAATAGTGTGCTGGAACATTTCTTAACCCAAGCTCTCTGTATGCTAGCGTCAAATCAATCCGATGCCAGCTTCTTTCCATCATCATCTTTATTGTACAGTGTTATTTTGACAGTGGATCTCTTTTAAAAAACATAATACTAAAGAAACTGTTATATAAATTTCCCCGATGGTTTTTCTTACTATTATTTAGTAGTTGTCCTCTCATTACAATATATATTTTTTAGAAAAAATACTAAAATACATCTTTTTCTCTTTGACAAAAATTGCTTCGACATTTTATCATGAAAAAGCTCAAATACCTAAATTTCGCTCTCCTTGTGACGGAAAGCATAAAAAGTAATTTTTTTTGTTACATTTTCCCTTCAGCTGAATACCAGAGAGCATTTTTTCCTCAGGTGTTTTGGAAGTTGTTTTTTTTTTAAATACTGAAAAAAAAATGTTTCGAACCAACCTAAGACAGATGCTGTATGAGCCCTCCAATGCTCCATGTGGACTGCACCACTGCCTTTGAGACGGGTTTGTGGTCAGTCTGAATAATGTTGTCCTTTCTTTCACAGACCCTCATGTTTATATTTTAACAGTATGATCACATGTGTCACACACAGAATGTTCTTTTACCAGTTATTTTTATGGTTTTCTTACGCTTCATTGGTGCAAGGTTTGGTGGGGTTCTAATAAACAGGTATTTCCCATCGATCCTGAAACTCACCGATAGAACTCACATTTGTAATAAGTGTGACAATCACACAGATGGACATCCATCAGCTATACAATATATTACCAAGCAGATTAGCAGTTTGCACTAAAGGCAGATATGGTTTAAGGCATTATTGATTTTTTTGGCTCTTGTTGTTGAATCTTCTTAGTAAATTATTTAATTCCTATGTACTCTTACACATACACATTTCCACACGCAAATATCTGTGTATGCCTATGTGTGAGTATTGTACAATCAATACAAACATTCTTATACATTTATTTTGGAATAAAAAATAGTTTTAAAACTACAAATGCACTATGTTTTTTTTTATTGTACTGTTTCCTTAAACAGATTTTGTTATGTTTCAAAACGTTACTAATAAATCCATGCAGAAAATTTAGAGAAATTGTAACTGTTGGATGTAATTTATTAAAATATATAAAATATCCTGCATTCAATATAAAAAGGCATTAAATAAATCTACTTCGGATCATTAAACTTTAATTGATCAATATTAACTTTAAACTCTATAGATTGAATTTAGTGCAATGCAAAGAAATGCAAATGTTCTATTTTACTTCTTTCTCTAAGGCGTAATAATGGAGTAGATATCTAAATTTTAAATCATGCATGAAAACATATTTTTTTTCGTAAAAAAAGGAAGATACTTCTTTTTAACATTACTGAAAATATTTATGAATTTGCATCTTAGTTTAAACAGTGTTGTTTTTTTATTTCCCAATACAATACAGTAATATTTAAACACGCGGAAGATTAAAATATGTTAGAGACACCACAATTTATATTTCGATAGAAACCTAGTATTAACATATAATATATTCAATGAGAAAAAAAAGCAGGGATTTAAGACCTCAAGCAATGAAATCATGTATTGCAGCATGCATTTTTTTGTTCTGTTTTTCTCCATATCACGAGATGCCTAGCACCTGTTCCAGGAGAATCCAGTTTTAACTCCCTGCTCCCCTTCCCCCTAGTTCGTAATCATAACCGCGCACACAGTCAGGTGATCGATCTCTCCACCAGCTTTCGAGGATTTGGGGGAGGAGGTAGAGGGGGTAATCCCGTTGTCATGGAGACTACTATCATCCCGCACGTCACGTGATATGAGTGCGCGTTTTCTGGCCAACCTTTCCCCCTTCCCAAGCTCTGGGAAGAAGTTTTCTTCCTTCTGTGTCTCTCGTGCGTTTGTGCGATGCGCACTAAAAAAAAAAGAGAGAGAGATGGAAAAAAAAAGAAAAGGTGGAACGCGCAGCAGATAACGAACGATTCTGCCAATATCGTCCTTTTTAGAGCTTTTCTGTCTTCTTACGGTCGTTTAAAATTGTGTCCTGTTTTTCCCCTACTGCGTTTATTTTTTTTTTAATCTTGAAAGTACCATGTGTGTATTTCTCCACGTATCCTTCTCTGCCACACTTCCCCTCGCCTCATTTTTTTCGTCTTATTCCGTTTTGTTCTTTGTTTTGTGGGCGTGCGAAAAAGGACAGATTTCCCCAGATAAAAAGAGAATGAAAGAGCTGAACAAAAACAAAATCATGTTTCGGGTTTTTGAAAACCATTTTCATAAGGATAAATAAATGCGGGTAAATGAAAAAACTGCAAAAAAAAATCCCTTCAGCAAATGCTATCTTATATTTCATGCCATTTTGATATTTTAGAATTGAAGGTTAGGATTTGTTTCGGAGGTATATATTTGCTGTAGGATTTGCTTTAAAAATGATAAGTCTGGGTTTCGAAAGATTCACGTTGCCTTTTTGTATCTACCCTGTTGAAAATCAGAGGTGGAGAAGTCTGTAAATATTTCTTCCATTCTCTGTTTTCATAAAAACTTCTCCCGGCATATTTTTTACTTGTCTTAACTACTTCACTTATATCTCTTCCACAAGATTTGAAGGATTAAATTTCTTGAAATGCCCCAAAATCAAGTTATGGTATATTTTTTGCTTCAAACTCTGAACACACACACATATATATATATATATATTTTTTTACATTTATGTTGAAAATAAGAGGGTTCAAATAAGGTTTTTGGTTCAAGGACTCGAACAGGGTAATCAATAAAATTAAATTTAAGGTTTTCATACCTCTTGCTTTTCTCGATATTACAATCGTTACTTTTCTAAATTGATTAATTAATTATTAATGTCACACTTTGGTGATGAGGGTTTATTGGCGAGGGACCTCTTGATTTGATCAAGGGACGATGACTGTTCAGGCTCCACTCTCCTACGTGAAGACTTTGAATCTTGACACATTAAACAAGCATTAACTATTTGATATGGCGATCCTTCAGTGGCATCAGAACTTGATAAACAGATGTGCAAAGAATTAATCTACATGACCTCTTAGCTACTGATAGTATATTAAAATTTTCATAAAAAAAAGTATGTAGGGCTTTAATATTACAAGTAAAACAAACGTAAATTCTGTGTAGTGTGTATTTGTCAAGGAATTTATATAAAATCTATAAAAAGAAACATTTTAACACATATACCAAATTTGACATGTTTTAAAATATTCTCTCTGAAGTTACCGCGGTAAAATATGAAAAAAAAAATGTATACTTTTTTATAATGTTCATAAAACCAAAGTTAAGAATATGTGTTTATAAAGTCTAGACAATTAACAGTAATAGAACATTTAGGAAGAAGTAATAGATGTAAGAATTGAAATTTCGCTTAAAATTTGGATTTAAATAAATTATATATGGGGAAGGCGAAAAATTTACGAGGGGGACGCGAGCATATCGAAAATGAAAGATTATGAAAAAAATTATTTACTGGAATGAAGTAAAACAAAATACTTTCTGACATAATAAAAAATACACATATACACTGATATAATTTATATATATTATCTGCGACATTACGTCATCAAAAATAAAAACTTTTACTTCAAAACCTCATTAGCTATCTTTGATACTATAACCAAATAAAGAAAAATTGGATTTGATCTGCTGTTATCCCTTAATAAGACATTTTTTTAATTCGATTTCTTTTCAAACCTAAAATACTACTCTTTCAGAGAGAAAAAACAAAACCCAGACCCATAATCAAAAAAAAATTAGGAAGTTATCATTGTTATATTATTGAAATATTATTGAATATATTGTTATATTATTGAAATATTATTGAATATATTGTTATATTATTGAAATATTGTACATCAGCTGTAGGCAGCAGAATGTATTTGCTGTGGTTTGACCTTCGAACTTACTTGTTCGGTTAGTTACGTTCCTGCTCTTGTGTATTTGTTTTTTCATTTAGGGAAGTTGTAAATAAACTATTTCTGCTGCGCTTTTTTCCTTGTAAAATATTTTTATTATTTTTGGAAAAGCACAGAGAGCACCTTGAAGGATTACTAGGCCAATATTTATTTTATGAGTATTCCCAAACATATAAAGCATAATGAAAAACATTTCACACAATTTTTTTAGAACATCCATATTGTAATAAATACAATTTTACTCCGGGAGCGGTCACGACGAGCACAGAGGGCACGAAATCGGTAATTCTGTCAAAACTGTTTAATTGTTACCAATTGCCCTGACACTATCCTCCTGTTACACAGACCCCTCAGGGGCTCACCTTCTTTAGGTGAGTACGGGGTTCACGCTCCCGAGGTGCCCTAGTGATCTTTTCCTTCTCCCTAGGGGTTTTACTGTCTATGGTAAACACGGGCTTCACGAACCCGGGGAACCCTAGTGAACCTTCTCTATTTTCGGCCCTTTTTCTTGCCATTCAATTTCCCTTTTCTTCTTTTCCACCTCAGGGCTCACTTTCGGGTGAGTACGGGAGGCCACGTCCCCGAGGTACCCGAGTGAATTTTGAAAAGAAAGAAAAACCCAAAAAAATATTTGCTTAGTTAGAGTTTAAGTTACAGGTCTATATTTCACGTTTTCTTTCTTTCAGTTAGGGGTTGTTTTGTGGTTACTTTTATTTTGCATATTTTCAGTTTCATTATTTCTACTATTTTGATTTTGGTTTATTTCTTTGGGGTATTTATAACAAATGAATTTTACTTTTTGATTTCCGTAATGTTAAGACTGGTTTTTGAGTCTGACCCGCATGTTTGCCGTGTGCGGCGACCCGTACCGGGGGAAAGTGGAGTCTGGGGTTCCTGTTGCGTGCCCTTTGGCCCATGCTTCTCCGTAGACGGGAGGCAGGAGTGAGCCCGCTCCTGTCAATCGGCTAGTGATTAGTTCTGCGGATTCCAATACGGGTTCTTTTGGAATACCAACGACGGTTGCTTTAGGGTTAGTATTGCAGTTAGGGGTGCCCTGGGTGAACTGGCGGATCCCATCCCGAACCTGTAATACTATACTCCAGTACCACCTCTGAGGTAAGTGCCGTGCCTGACGCATGTCAGATGACCGGCGGGCTGCCTCCCCTTGTTGGGCTCCATGGTGGGTGGAGGCGTACTGGGATGAACACAAAACACACTCATGGAACCCATTAGAAAATCTCCTTCAGTGGAGCAACAAATTGAATCAAAACATACATCTAATACACAGCAACAAGAATTTAGCAATTCTGCTAGATTCTTTGTTCTTAAAACTCGAACACCTTTTCCACCGTATCACCTTTTCTAATCGAGAAGGCGATCACGAGTAGCATTGGGCCGGTCAAGACAATTCGCAAGATGCGCTCCGGGGACTTGTTCCTCGAAGTAGCATCGGCGAAACAGTCTTCCGCCCTCAGGACACTCCGTAAAATGGCCCATCTTGACGTCACTATCGTTCCTCACAACACCCTCAATTATTCGCGAGGCGTCATCTCGGCAGCGGATTTGTTGAATGTGTCAACAGAGGAAATAAAGGAGAATATGGTGGATCAGAAGGTCTGTGAAGTTCGGCGAATTACGATTCGGCGGGATGGCCAGGTGCTTAACACTAAGCACCTCATCCTGACCTTTTCGACGCCTGAACTCCCACAGTCCGTAAAGGCCGCCTATCTCCATTGCCCTGTTCGACCTTACATTCCAAATCCGCTCCGTTGCTTTCAATGCCAAAGATTTGGTCATTCGAAAACAGTCTGCCGCGGCCAGCCCACCTGCTCTAGATGTGCAGAGGTAGGCCATGATAGCGCAGACTGTAAAGGAAAGGAACGATGTGTCAATTGTAAAGGGGACCATTCATCGTTTTCTCGATCTTGTCCGACATGGATATTGGAAAAGGAGATCACGGCAGTTAAGATTAAGAATAAACTTTCCTATCCGGAAGCTCGGCGTGTTGTATCCTTACGCACGCCAGTTTCTGGAAAAAGCTATGCATCGGTAGCCAACAAAACATACCAAACAATAGCCATTCAAGTGGACGCGAGTACAGCTCCAAAATCTGCACAATCCGAATCTGTACAACCGAAGTCTATTGCAGTGGATACACGTAAAACTGTATCCACTCCGCCCACTGTTAAGAAAACTCGAAAAACACGCATCAAGGAATCGGGGGTGCAATCCCACAAAAAAAAAAGAGGTCGAACCTCTCTAAAAACTCCATGACATGGGAGACGATGTCATGGACATTCATGCCTCACAAAGCGACGAGAGTCTGATGGACGATCTGTCGCCCAGACCTTCGTCTTCTGGCTCCTTGCGAGGAGCAAGTGCGAAGCCTTCATGACCTCCTTTATCTCCTGGAACTGCCGTGGTCTAAGGACTCGACTTGCTGATCTCAAATCCATCATATCCACGTACCAGCCCGCATGCGTTGCTCTTCAGGAGACATTTCTGAAGAGTACCATGACAATGCAAGTGCGTGGTTATAATTGTGTACGACGGGATGTAGATGGCGATACATCTCCAACCGGAGGTGTATGCCTCTTCACGTCTAATCTGTTTCCCAGTAATGTCGTCACACTGCACACAACATTACAGGCTGTGGCTGTTCGGATTCACGTCCATTCTTTAGTCACAGTCTGTTGTGTTTATTTACCACCCAACGATGTTGTGCAACAAGTGGATTTGAATCATTTAGTCAGTCAATTGCCAGCTCCATTTATTTTGCTCGGTGACTTTAACGGACACAGCCCTCTGTGGGGGCATGATGTTACAAATTCTCGTGGGCGACAGATCGAACAGTTGATTTCTGATCACTGTCTCTGTCTGCTGAACAACGACGAGAAAACGTATTTCCATGCACCCACGAGGACATTTCACTCCCTCGATCTAGCCATCTGTTCGCCAACTCTGCTACCGATGTTGAATTTCGAGGTTGCAAACGATCTGCACAACAGCGATCATTTCCCTCTCCTAGTCTCGCATGTTAATGGTGCGGGGACACGTTTTCGTCCCCCCACTTATCATTTTCATCGCGCAGACTGGGATAAATTCACACGGTTAGCGATTATCTCAGGCACAATGGTTCAGAACTGGGCAGTTGATGAAGCTGTTTTCAATGTCACTGAAGCTATTCGGAATGCTGCTGATGCAGCCATTCCCAAAACATCCAATTCCCCTCGAAAGCTGTGCAAACCATGGTGGAACGCTTCCTGCCAACAAGCCAAAAGGAACAAAGGAGGGCGTGGGGTATTTTCAGGAGGTACCCCACCACTGATAATCTCATAGCGTTCAAACGTGCGAAAGCGTTAGCTCGTAGAATACGTCGTCAATGCCAGAGAGAATCTTGGATCCAGTATGTGTCTTCAATCACATCGTCAACTACCAGCCAACAGTTATGGAGAAAGGTCAAAGCAGCGAATGGCCTTTATCGAGAATTTAACATTCCGATATTGGAAACTTCTACTGCTTTGTTTTCGTCACCTTTAGATGTGGCCAACTTGATAGGCGAAACATTTGCTAGTGTGTCCAGCTCCGATTCATATAGCCCTGCATTCCAGGCGACTAAGAATCGTTTAGAGCGGACACCTATCAACTTCAGGTGCCGACAACCTTTACCATATAACTGTGACTTTGACATGTTTGAATTGAAGAGAGCCTTATCATCGGCCCACAATACTAGTCCAGGTCCTGATGGAATATCCTATGAATTGCTTCGCCATTTGAACGAGGATTCACTAGTAAGTCTCCTTTACCTATTCAACCGAATATGGAGGGAGCAGGTGTATCCTACTCAATGGCAAGAAGCCATAGTGATCCCCATTTTAAGACCTGGAAAAGATCCTAAGAACCCTCTCAGCTATCGACCGATAGCACTCACGAGCTGCCTTTGTAAGACACTGGAACGTATGGTCAACGCTCGTTTCGTTTACGAGTTAGAAAAGAACAAATGCATTCCTCTGTTTCAGAGTGGCTTCCGTAAAGGAAGGTCCACTCTCGATAACATCATTCAGCTGGAAAGCAAAATTAGAAACGCTTTTGTCCGGAGGAATCATCTTGTTTCTATTTTCTTTGATATCGAGAAGGCATATGACCGTACTTGGCGCTATGGGATACTCCGCACTCTTTTTAACTTTGGTCTTCGTGGAAATTTACCTATTTTCATTCAAAAGTTTTTAAATGTCCGCACTTTTAAGGTTCGTTTGGGTGACACTCTCTCTGCTTCTTTTTTGCAAGCTGAGGGAGTTCCTCAGGGAAGCATTCTGAGTGTCACCCTTTTTATTTGTCATATTTCACCCATCTTAAATGTTTTATCGCCCTCTATACAGGCTTCTTTTTATGTCGACGACTTGCAGGTCAGTTGTGAAGGCTCAGATATGCGCATGATTGAACGACAGTTGCAAACTGCCGTCAACAACATTGTAAAATGGTGCGACACCAACGGTCATAGTATTTCTGCGAGCAAGAGTTGCTGCGTGCACTTTTGCCGCAAACGGGGTATTCATCCCGACCCCGAAATACGCATCCGTGATATACAAATTCCCGTAGTTCCCGACGTACGATTCCTCGGAGTAATTTTCGACCGCCGGCTCACTTTCCTTCCGCATATTTTACATTTGCGGAAGAAGTGTGAAAAGTCTTTAAACCTCTTGAAGGTGTTGTCAAACACCTCTTGGGGGGCGGATAGACCATCATTACTCCGAGTGTATCAGGCAATCGTACTCTCTCGCATCGACTACGGATGTGTTGCATACGGATCAGCGTGCAACTCTACTCTGCAAAAACTTGACCCCGTCCACCATATGGCACTGAGAATCTGCTCGGGTGCGTTTCGCACATCACCGGTGCAGAGTCTCTATGTTTATTGTCATCAGCTTCCTCTAGATCTTCGACGGAGGAAGCTGTCTCTTGCGTATTATTTTAAGATCTTGTCCGTGCCTTCACATCCTCTGCAGAATGTGTATATGAGTACCAGCATGAAGAGACTTTATGATGCACGGCCGTCTAACATCCGGCCGTTTATGGATAGGATGAAGCTTCATATTTCTGAACTCGACCTACCTAACGTGCGTATCCAGCAAAGGAACCTTTTCCTATTCCAACCTTCGAATACGCCACGGTTCCATTATATCAACCCTTTTGCCACTTACAGTAAATCCACTGTAGCGCCTGTCGTCTTTCAACGCGTCTTCGCCTACCACCGCAGTCAGTATAGTCGTTATTCGGCCATCTACACTGATGGTTCGAAACGTGCAGATTACGTTGGCTGTGGAGTCGTGATTGAAGATATTATGCACGGTTATAGGCTCGACACTTCTTGCAGCATTTTCACTGCCGAAGCTGTCGCCATCTACCGTGCACTTCAATTAATCGACTCTACTATGCCCCGTAAATACTGCATCTATACTGACAGCATGAGTGTACTCGAAGCGCTTGAAAACTACCACGATCGCTGCCATCCAGTGGTATGTACAATACTCGACATTACGAGTCGAATGTACAGCAAGGGTTTCGATATCGTGTTTTGCTGGCTACCCAGTCACGTAGGAATCATAGGCAACGAGCAAGCGGACAGCGCGGCAAAGTCGGCGACGACGCATCTGCCGCTAGCGGTTCCGCTATCGGATATGAAGCGCGTCATCATGCATCATATTTTTAAGATCTGGCAGGAATCATGGAGTCAGCAGTTGGATAACAAACTGCACTCTGTGAAACCTGTCATAGAGCATGGCCTGTGATGCCAATGCGAAGAACTGATGTCAAATTGACTCGTCTTCGCATTGGCCATACTCGCTTCACACACAGGCATTTGTTATTTGGAGAACGCGCTCCTGAATGTCCTTCATGCCATGTCTCTTACACTGTTCGTCACATTTTAATCGATTGTCCAGTTTTTAATCTTCATCGCATCTCCTTTTTTCATACATCTATTTTAACCTTATCTGACTTGGTGGGGGAATCTCCCCACCAAAATCTATTTGCTTTTATAAAGAAAATTGGTTTTTTATATTTCATTTGACTTTTTAAAATGTTTTATCTTTACCTTTATTTTTTATATATGTGCATGCAGGCATGCACATATATAATTATTTTTATATCATTGTATTTTTCTTGTGTATTTTTAACCTAGTTTTAATATTTTAACAAACGTGTGGCGCAGTATAGCCAATTTTGGCTCTTGCGCCATAAAAACCCAAATTCACTCACTCACTCACCCTGTTACACAGACTTAACGTGAACTAAAATATATTTGTTGCGTATCTCCCTCTCTTTTGGGAGTGGAAAACATTTTTTTACAATCTTAAGGTACTTGTTTTGAATGAGTTCCCGGCGCAATCACTTTTTTTCCAAAATATTTTCTGTGTTCATGCTACATCCCCCCTTTGAATAACTTAGTGATTTTGATTGCCTTATTGTACGACTTATCATAGTTTGGAAAATGAGCATGATGAACAGGTAAATGTTTGGTAAATGATCAGAATATATATATATATATATATATATATATATATATATATATATATATATATATATATATATATATATATATATATAAAGATATAGGCATCTTTGATCTCTATTGAAAGAAGTTAAAACTGATAAAAAAGGGATGAACCTGCTGAAATAATGCATATTAAAGTAAATTTAAGAAAAGCGATGAACATGAAATTAAAGATATACTTTCAAATGCTACCAAAAGAACTCCATCAACTAATATATGAAGCCATAAGTATCAAAATACGCATTTTGATTTGTTAAAAACACACAGGCAAGCAAAAGTTCAACATGCTATTTGTCGACCATCAAAGGACAGTAAAATTACAATACCTTGAACAAAATATGACAGTTTTGACTGCAAATAACATTCCTGTAATGTTAGCGAAAAGTGTGTGTAATTTGTGTGCATTTTAAGGTTACGCACATTTGAAACATTTTAGTTCAGTTTTCAATGATTTTTTCCTTAAATTATCAAAGTAAAATTGAAAAGTCCTTGAAAGTAGGTAAGTATATTTTCTCTTAATTAAATTATTCACTGGAATTGCGATTTTTATTGTGTACTATAAAAATAATTATAAAAAAAAATTGGGGTGACTCACACTAACCCCGCTCTACCATTAGTTTTGAGTGCGCGCCTTCTTCAGCGTTAACACAAGTTGAAGTCTTTTTGCTTTAAATATTAAAAATAATACAATTATTCTTCATCGGAATTTTATACAATTGTTCATTATTCAACATCAATTCTAAATGCTAATTCTGTGAGGCTCAAAATTACAGTTCGCTTAAAACTATTTATAATTTGAGCAACCATTTTTAGAAAAATCATTTTACATTTTTGTAAACATTGTCGTGCACTTGGCTTTACTCTCCTTACAATTCAGCTATTATATCAAGAATGTTTTATTTTCTTATAAATGAACTCGTGTAAAGAGCGGGCACTTCAGCCGGTATACTTTTAATGTATCTGTGCAGCACAGAGTATTTTATAACTAATTAATTAATACTTAATTAAAAATAAGTTTAATAAGTATTAGTGACTTTAATGGGCTTGTCTTGCAAAGCAAAGTTTTTCAAAAGAATGCTTATGATTTGAAATTGATCCTCTGAGTTCTTTTTCTATATTTAGCTGATATCTATATTTTGTCTTCCAAGCAGCCACCGCATTTTACAATAGGTTCCAATTTAAAAAGTAGGGAAAGGAAAAATTATATATAATATAATTATCATATTACTTAATTTTTTTTACTTAAAAGTAACATATACAAAATTTAATGCTTATGTCATTAATTTGTTCGGTTTATAATAAAGGTTGTAGTTTTAGCTTTAAAAATTGCATTATTCTTGCATTCATTACATTATTAATGAATAGGCGGGTGCGATAAAAATTGTGATTGAAAGGGGGGTGCCAGTATTGAAAGTTTGAGAAGCACTGGTATACTTTTATGTCGATGGTAAAGGAATGGATGGTATTTGATAAAAGAAAAACATTTCAAAACCTAAAATTCATTTTTCAAAGTGAGGTCCCCAGGGACCATTACAAAAGTGAGGTCCCCAGGGACCATTACAAGTGTAAGACCTTTGAGGAAGGTATGAGAAAGAAGGGATATCAACAATCTATATATATATATATAACTATTATCCCATACCTCCCTTTTTTTTCTAGGAAAACTTTGAGCAATAGTCTCAAAATTCTTGCAATCTCCCGATTAATCTTTCCATAAACTTTATTAGGGCAATTTCCTAATCCTTAATACACACATATTCTAATAAGAAACGGGCAATTTTTTTTTTTATTTAAGAAAATCCATTTTATAACCTTATTTTGGAAAAGAATAGAAAAAAATACAAAATCAATTGAAAAGCTAGAGAAAGAAGTTAATATTTTTATATCCAAATGAAAAATGAATTTAATCCCTTAACGCTCACTTATTTTGAAACGAACAAGCAAAAAATAATAATAAGGTTTTTTCTTCATTTAAGATGACAGATTTCACTGGCTTGTTTTCGCCAAAAAAATTACAAAATCAATCTACATTGCACGCAATCAATCAAAAGTTTTACTTAAATTCTGAATATTGATCCACATTACAGACAAGAGCTGAATATTGCAATCTTTCACCCGCATCGACTTTCATTATCTTTCTTTTCAAACAGCTGTTTTGAAAGTAAAGATATTTTTGTCAGTATAAATATTTATTTATACTTTCTCAACACAAATAATAACAGCATTTGTGAGAAACTTCCACCCTAAGTTTTCCTCTCACCGTCTTCCCTACCTAAGGGTGTGGGAGGAACGAAAGCAGAACCAGAGAATTCCATAATCACGATTATTTATTTAGTCAAACAAACTAACCAACAACCCTCTATTCCCAAAGTAAATATCAAATGAGTAGCACACGGAGAAAGCAGTGATTATTAAGAAAATATGTGGAATCAACTTATTTAACTCAATGTAATCTATCGTTTTGATTCCGAAACTCAAACCTAATAATTCAATACAGTGGCAAAAGACCACTCTTAATCTTTAGATGGGAAAGTAAACCTTCTTCAATCTCACTTACGTAGCGAATAGAGCTGCTTCCTACCTCCTTCTCCTATAATTACAAAACTCTGACTTTATATAGTGGAACTAATCTGAATATCACGGTTTTTGAAGTCTAAATATTTTTTAGGCAAACATATAATGCTTTCCCAAGCTAATGTCTAGCAAACAAAATGATACTTCTTAAAAAATATTTATCTTAATTTACTATAACTTTATTTATATTTACGAAATCATGATGAAGGATTACAGTCAGTACCACAAGTGCAGATGGCGACCGCTTATATTTTTATTATATAGCTAATTTAACAGGTTTTCAGATTTTTTTTAACAACATTCTTTAATCTAAAATTATTAAGCTTTTTAAAAAATATCCTTTGTATTGGTTCTAACTATATCGGTGTTGAATGGTATATCATACTTATAAAATTTATTTTTACGTTTTAAACATTTGATATTTATATTCAGATTCAAAATCATTTTAACTGGTTTGTTCGATTGCAATTTCATTTTTCATTATTATAAGTGAAGAAATTTCTTATAATGATTTCAATTGTTTTCTTTTTTAGATATTTATTTATTGTTGATGCAGTGCATTGAAATGTAAAACATAATAATTCTCTATTAAAAGTTTCTTAATCAAATTTGAACTCACATTTATGTACGAGTTCATTTTTGTGAATTAATTCAACTATTTAAATGTGTGTTATATTTTTATCTTTATATACAACAAAGCTGACTCTCTTTAGCATTTTATCTAATTTGGACTTTTAGGAAAAGATTCATGTGTGTTACATTGATATCTTATTGCTTTAATCCAAGACCCTGCAGCACTTTGAAAAACTGAACATTAAATTATTATATTTCATATCTCGACTTTTATTATCATTGTATATTTTATAGAATACATGACCTATGTACATCTTATTAAAAATGAATTCCAAACAATCACTTCAAACACAAAACAGTTTTTCAGATATTTAGTAATTAACTATATATCAAACAATAACATTACAAAATGATTAAGGATTTAATACCTAAATAATTGTAATAAGTAATTATTCAATAAGTATTTATAAATTTTAAAATGAGATGGAAACAATATCAACATTGGAACTGAATGCATAATTTTTGAAACTTCTATTTAAATATAAATTCATGTTTATTATAAATGTACTAAGAAACAAAACGTTATTAAATAGTTTTTAGATTTTAACTTTATTTTTCAACATTAGTAGACAAGAGGAAGATTAGACAACAACGAAACATATTTTATCTTTATAAAAGTCGTAAGCCTTTTAAAAAATTGTTTCAAAATAATCTAAGAAGGAACTTTTTACCAAGAATAATGAATAATTTTTTGAAGAGAGTTTTCTCTCTCTCTCATAAATATCTGCGTACAGTATTATGTATGATTTGTAATATTTTAATATATGTATGTCTTAATATATGTCTCAAATCACATATGCGTTATATTAAATATCAAGTTGGTCATCCGGTATAGCAGTTAGCCGCGCTAACTGCTGTGCCGTAGTGCCTGGCTATGAATCCCGGAGAAGATATTATTGTTTGTAAATGGATAGTGCCTTTGCGGCATGTGGGTACTCCAAATAGTCATATCATGAGATCAGTGGAAGGGGGAGAGAGGTGAGAGGCTCCAGCCCTCCCAGGGTATTCCCCCTCTAAATCGAGGTTGGACCTCTCTAAGTCGTACAGTCACCTGTATGATGTTCAAGGCTACGACCAACGACATATGTATACCTAGAAGTCCAACCTGTCTCAGTCTCTGGCAAATTTCCTTCCTCCCCGAAGGGAAGGATGAGGCAACCACATTATATATAAAATCATGCTATCACACACACACACACAATTCACGGTATTCATACAAATATGTCACATATGTATATTTTTTTTGTTTAGTTACTAACTGCTTCTTTTGATATAAATTTTACACGAGATATTACACTACAGAAAGAACGAATTCTGGCATAATCCTCTTAAAATTTAAATTATTTTGTCCTTTTTCCCAAGCACCAAGTCTTGATAAATAACAAAAGAACAATTAAAATTAAAATTATAAGCAGTTAACTCATCAATCTACAAGCAGCAAGTATCGCAATTTTTTTTCATAGTGAGGGGAATTTAAGCTTATGAACAACAGCTCGCCAAACTGCAAACTCGAAATACGATTGGCCAAACCTTACTTAAAATTGTTCCTTTTACAATAATAAAAAAAAATAGTAAGAACTTAGAATTTTGTTTTTTAAAAAACAAATTTGTTCAAGTTTTGCCGAGAAAATAGCCAGTCAAGACTAAAAAAGTAATATTTCCTTTCAATTCTCTTCACAACCGATAACTAACTGCCTTTGTTTACTTTTATCTTTTCATACTACATTTGTTTCCAATAGTCACTGAAGCAAATGGGAAACGGTGCTGTATAATGGGACAAAGCTGGGGCGACAGATGCAAGGGCGCAATCCCATCCACCCTCTGACTAAGAGGGCACATTCCACTTTCCCCCTCTAATAACGCGCCGGAGAACAATTCACTTCAGTTGCAGAGGATTATAAGGGGTGCCTCTCATCTCGAAGCCCAAATTCCCGCATCTTTCTCCAGAGAGCGTAAAAATCCAATCCTTTCAGCCACCTGTTGTGACATTCTTTCACAACTCTTTTTTTATTTATTGCTCCTCTGTCTCTTTGTATTTCGTCTTTACTCGTATGATGTCCGCTTTCATCAATTCTGCTTCTCAGAATCTTTCGACGGTTCATCTGAGATGAGAAAACGAATGGATGTCCTGAAAGAAGTAAAATATGCTCTATTTAAAAAAAGAAAAGATTCACTATAATTTATAAGATATAATTTAATTTCAGGTTTTGCTTCTTAGAAATATTAAACGTTTCACTATAAATGGGAAAAAAGCCAATAGAGGATGTAAGAAACTGATTATTATAATAATTAGCCTTAATCCTTTACATGTGTCTCTTTCAAAACCACATCTGTCTAGTCTTATAGAATAGGACACAATACTACCCACAATACAAACATTTTTAAGAAACACGTTTACGCTCTTTAACTTTTATAGAATGGTTGGTCGATGTTCCAACTGAAAGAAAGGATCTCTAAAAAGAAGGACTTACGACAGTGCTTCTCAAACTCTTTCAATACTGGCGCCCCCCTTTTCAATCACAGTTTTTATCGCGCCCCCCCTTATACTTTAATAATGCACTTTGACAAAAAAGCTACAATACGAGATATTAATTATAAACCATACAAATTAATAACATAAGTATTAAATTTTGAATACTACTCTTTTAAGCAAAAAAATAAAATAATTAAGTAATTAGAAGTTCCTTTATAAGAAAATAAAACATTCTTGATATAATACCTGTATTGTAAGGAGAGTAAAGCCAAGTGCGCGACAATGTTTACAAAAATGTAAAATGTTTTTTTTTAAATGATTGCTCAAATTATAATTAGTTTTAAGCGAATTTTAATTTTAAGCCTCACAGAATTAGCATTTATATTTGATGTTAAATAATGAACTATAATATAAAATTCCGATAAAGAACAATTGTATTATTTTTAATATTTAAAGCAAAAAGACTTCAACATGTTTTAACCTGAGAGCAGGCGTGTACTCGATACGGTCGAGTGGGATTATTGAGTCACTCCAATCTTTTTTTTTTATAATTATTTTATTGTACACGATGCAAATCGTTATTCCAGTGAATAATTTAATTAAGAGAAAGTTTACTTACCTACTTTCAAGGACTTTGAAATTTTTCTTTCGTAGTAAATAAACAATTTCGTGATCTGTGTGTCCCGCGCGACCACTTCCGGGTAAAAAGTGTATTCATTATGATAATATGTATGTTACTGCTAAAAACAATTGTTATGCTTTATATGTTTGAAAATACTCATCTTGATCTAAGTCTTCGCACAGTAATCCATCAAAGTGTGTGTGTGTGTGCTCTCCGTGGTTTTCCAAATATCATAAAACTGTTTTGCATGGAAAAAAGCGCACCAAAGAAATACATTACTTCCAACTTCCTTAAATGAGAAATAAACATATAAGAGAAAGGTCATAACTAACTGTACCAATCACTTAGAAGGTCGAACAAATTACTGCTATAATGTGCAGTATTTCAAATATAATGACAGTGATGAATTTTTTATGTTCCTAAATTTTTTCGATTCTGGATCTAAGATCTGTTTTTTCTCTGAAAGAGTAGAATGTTAGTTTTAAAAAAGAAAACGTAATAAAAACTTTCTCATCATGGGATTACAGCAAATTAAATAAAATATTTTTTATTTGGTTATAGGAACAAAGATAGCTAATTAAGTATTGAAGAAGATTTTTTTTTGATGACTTAATATCGCATATAACTCATATTAGAGTAAAAGTGCATTTTTTATTATGTCTGAAACTATTTTGTTTTAATTCATTCCAGTAAATTGATTATTTTTTAAATCTATTATTTTCGATATGCTCGCGCCCCCCTCGTAAGGTTATCGTGCCCCCCCCAGGGGGGCGCGCCCCACAGTTTGAGAAATACTGACTTACGAGGGGTTGATCAAAATAAAGGTTACAAGTCGAATAAAGACTAACTTCTTAACAATAGACAGAAAATACAAAAAGGAATTCAGAGGCCTACGTGCCGATCACAATTCGGCATAACCACCAACTCTATTTAGGCATTTTTTAGAAAACAGAACCAACTTGCTTAACCCGTCTTGATAGAAATGAGTTTCCTGTCCATTGAGACAGGTCTCGGCAGATGTTTCCCCAGCACTGTCATGGAATATCGCAGCACATCAGAAACGATATGCTGCACTCTAACTTAGCTCAGTCCCAGCTTTGACAAGACTTCACGCAGATTTACCCCTGGATCATTTTGAATCATTTATTCAATTCGTGCCGTATTTATTTCTGCAGTTGAAGAACTTGGCCGGCCACTCCCTGCCATATGGCGCTTTTCAACCTGATTGAAAAAATTGACACAATTTCGTTACATGTTGTCGGCTCATTGCTTCTTCACCATAAACTTCCGCGATGTGACTGTGAATGTCAGATGCGGAGTAATTCTGTGCCCATAAAAAATCGGATCACGGCTCGAGCTTCCAAACGAGACCAATTTCCAAAGCGTCTTTCTATTTCAATCGTCCTGAACCGTCTGGGAACGTTCACTCCCTACCCGCAAACTGGCTGTATGACAAGTAGTGCCATTTGTCTCCACTCTGGGGATACAAAATTTCTCTGAAACATGTAATTTTCAAATGCTGCGGCTTGAAACATTTTTTTTCTGATCATCCCTCGTAGTTCAAGAATCATTCAAGGAGTTCCTTTCCTCTTACTGTTTTCTGAATATCATTTTATCAGTTAAAACTCACGAACTTCAATCACTTAAACGAGTCCTTTTGTTTTTAAATGAGGGCTAAAGGAATAAACTTTCTTCTTCCTTACTGCTCAGGCAGGCTATCAAGATGTTACTACCAAAGACTGCTAGTACATGGTAATAACAATCATTGATGAAAAGGTGAGTAATTTCAACTTCTACATACACCTAAGAAACAAGCAGATTGTTCATTTAATACAGGGTTCCCTCCGAAGTTTAGGAGCGTGTTGTAGTAAAAACTACGGGGAATACAAGAACATATAAAAGCATACAGAAAGAATTTAAGATTTATTTACAAATTTTTCAGGTGTTTGAAATGGGAACCCTTGGTCACACGAAATACATCAATGCGCTAGTCCAGTTTTTACTTCACTCTAGTATGTTGTACTATCAACGTTATTAGTAGAACGTGTTACCTTTTCATGCAGTTTTCATATATCACGTGGTAAAGTGGTTACGAAAACTTAGATCTTATGTAAGCGACCAGGTTTGGGGCAGACACAGATGACAAGGAAAGGATAACGTAATGCCAACATCGTTGATAGTATCATGTTTACTAAAATGAGGTAGGAACTGTGTGTGTGTGTGTGAACGATCCATTGATATATGCCGAATGACCAAGGGTTCACATATAGAACATATGCAATAAATGTAAATGAATTATTTTTTTGTATTCTTTCTATTTTGCACTATTGTGCCCCGAAACATTTGTGTGAATAACCCTGTACTATAGTGTTAAAATGTTTGTGTGTAATGCAGCATATTTATACATATATTTCTTAGGGGCAGTCAGTCGGGTGGAAACCTTTCAGAAATCGATTTTGAGTTTTTAATATTTGTAAAATCTCCAAATCAAGACCTTTCTAATGATATACCATACAAGTCGTTATATGAATTAGAAATTTTTTAAAATGATTTTTAAAAATTAATCAGCTGATTTACCATGCCCATTTTGACAGATAGAAATGTAAACATTGTCTTTTTAAAACTGAGGAAAAGTTGCACAGCCTCGGTTAATTTTTATTTTTTAATACCCAAATTAACATTAGATAATTGTTTAACTGCAACTGTTAGATTTGCTAAAAACCTTTGGAGGCAATTTCAGATTTTCATGTGGGTTTAGTAATTGTTCTACTTAAAATTTAATCATTTTTTACTGAAATTTAGGTATTTTCTTTAAATGAAATTCATTTTTAATTAGTTATTCTTAATTATTACTAAATCTTCGCGTGTTTAAGTAAAGTGTTAAAAGAAACAAAATTAAGATATGATTGTGACCAGGTGAGAAATATACTCGTAATAAATCTTAATTTAATAACTACATAAGGTATAATGAAGATAATCTGTCATGGAAAATAAAAAGGATTATACTTTTACAAGGTAAGATTTTTTTATAAAAATTGTTTTCTAAATAATTTTTTAAATTTTTTAAATTATAAATGTATGCATGTACTATGTTTCTTATATGCAATTGTGTATACTGAAGTGACATTTTTGAAATATTTTTCAGCAGATATCATAACAAAAAAGGACAATTTTCAATAAATTCATAATAATCACATTTGCTCGCTCAATTAAAAGTTTGTTTTTGAAAAAAAATTATTAATATATTAAAAAAATTTCACTTCAGTATAAATATAAGAGTATAATTAATACATGTAGTGAAAATCGTAAGTCTTTATGTTTAATAGTTTCTGAGATAAAGGTATGAGATGATACATTAAATGTGATGTTTGTTGTCTTTGTGAGAAGCTTGTTACATACTTAAAAATACATAAATTGCATGTTTAAAAACATAAAAACTGTTTTATTTTGTCTGTTTTAAAAATCATTTGTCCAGTTTAGAGTAACTTTTGAAGTTTAAAACTTAGAAACTGTCTGCAACAACAAAACCTAATGATAATTTTACGAAAACCTAAGAAAACTTTCGAAACGTATAATCATGTATTTTTAAATACCATCTTAAATTCACACAATATTGATACATTTTCACACTATATTTATGATGATATATGTTCAAATTTGATATCTCTAAAGCATGAAAGCTACTAATTCTTCAAAAATTGATACATAATTGAGAAAATTGATGTAATACCAGAAATTATCTCGTTAAAAGAAACTGAAAAATGCTATTCTGGGCAATTTAAGACTTTTTTTGCTTACAATTTTATACAAAATAAATTGCAAAGATGCTAATGTTCAATAAAATGGGACAAATACATGTTGTAATTCATTATTTTTGTGATTAAGTGACACTTTATAGTGAAAATTCAATTTTCTTAAAAATGATGTTTTTAAAACTGTATTCATGTTTTTCTCAGAATATAATCTATGAATGTAATGAATTTTCTCCCTCATATTACTTATATATAACTATATATATTCATGTGAATTTTTGGGGGATTTTCCCAAAATGTTTGACTAGAGTTCCTATATCGTGACAAAAAATGTCAATTTTTTTAAAAATTCATAGTAATGTTTTTATGTTACATGTTTTTGAGAAAACTAAACAATATATTTTTAATATTTCACTTAATTTCAAATATTAATGTTTATTTATCGTTCAGACAAGTTTTAAAGCTTTAATTATTCAAAAGTTTTCAATAATAGGTAACTAACAACAACTGAAATGTGTAATGTTTTGTCGTTGCGAGAAGTTTGTTACATGCATAAAAATACACCAATTTCATATTTAAAAACATAAAAACAGTTTTATTTTTGACTTTTTTAGAAATCATTTGTACAGTTTTGAGAAAATTTTGAATTTTGAAACTTTAAGAAATTGTGTTTGCATGGAAACATACAAATCCATTATTAAATTTTTCTAACGTCGTAAAATCACATATTCCCAAATCATGACTTTTACATATTGATACATGTTTACATTATATTTATGATGTTATAAGGTCAAATTTCATATTTATAATGCATTGAAGTTAAAATTTCTTCACAGATTGTTGCATAATTTGTTAAAATTGACGCAAAATACTAAAAAAAAAATCTCGTTGAACAAAAACTAAAATTACTATATATGTGTTTTCTGAACATTTTAAGGCTTTTTTGTTTCATATTTGGTGTTAAAAAATTAAGAAGATACTAATGTTTAATAAAATAGGGCAAATACTTGTTGTAGTTCATTAATTTATTATTATTAATTTATATAATTAAGTGCCTTTTAACCTTAAAATGCAATTATCTCAAAATGATTGTTTTCAAATTGCGTGTACCTTTTTCACAGAAAATAATGAATGAAACTACTTGCAATTTTTACTGCACATAAATAATATGTGACTATATATAATGGAGCTACTTCCTTGGAGATTTTCTTAAAATATTTTGCTCAGAAGCAGTTATCGTAAAAAATGACAATTTTCACAAATCTCAAAGCGATACTTTTACGATGAATTTTTTTTGAAAAAAGTAAACAATATATTTGAAACATTTTACCAATATTTAAATAAAAAATCCTAATTATTATACATCCAAAATTTGAAGTTTTTTTATTTAACAATTTCTGAGAAACAGGTTCCTAAATTGGCTCAATTTAACATTGTCGATATAGGGCCTACCGACTAATCTTAAAGATATTGTAGATTTAAGGTTGATTTTTGCAAACCCTTTCTGTGGAGGATATCTACTCTGTGAAATTAACATTGCAGAAAAATTTCTAATCTATCTGTCTAATAGTTCAAAAATGGGAATATTTTGTCTTTATCGCCCCTTAACTCATGCCAAAAAATTAAACAACATATATTGAACGAAAATAAATTTTTTACGAGTTTAATTTACGTGAATTGCAAATTAAAAAAATGCTTTTTTAGAGCATATGTGTGCTGAATAAAACTCATATTTGACAAATTTGATACATGTACACCTAATAAATAAAAAACGAGAATATTTTTTGTCGGCACTTACCCCTCGCAACCACGCTCGTGGGTCGATATTCGCAGAGCCCGTTTAGTAATGGGTATGTGCTTCATGAGGGGAACATGCCTACCAAATTTCAAGTCTGTAACTTCGTAAATAATTATCTATAACGCACCTTATTCCCCCGAAACGCCACTTAGTAGTCGATTTTAGTAAAGACCGATAAGTCTAATAGTTTCAAAATAAAATTAATTATTTGTAACACCCCTTAAGCCCCCGCAACGCCCCTTGGGGCCGCTTTTAGCGGCATCCGTTCTTCGGGGATCGCTACTCATTGAAAGGAAAATGCCTACCAAATGCCACGTCTGTACTCTTAATAGTTCCAAAGATATGATGAGTGAGTGAGGGAGTGAATGAGTGAGTCACGTTACCCCTTTATATATATATATAGATTTAGAAAAAAATCCTGACTTTTTTTTAAATAATCAAATAAATTGCACGAAATGAAAATCTTATTGGCATTTGACATTTCACGATTTCTTTATTCCACAAGTATACACACTGTATTAACATTTCAAAATTGCAACGCATTCATTTTATTCTTCTTGTGTTATTCAATTAGAATTATCAAATGAAACTCCTCTGACAGAAACGTGTCTTCCTCTTTGTTGCTAGATCAAAACTCAGTTTTTGAAGATTATGAGATTATAGTTGTTTAGATCTTCACGAAGCAATCTATTTGTTTCATTTAGTTACAGAAATTCGAAGTAATACCAAAATAAATCTTAGTTAATCCTTTTAACAGTGATGCTTTTGAACCTAAGTGATGCTTTTGATTCCCTAAGAGGATTAGTGAGAGGTCACAACGCAGCTTCTCTGTTGAGGGTTTTTAACGCATAATGATTCTGATTCTTCCAAGACTTCACATGATAGTTAATTTATAGATTGCTCTCCCAACGGGATATAACAGGGATGGCAAACCATTGGCACGCGTGCCATTTATGGCACGCGACACAATATTTTAGGCACGCCAGCGACAAAATAGTTGTATTTTATAACAGTATTTTAAAGTTTATTTATGCTATATTTACGATTTTTAAGTATTATTTAACATGGCTAGTTCAACAAAAGAATGAAACAAGTCAAGTGACACATGATTTCAAATTTGGTGATCTATAAATATTGCATTATTAGTAAAAGCGACAAAGCTGTGTGTTTTATGTTCAGGAATAGGAATAAGAACATCGTCTGCAAAAAGGCATTTTGAAACAAATCACAAACCCTCTTGTCAAAAAGGTGAACCACAGCAAAAATAATTCATTGCATAAAAAGCAATTGGCACACACAGAGATAACTCCAATTGAGCATGCATTCTACTAAAAGTAATACCTTACAATCCTAATATATAAGTTGTTTGTCAACCACACAATCTTGCAGCTACAGAATTCATAACGTTACTTTGATTTGAATTACACGTATATAACTAAAACACTTTCAACTATACAGGGCACACGATAGTTTTCGTAGTAAATAAAGAGTTTTGAGTTGTTAGTATTAGTTTTATTATTTCCCAATAATCACAAGTAAATATTATTTGACGGCACGTCTATACCTCATGAAACACTTCTTCAGAAGAAAAAATGGCACGTTGATTCATAAAGGTTCGCCACCCCTGGGATATAACAAAATACCCTTATCTCCTCCAAACTAAAAATTCAGCGTTTTTAAATCTAGCATGATCCAAGTATCTATATAAACAAAAACCTTTACCAAAAATCATAATTTTAATAGCTTCTGGCTGTCAATCGTTATACAAAAACCAGATTTCAGAATAGAAAAAAATATATATAAATAGTATATATATGTGACTACAACATCACTAAAAACCCAGAGAAGTGGTGGTTAAAGGCTATTGTATTGCACTAAAATTATTTTTAAGAAAAAAAATACCATTAAAGTTATTTTGAATTTTAAATTATAGGAAATAAATTCTTCACCATATAAGAACACCATTTCTACAACGCGAATTGCAATACAGTTTGCTTACTCGTAAAATAATTTTAAGTGAGGAAAGTTTATAACAGATAGACAAATGGATGCTAAAGATACATTTTGAAACATGTTTCTTATGTTCATCTGTAGTAGTTATTATAAATGAAGCAAATTAATATTTTTTTGCAATGCAAAAGTTAAAAAAACTCGTTTGATATAAACACCAAGACATTACTTTATCGATAAGGTGGGGGACCATAGCAAAGGTGCTTTGACGGAAAAGTAGTGGCCTCGGTAGCCGAGTGGTCAAGGTATCTGATCGTGGCAGGAATTGTCCCGAGTTCGAGCCCAGTACCACTAAAGACCCACCGTGTAGGGGGGCGAAGCAAGTTAAATCTGTCTAGAGATCAAATGTCCTCTCATTGGTGTGGTGAGGTAGTTAGGAGAGGGGGGTGCCAGTTCAGGTAACACCCACGTCACTTGACCATGGCTCAAAATTACGTGATCCGTCGTGAGTGAATATTAACGTCGTACTGTTTAGTTACACGAGGGCTTTTGACGACGGACCGCGTAATTTTGAACCATGGTTATGTGACGTGGGCGACACCTGAGCTGGCATACCCCTCTGCTAAATACCACACCACACCACTGGGATGACGTTTGAGTTTTCGACAGATTTAACGTGCATCTCTTCCCTACAAGGCGGGTCTTTAGTGATACTGGGCTCAAACTCGTGACAAGGTCAGCCACGATCCGATACCTTGACCACTCGGCTTTCGCGGCCACAAGTGGTCCATCGGAAAAAGCACTCGTGTAGCTGAACAGTGCGACGTTAATATTCCCTTCCTCACTCCCTCACTTGACGGGAAAGTCAAGTGATCTTGTGTAGATTACGCTTGTGTAGATTTTTCTTCTTACTCCTCAGGGGATGATTACGAGTATCTTATTGTAATTAATGGAAACGACGAAGAGATAGCCGTTTTGTTTTACAAAATTCAATGAATACTCAGAATAGAAGAGATATATATTTTTTCTATTGGCCACTGCAAAATAGGCTGACATACATTGGTGTGCAAAAATTAAGGACAAGACGGTTTTTTCAATATAACTTTGTACAAAAGCTTTCCAAATCAACACATTTAATACCGTAAGATCCCCAATACGTAAGGACATGTGTAATATGTAAGCAACACTTACTAAAAGAGAAATCAGAGGAATAAAAAGAAGCTTTATATTGAAAAAGTAGCATAAAGCGCAATGCGACTGAAGACCGAAACATCCCTGTGATGGATGTCAGCAAGAAACATCCGGTCTTTAGTAGGGGATATAATCTCCCCTGACTGCTAGGCAGATTTCACAGCGTCTGCCCATGCTGAGAATGAGGGTGTCAATGAGTTGTTGAGGCATTGCTGCCCATTCGTCTTGCAGCGCCAATCGAAGCTCCCGAATCGTTACTGGTGGTAAGGTACGAGCTGCCAAGCGTCTGCCTAGAAAATCCCATACATGCTCGATGGGATTGAGATCCGGAGATCATGCCGGCCAATCCATACGTTCAATATCCTCATTCTCTAAGAGCTGTTCGGCAGCTACTGTGCGATGACATGGTGCATTGTCGTCCACGAAAAGGAACTGCAGACCCATAGCGCCTCTAAAAAGACGCACATATGGAAGAAGAATCTCGTTACAATAACGGGTCCCGTTGACTGAACCTGCGTCGAAGATGTAAAGTTCTGTACGACTACCAAGCATGATGCCTCCCAAATGAGAACACCGCGACCCCCATACCTGTCCCTTTCAATGATGTTCAATGATTGCGGCTTCCCCGGATGAGTATTCATGAGAATCGCTACTCAAACGGGTAAAGAGTACTCGTCCCCATTCATTGTTCCCAATTCCGGTGTTCCCGAACGACCACTACTGAACCCCCACAGTGCAGTCTTCTGTTCCGATATCGGTCGTCCAGTCGCCTTGAAATTGTGTCTGCCGCCTGTTTTTCTGGCCTGTAAAGTCGGTCATCTGACGACCACTATGCTGGATAGCTGTTCCTGTAAAATTGTCTCCAAAGTCGTGAAACGATGCTGTGAGTAATTCGAACTCTGCAGCCACACTTGTCACACTGCGGCCTTCCTCCAACTTCCCAATGATTCGACCTCGAGTAAACGCATCCAGATGTCGTCTAACAGATTGATTATTCGCCATTTCTCGCTGAGGCAGCAACTCGGTGTGATTTTAACTGCTATACGGCGTGCAATCTCTTTGCCAGAAATACTGATCTTACACCGACAACATGCTTTATACTACTCAGACACTCCCCCTTTACGTCTACCTGCATATCTGCGCATGTGCTACCATACATCACCTTACTTAATCTCCTGATTGGTCTTTCTGTCCGCTCTGCCTCTTCGTTCAGCTGATATGCTAATTTTTCGACTTCGTCCTTAATTTTTGCACACCAGTGTAGTCTCATATGTATATTTCATAATCATGCTCGATGTACTCTCGTTATGTCATTTGAAATTTTTGAGAATGGGGTGATATATTTTAGTTGTTATACTCGTCACTTGACCGCTGCTTAAAGTAACGATTTTCACTACCAGCATCCTCTTGTCTCCTGATGCTTTAGAGTACAAAGTTAATCAAACAATGAATCAAATCAAATCATCCTGTTTACAATATCATCTTATTTTTGAGGTTTTATATTAGCCAACATAACCTGTGAAACTTCAAAAACATGCATTCTTCAAAACAATTCAATTGTTCAGAATTTATTTTTCCACTATGGACCTGGGTAGCCTAGTTTTGAACATTTATTCTTGATTAGAGAAAATATATTATGAGGAACATTTTTTATTGAGGCCTCGAAATTATATGAGGATACATTATACAAAGAAAGTCTTGTGGATGTTTCTAGTGTTTCACTTAAAACTATTTTCTTATTATTTGTTTTTATTTTGCACTTCCTTGATCTAAGAGAAATAAAGATAGCAGCAATCGAGTTGTTGCTTTATTCTCCTCAAACTTAGGACATCAAACCCCTTCTTCCCAACTTCCCACAAGATGTTTGAATTCCAGTTGTCTAATTCTAAATCGATTGCCAAAATCCAATCTTCTCATGAATAAAAATTAGAGAATAAGGGTAATAGAACATAAGCATTCCTAAGCTTAAATGTAATATTTTCAAGCAGAATTAAACAATGTTTCATTTTTTAACAAGACTTCTACCAAAATAAATATTCGATTCTTTTTTTCCTTCTAAGAACACGTTATAGCAGTATGAAATAGTAAGTAAAATTACAATTTATTACGGCAGAGCCTTTCGATTTCTGTGTCGAAGGAATAATTTTATCTCTCTCTTTTCTTCTTACATGGGGCCATAAAGGAAACATCATAAGTCATGGGAATTCTTTGATCCAGAGCGAAACACGATTCCGAGTGTGTTCTACGATCGAATTTAATTCCACATGATCTTCTGAGTCTTTCGGTTTGATGCTTTAAGACTTCCTTCTCAATTGTTCCGGCTTCGCTTTTTGATTCCAATTTATTTCTTCTTAATTCTTTTTTCTTTGCTGTCTTGTAAAATACGATGTAAGCGTACTATCTGAAGAAGGTATTTTCAAATTGTATATATATGTATTTATCTTTTACCTTGTGTACTATGAGCCTTATATATATATATATATATATATATATATATATATATATATATACATACATACATACACACATATATGTGTGTATATATATGTGTATATATATACATCTATCATTGTATATTAAGGATTATATTTTACATAGTAATATTTAGAGTAAAAGATATGCTTTTAATTTTAACCTTCAAAAGTACCATACTGGAATTCTAACTCGTCAATCTCTGTATACAGAAGTATTATATTTTAACTATATTTATCATAATAATTTATGAGTTAGTGATAAATCGAATATATATATTTAAATTTTAATAACTTTTTTTACCATTGTATTGAACATGGATATTCTGCTAACTTTTTTTACAATTATATTTCTAATAGTTCTCAGTGAAATGACAATATGTAATAATAAAGGCAATTTATCTATTTATTATTATTTTTTTAAAAAATTATTAATATCAGTTATGCATTTAATCAAAAGATGGTATATAATTTTGTTTTTTCATAATGTACTAATTTTAATTTTATTCAGTACTACTATAATACTTTGTATTTGGCGGGGAACACAATTTGTTTTTGTACTCAAAATGTAAGTCTTATCATCTATTTTGTATTGTATCGATTTTAACTCTATACTTTTATCGTTATATTTTAATACTATAATATATTTTATTTGTAATATTTAAATGTCTCCTTTTATCAATCATTCCATTTCCTATAGGCCATAGTATAGGTAAACTACTAAAGGTGAAGGTTGGCCAGCCCCAAAACTTTAATTAAGCCTGCAATCTTGGTTCCTAAAACCATGAGTTTGCTATTGTACTACTGTGGCTAATATTTCCTACTATCTTGACTAGTTATACTTAGATTTTATGGCTAATTGTATATATATATATATATATATATATATATCCCAGTAGTTTAATCTCGAACATGCTTTTAATTTATAATGGTTCTGGCTTTAAAGTCTCGTTCATAAATAATAACTAGCTCCCCACCTAACTTTAACAAATAAAACATCTATCTATGCACCCAAGGAGGTGATGTGAGTTTTACATCCCTTTAATTTAACCTTGACATGTTTTTAATTTGTAATGGCCCTGATCTTTAGGACTCGTTCGTAAAAATACCTATCGATCCACCCAACGGCAATCTTTCGAACTATATCTATCCACTTAAACGTTATTATAACTTATTTGTATTATACTTATGCAAAATTCTAAGTACTTATTCTTCAGCCTTTAGATCAATCACGATAAAGCCGTAACAAGAACATTTTAAAATCTATTTGGTATAATATTATTAAGTGAACTCATAAATAAAAAGGAACTATATATGTATATTCATATGCATATGTGTGTAATAAATTTGCCTAAGAAGGATTTTAATTCATAATGGACTTCAGCGCTCTGGGAATTCGTGTGATAATTAATATTTATTTTACCACCTAACGGGATGATGCAATCTTGCATCTCCTACATATGTGGACCAGTTAGGAAAGCCTTTACCGGAAATAGCTTTCGGTTGACCATGACTATAAATAAACCAGATATCGGGAGCAGATGAAAAATGTTTGTGAGGTCTTCTAAAATATATGCGTGTTCGTCTAATTGTGTTGTAAAGGTCAATAAATGTTATTTTAAAATAGCAACATGTTTCCTTATCAATTCAGTCAACGACTGAACACATGAAATTAGTTGATGCCATCCCAGAATGTCACATTACATGTTAAAATTGCCTTAAGTCAATCCAATTTATTTCATATACATATATTTTAAAACATGTTAAAATATAAAACACATAAGAGTTTTGAATATGTGTGTGATCGCATATTTATGCATACGTATATATCCCAAAGAATATATTTCTTTTCAATATAAATACAATTATGCCATTTCTGATCTTCATCATGACAGCGATATTCAAATTTTATTACAGCTATTGGAAAGGAAATAAAATAAACATAAATAAAGTCTCTTCTCCACAAACAACTTGGCTGAAAGTCGGATTCTTTGCAATAATTTATTGATACATTTTCCAGACTTTATTTCACGCCGACCTTCCCCCCCTATAAATCAATGGAAGCTCAGCCAATGCCTCGAAAAAGTCGCAATTTTATTTGCCCGTCCCCAAGATTAATATTCCGTGAAGAAACGAGACGCACCTCTAAAAGTTCGGAGATCGAAAAGTCATTCCTCGCAGGCATTTATCTTTTGTTTAAGTATTTCCTTCCATTTATTTCAATTGCATCGATAATTCTCCATGCATAAGAAAAAGCGAGAAAAAAAAGAAATATTTATGCACGAGTCAATGGAAGGGGGAGTCAGTATCTGAAAATGCATTATTTGTTTTCGCCCGGGGAGAGAGCGCACCCGACGAGTCGATTGTGTTCACACTTCGCTTTCCCAGTCGCGTGAGAAAATCATTTTCTCACCAAGTCTCGAAAAACAAGCTCTCTGGAAACAGTTTCTGAAATATTCATCGTGGAATTTATATCCAAAAGATAGGGAAAAATGGGAAAGAGAAATTCGTCTTTTCCCTTTTTATCCCGGTACATCCATTATTTTTGTTTGTTATGACGGGAGAAAGTCCTCCAGCATGCATTACGTGGACCTTCAATGCCATTGGGTGGGTTTTATTTGCATTTTTCCTCAGACGCCTCAAGTGGTTGCGACATGAAAACTGTCTGGAATATTCGGAAATGGAGCTTTTTTTGTGTAAAAGTACTAAAAATAAGAAAAGCAAACATTGTTGGCCATTATGCGGACAATTGCAGTTATTATCCTCATAAAGGTAATAATGGAATAATATTTGTTTATATGTACTGTGAACTATCCAAATATATTATATATACCTACAGATTACATAGATAGAGAGCCATCATTTATTGAGACCATATTATGCCAGACGTAATTTATTCCAGGCAGCTGATTAAAAAAATCAAGAACGATAAATACAAAAAATATATTTACATATATTTAAAGAAGAATAGTTACATATGCAAATACTGCAGTGATTTGAACTCTTTAAGCAATTGGGTGGACTATTTTTCTTCTTCTGAAATCAAAACATACAAATATGTACATAGTCCTTATTTATGTATTCCAGCTCATTTTACAGGTTCTTTTGCTTAAAAAAAGATTTCAATTAATCGATATAATTTCGAACCCCCAAATAGTTCAGATTATATATGTTCATAATATTAATCTTTAAAAGGAGTCGAGGTACTTGGCTAAAAACCGTATATTAAAAAGGACACGCGTTTTGAGCAAAACCTCAAATAATTGCACGAGATAAAAAAAATTTCGAATTTATAAAATACTTAATTTCTTCATAAAATGTGTAAGTGAGAACAAAAAAAAGTCTACATTAAATAAAACTCCAAGACATATTTTTTTAACTAACAATTCTATAAATCTCAAAACAGATCTTAGGATTCTTTTGTGTGTGTGTGTGATCTTGATGTTATACTCTAAAAAATTCCAAGACATATTTTTTAAACCAAAAATTCTGTAAATTTCAAAACAGATTTTTAACTACGGTTCTTTTGATTTTGATGTTATATGTTGATGGTCGGGGGGTCTTTCTTTTCCGTTTTGCTCCCTTATATTCTTGATCTTAGTATCCACTACCCCCGCATAATTCCTAATGGAACTTTTGCTTTCTTAAAGAAAGAATGTAGCGTTTTCTTATATTTAATGGTTAAATAGCAATGTAACGAGTTAATTTTTGGAAAATGTGTCTCTGCTTACTCTAAAAAAGACATACAGTATTGACTTGAATCTAAACCGCACTATATTTCTAGTGCTACTGAAAATTGGGTACGGCTTAGAATCGAACGCAAAGCATTTGTTGAATGAAGAAAATTATGTTTCCACCCTTTTCAAAGAGAAAAATGTAATCATCCATTCTGGACACTTGCATTGATAACTTATCAGATTCCGCTTTTTTATCTTCTGAATTCAATCTATTCTAAACACTGTTGTCTGCTGGGATTTCAGAGATTTCTTGTATACGCTTCCTTTTAATCATCTAAACAATAAAAATATCGTTTATAGTATCAAGACGAGTTCACTATGACGCACGTATGACAAGAGAGATTGATTTTATATTCAGAAAAAAACAAAAACAGAGCATTAGCTACTGAAAATTTAACACGAATGAAACAAATATACTTCGAGGGTGTAAGCAAAATGATAGAATTTTTGGTTGTAAATTTTCAACAGTCTTAAATAAATACTTTACATTCTTTTGAAAATATTGTAAGCAAATGCATTGGATGGCACTGAAGACAAAACTGTAAGGGAAAATGGCGAGGCTGGGACAAATTCTGATGTCAGCTGCGACAATGGAGTGACGAATCATTTTCGAAACACGTTCTTGATGATTTTAGTAGTTATGGGTTCATGTATGTATTTAAAAGTGTTTAATACTAGTAAAATAAGTTGTGTGTGTGATTATTATAACTTCTTATTACTTTTCATTAAAAATTTCTTTTTAAATTTCTGAAGCAACCGATATCAAATGATTTTTTCTCAAAAGCTTATAGAGGAATTGGGGGGCTGAGGCTTAGAATCGATGACAGCATTTTCCCCCAAAACATTTTTAGAATTCAGGGTGGCTTAAATTGGAGTAAATACGGTAATTCACTAAAGATAAGACATAATCTTGAAATAAAAAACGCGTTTTAATAACATAAAATCTTTAAACTTTTTAGGCTTATTTAAAAAAATTGAATTTTCTTCATATATTTATTTGTTTATTTCGTTTAAAACAATAAAAAAGCAATCATGATGTTACTCACTGCCTGGAAATCGACTTCCAACGGGCAAAAGGCTCATTTTGGAGAATTTCATCTTTTCATTTGATGGAATTTATAAGCTAGGACCAAAAATTCAAACAGGTGTTATCTTAATTTGCTATCCTTTGGAGGATGTGCCATGTCTCCAACATAAACGAATGTCATCAAGGGCCATCAGAAGTCAGTTTCTGTCAGTTCAAAAACAATCAAGAGAATACTAGCAGACTTTGTCTAAGAGGCAGAATTCCACGTAAAAAGCCTTATCTCAAATTACAGCAACGCTAAAAAAGACTACAGTAGGCAAAGTAACATATTAATTTTACAAATTATTAGTGGTTACAATTTATATTGAGTAATGAAGCTATGATATCGTTATTTGGTAGTGATGTTCTAAAATATGTAAGACGTAGAATAAGAGAAATGCTACATTCTGACTGCGTCTAGGCAACTGTGAAGTACCCACAGAGTTTTATGACTTGATTATGCATATTAGCAGATGATGTCGATCGCCTTCATATCATCGATGGCACACTGAATGTCAAAAAAGTTCAATGACACCATTGCCAGAGCTGAAACTTCTATCTTTTATCATTGATCTATTTACCAACAGTACTTCATTTATTTTTCAGCACGATTCTGTTCTTTACCACAAAGTAAAGTAATCGAATTATTGGCATCGTTCTAAGATCATTGAGTTGTTTTCCTGGCCAGAAAGTAGGCCTGATCTCAATCCTATCGAAAACTTGTGGCACCCTTTGAAAACTCTTGTCCAAATAAGGTACTCATGAAATAAAAAGGAACTCATTGAAAATAGGCTCTTTTCCGGCATCATGTATTAACGATGGCAGAGCTTAAAACTATTTTCAGCTCAATGAAACATCGATGTGAAGATGTAATAAAAATTAAAGGTTACTCCACTAGCAATAATAACTTATTGCTATCATCAGTATCTAATCTATACTTATAATTATTGTAGCATAACATTTTTTTGAGTTGCAGATATTTGAATTTTGGCTTTATGTATTGTATTTAGTATTACAGTATCTTTAAAATTATATAAAAGACTTTACATTTTGTGCAACGTAAATGTTTCTATAAGCATGCAAACTTATAAAAACATAACAATTTTAAAAAGTGTCCATAATTTTGGGCACCACTGTATATATATAAATGTTCATATTTTAAGTTCAATTAGCCATGTAGGGGGGCCATTGTTTGAGCAATAAAAATGGACAAGTTCATAATCTAATTTTGTTTACATATAATGTTACAATTTACTCATACACATTCACCAATAATTTTATAGGTCTATTATACAATAAACAATTTGTTTTTAAGGCTTCACTCGATTGAAGCAGATTTTAAATAATACAGCACTCTGGTAAATAATACTATTCTCAGAAAAATGTTTGCTTAGATCCATTAATAGTCTGGTTCACAAAGTCGTAAAATTGGGTGGCAGATCATTTGATAACTTAGTTATCAGATGGCGATTTCTTTTAAACATTGGGGAATATTTTTTCAGTTTGAAATTTACATTAGGAGTAAGAAACACCTGGCTTATAAAATTTTCTACAACTACAGTCTGTGATACAATGAAAGACCTCAATTATAGAAAATGTATTAAGTGAGTGAGTGAATATTAACCTCGCACTTTTCAGCTACACGAGGGCTTTTGGCGACGAACTTCTTCATTTTGAACCATGGTCAAGTGACGAGGTTGACACCTGAGATAGCACCCCCTTTCCTAACTACCACACCACACCCCTGGGAGGACATTTGAGCTTTTGATAGATTTAGCGGGCTTCTCTCCCCTACACGGCGGGTCTTTAGTGGAACTGGGCTCGAACTCGTGACAAGGCCAGTCATGATCCGATACCTTGACCCCTCGGCTACGACGGCCACTTCATTGGATTGAATAGCAACATGGCAGTCAATGAAGAGATATCATGAGTAAACAGTACCTCTAAAATGACATGCGTGAGAAAAAGTGCAAATGATAGAAACTCGTGTTTTCTCTTTTGTGTCAGTCATACTAAGTTGCATGCTATCCTTTTTATCCGTATCCCCACCAACTGAATCTAGACTACATATATGAATAGAAAAAGAGGTCTTTTAATACGCGAGATCTAGAAGTCATAAATGTCTTACCAGTAAAAATGAATAATTCACACATTAACGATAAATCTGAAAGTAAGAGGACAGGATTACACAACATAAATAAAAACTGCGTCATATCATGTTCGTAATATACAGAAGTTTCGGCAAGATGAACACCAAAGAACATTGTCAGGTTCCCACTTTTAAAATTTGTCTTTAGATGGGTTTGTTTTTTTACTTGTTATAATTGTATATTTTATTATTTTTTTGTCCAAGATTTTATCATCCCTTTAAATTATATTTCCAATAGAAAAATTTCATTTTAAAAGTAATTAACATTTTTGGATTTTGTTAATATGCATGGTATTGGTAATGCATTAATTCAAAACACACACACACAATCCGATTGTATTTATATTACTCATTCGATAATTCTCTCTTCACTAAATACTCCATTCGCAATCCAATTTCTTCTACTGTTTCGATGGAATTGTGGGAATAAATCATGGTGCCACTGAAGACTCTGCAGATTTAACGAATAGCTGATTTTCGTTAAACCTGCAGAGTCCCAAGTCGTCACGTAGGCGTGATGTGGGAATTTGGAGAGTGAGATGACAGTTCAGGTATCGGATTCCTTAATATATTTGTATCTGGAAAAAGTCTCTGCGTCACTCTGCAACACGCAAGAAAAGAGTGTTCGCAAGAATTAAAAAATGAGAGATAAGAAAAATAGAGAGATGACTAGGAATCCCGATGATATATCTATGTCACCCTTAAAAGTGTGTTGGTAATGTTTTTATTTATTTTTTTAAGGTTTTAATTACTCACTCATTTTCTTTTTAAGTAGAAACAGATTTGTGTATGGAACTTCATCACACTTATTTAAACGTATCAGAGTTACTTCCTTAGTGATCGTGAAATAAAATACTTATTTATACATTGGCTTAAATTATGCATTTGTTGAAAAACTTTACCAGGAGAGGGTCTTTAAATTTCGAGTTGATGTAGGATTATTTTTAATGCCAGATTGTATGTAACAGTAATGATGAGCTCATAATAAACACATGTCTTAATTATCTTAATTTAGATATATATTTACCAGAGTATGTATTGTTTCTATAAGAATTCCTACTAACTCAATTATATTACGATTACACACATTTCGAAATAAGTCATGGGCAAGTGGATTAACAGAATTGCAACCTACTTTGAATGGTCCTCGGAAGCGAAGTGGTTTTAACATAATTATGAGCCCGCAGTGTTACAGGATAAGGTGCACATTAGAATTTCTGACCAAAACCTTTTTAAGCTGATTAGTGATTCAAGTATATGTTTCCTTCAATTGGTAAGTTCTGAAGTTTTCTTTGTATAGATTCATTACTGTTAGGAAAATAATTGTTCTATTTGTAAATGGATTGTCTTTAGTTTCTGGTGATTACTAAACAAAACTTCTGAATTCAGTACACAGAAGACCCTTCTTGGAGCTGTTACCAGAAATATTTGAAAATATTTCGAGAAGTGAGAAGCGCACGGGTTCTTTTCTAAGCACTTGAGATAATATTGTTAAAAATCTGAGAGGGTGAAAAAGCTGTGTGACGACTCCAATTTATTGAATAATAAAACCTTTATTAATGGACAAAGACGAACAGATGACTTCACAAAGACAAATCCAAGTGCATACCCCAAAAAGAATTAGAATAGATTACTTACAGTAATGGAAGTATACTCGTTATAAATAAGCTTTACAACGCTAAAAAAGGCTTTCTGGAACAGTTTCACTAATAGGAACTTCCGTAGATAGTACCACTGTTTTATTGCAGATAACGCACAAGCAAATTCTGAACACGACTTGTGCCAAATGTCCCTTTTATAGCCTCATGGAACTTTCCAGACGTGTCGATTCCAGAGACTTATCCTTAGTTCTTTTTATTAAATTTATTGCCAAATGTATCTCCAAGGGCGATAAAGTCGTCAATATCTTAACCCTGAAAAAATCTTCTGGAATTGCCATAATCATATTTCAAGTTCATGCTGGGAAGCGAACTTTCCTGTAAAACTTAATTTTCCTCAGGCATCTTGTTACTGCCAAAAAAGCAACATTCATAGATTGTTGAAATATCTATAGAACAAAGGTGTCAAACTCAAAGGCTGACTTGGGCCAAGCAAACAAGGTTTAAGTTTAGGTGGGTCGCAAAAAATAATAATAATAAATTAATTAATTAGTACTTACACAGAAACGTAGGTTTATTTCGACTAATATTTTATAATAAGTATACACAAAATAAGAGGTAAAATTGAATGTTTACGTACTGACACTCACCTGACATATCTTCCCTGCAACTGTTTTTCCTATTTATATAGAAATTTTGATATTTTGTGATACATTATTGTGTACCGATATACTTACTGGGCCGTTGTTCGTTGCGAGTCTCATATGGCCCGCGAGCCAGGAGTTTGGCACCTCTGCAATTGAAGAAGGAAAAAAGTATAGAATTTTACAAAATAAATCAAATTTGGAAGCATCATATTAACCGAAACGTTTTCACCATCTTTATGGATGAGAAATATATGATTAGTAGAAAACGTCGACTTTTCTAGCATAGCTTCTGTCCGGAATGGGTTGCCGAGTAAGACTTAAGTGACAAAGAAATTGCGCTTATCCCTTCCCCCCTCTCAGTTGTGTGACGAGATTTGCTTCCAGTTCGGGATAAACCCAATTAAGCCACGAACGGTCCACTATCTTCGCCGAGCTCACCAATTACCGTATTCAGAATCGGACCGTTTTCTTTTGATGTCGAATTACTGCTAAAGTAAAAGCGGACCTTACCCCTAAGGAATCCTTGACGAATGAGGAATTCTTCTCCACTGGGTGGAATGATTAGTGCGAAGGCGTTAAGAGAGCGTTCCGATTCTACTCCCTTTCACCGGTTTTCTAATTAACAAAGTGCTTTAAGTGGAATTCCTACGAATACTTGCTTTTGTATTTCGACGTCCTAATTGCATTCACAAAACTACTTTGGATGCTCAAAAGAAAAGCGTGAAATAATATGGGTTTGTCTTTCAAATGACTTTTTTATTTTTACCTTTCAATTCAAGTAAAGTATTTTTCGTAAAAAAAAATACAAAGGGCATGAAACAAAATTTTTGCCATTTGTTAATTAAAAAGAAATTGAGGGTTTTGTTCTAGAGTAGGAGGGGGAGGGAGAGGATATTTTTGTGCTACAATCATGCATGAGAATTCATGTGTTATTGAATAAAAACAATTATATATCTTGAATTAAAAAACAAAGCATGCATAATTAGAAAATACTTCTCGCAAAGAAAAGAAAGACAAATATAAGGGCTACTCAAATGAAAAGTGCACAAGTTCAATGAAAGAATTATCTCATTGGAAATCGAAACAAATTGCTCTACAAGTTGTAATTCAAACCCCATCCTTTCACCCGTAGGTTTGCGTCTTCACTCCAGAAAGAACGTGGTTGATTCTTGAGGAAATCCTACCCAGGCTCCTTCACACTTCATCGTTCAAATAGAAACATAATACTGTCTTAAGTGCCCTAAAGACCTAGAAGACACAGGGCGGCAAATCCGAACTGTCCGGTTTGTGTTCCAAAATTGCCAACTAATTTTTTAGAAGTTACCTTGGTTTCACGGGAGAAGTTTGAGCGGACATTGTCATGGAAATCCGATTTCGTTTGCTGCCCTTCTCGAAAACCTTTGCACTATTTAGTACAAAACGTTGGGCTTAAACAGTGCTCACTAAAGACTGCCATTATTCATCCATCGATAGATGTCCGCATTAAACTCACCTCTTGCTATCAGAAACCGTACTATACCTCACGTTGTTCCGATCTGGACGAATTGTTATAATGGGCGGCTTTACTTTCGATTAATTTTCTCTAACACTAACATGTTTCACTGTTAAACATCGTATGCAGTGTACACTTTCTAGCGTCCCTCGTGTCGATGTTTGTGGGCTCTGAAAAAGTTACACTCCTTTCGAAGCAATCGCTTATGTCCACTTTTAGTTTGGGTTATACTCATACTTGTACGTGGGGTGGGGTTGAAGTTTTTACCACACAAAACTGTCTACAGAAAATGATTTTGACTTAGTTAAAAGAAGTACTAAAATCCAAACTTGTGCATACTGATGTAAAGTGATTTTTAGTAAATACTGCGAGGTTCACCACTCATAACCAACTCTTAGTAAGGTGACTAATTACCTTCGGACCTAATTTTCTAATAAAAAAAATTTTGAAACAAATTTAGTCTTTTTAGGAAGAAAAATAAAAAAAATAAGTAAATAGATAAAAAATTTTAAATAAATATTGTACTTTTAGAAAATTGGTTGTTTTCAAGGAAATTTTACCAAATTTTTACTAAAACGGGTATCACTGTATAAAAATTTCTAATACAATTATCATAATTTTCTTTATACCGAACATACATATTATGGTGCTCTTCAAAATGAATCAAACTCTAAGAGAAATATTAAAATTAAAAAAAATACAGACAATTATGTATAATAATTCGAAAACTTTGATATTTTTAGTTGTTTTTTTTTAGAAAAAACTACCCTAAGTGAAAAAAAAATATTTAACCTACAACAAAACTTATGGTTCACTTTATGAAAAATAGTATAATAAACATTCCCAGAAAATTTCAAAGTGTTATCTGGTTTGGTTCTTAAAATATCATGTATCTGGTAAAGAATTTATTTCGAAAACATAATTTTTTTTGAGAAAAACGCATTTAAAATTTTATCTTACTGCCCTTTTGCATAGAGTGAGGTGTTTTTTTAAAATTACTATAACTGTATTTCCATTTCACGTAAAAGAAAAAAAAACTGCTTTGGGAAGAAAAATGTTAAAACTATATAAAATTTGAAATTAAAAGAAAATGCCTTATGTAGACGAAAAACGACGTTTTCAAGGTTAGGCAGTCACCTTAAGCTGCGCAAAACTTCTTTATAAATTTGTCTTGGTATTTTTTGTGTTTGAATTATTACTTGACTTTCGTCGCCACCAGAAAAAGCTGCACCTACATTTCTCATAACCCCTGCAGCTGCAGATAGCAAAGCAGGTTACACAGTTAAACCGGAAACTCTCGCGTAAGAGATGTCTGACTGTGGCTCTCGAGGAAATACAAAGGATTGCTAATTGATCGTAAGTGATCGGATGTTCCTTAAATATACTTGAACTGATTGTGCATTGATTGATACTTGAACTGATTGTGCATTGATTGATTCTTTCTAACTCTTGAAAACTGTACTTATATGTAAAAATTTCCTGTGTGTGTGGGAACCTGTTTCATGCTTCATCAATCATCAAATAAAAGGATTTTTTCTGATTCAAGTGGTATGTTTTAACCACACAGTCACTCGGCACATTCCACATCACGTACCCATTAAAGTCCCATAATTCACTGAATGGAAGTTAGCACAATTATATTTGTCACACAATTCAGATATTGTTCTCTTCTTCAAACTGAGAATCTAAATTCGCGAGATACTCTTGAAATTGTTGAACAATGTTGGAAGATTTAGTTTAAGTAGTTGCTTTTAATTAAAAACAAGTTCAAAGTATCCATTACTTATTCACAAATACTTCTAAAATTGAATTGTGTCATTTTTTTTTCTTTCTGTATAGATTATTTTCCATATTCTATTAATGTCAAAACTTAATGATGATTTTCTCTTATAAGGATTAAATTTTTTAACCGAAATGCTTGTAATTACAATTTAAGGACGAAAGAGCACTGAATAAATTTCAGATTCCAATCAATGCACAATTAAATGCAAAAGAAAGTTGAATTTAATTGAAATGCTTTTAGAAAAAATTAAATTGAAAATAAATATGGGGCACCAAGTATTCTATTTTTCGCTAGACTAATCCCTGTATGTAAATCCCCAATTAAATGGGGATTCAATGCTCTTTGGAAATATGACTCATTAAAACGCTTTATCTTATTTTAGCTATCGGATTATTATTTAAAACTGAAAAATACACAAAGGCCACTGCTAAAAAAAACTAATCTTATAGGAAATAACGTAGAATCAGCTTTGGGTTAAAACTTTGACTTTTAATAATTCCAGATATTAATAACTGTCGGCTTTTAAATTTAAAAAGCTAATTTCATAAATAAGATATAAACCAAAAATAGTGAATTAATAGATTGCTTTTAAAGTAAAAGACAAGCCAATTAATTCAGCTGCTATTTTTTTCTTATTTGCTGTCTTTCATTTTAATTGGCTCTTATAAAAATACTTTTAGTTCAATTATACATTTATACTATTTATCCAAAGTTGTGTGTTTCTCTGATATTGAGTTTTATTAGAAACCTAACAGTTCGTCATTTGTAAAGAATACTTAAAACCGCTTCAAATTTAAATTCAGCAATTCAGTGAAATAAATATATTTATTTAATTAAAGATTTCCTACCTTTTTAAACTGGCCATCATAAATACCAAACTGGGTATTTATGATGACATTTGATGTGTTCTCTAATAAATAAGATTTAATGGAAGCTTTCACTTCATTTTTCTGAAAAATATTTCCTGCAAGCAATATATTATCTCAATGAATTTATTACTGTATAATGTAATTGTATTTCAAAACTGCTTTTTTTACAAATTAAATTCATTTATGCAAAATAATTTGCAGATTGGGGTAATATACTTGTATTTTGCCTTATTTCTTTTCTTTACAATGAAATAAATATATTTTTATTTTGATATTCTTAATTTGCGACGATTTAGATTTATTTGTAAAATAATTTTAGCTCATAATTAATTTTATTATACTATTTTAAGAAAATGTAGCATTTTTGTGATACTCATGGTTCATGATGATATATATATATATATATATAGATTAATTTTATATTTTCATATTTTGTGAATTATTCCTGCATTTTAATTCAGTTTAGTAATATACATTTACTGTCAAAAGTCAAGCATTCTTAATTTCACAGACTGCAATTCTCTTTCGAGGTAAGCAAAAATACGAAAAAATGTTGCGTAAAACTCTTCAATCATTCGTGAAGAAAATGCAAAAAAGGGCAGTCATATAAGAAATATGACGAAATATTAGAAGAATTGAAAGTAAATGCAGAAAAACTTTCGTGTGATTAGTTATCTCGACAGATGTGTATCTATGGCTTCAAAAAACGAACGACATGAAATGAATGCTGAAATTCTATTTTCACATTGAAGCAGGGTTATCAATGACAAATGTTGCTCTTTTCTTCGGCATTCATCTATCCGTCAATTTCAGTGAAGGCTGTGGCCGGTCACCAATGCTTACGTACCAAGGTGGGCAGTTTTCCCAATCTGGCGCACGGAAATTATTTTATGTCTTTTAAGTCTTCATAATGATCTAAAATCATAGTAATTAATATAAATTAGGTATTCTTTTCTGTTTTTTACAAACAAATAATTTTAATAGAATCTTAACTAATTTATGTCAAGTTTGAATTTGATCAAGAATAAATGATTGCTAAGTGGAACTAGTTTTAGAACAAGGATCTAAAGTTATTAACAAAAGCAGTAATTTACACGTGGGATAATATACACAAGGAATAGTGTAGCAAGTTAAAAAATTAAATTTAATAATTGTTAAAGATTAAACAAATACAATCAAACATAACATTGTACATAAACAACAAAGAATAATAGATAGTGATTAAAATGACTCGGTAGCCTTTGAGCATTTTTTTAATTTATGTATTTAAAAATTACATTTTAGTATTTTATGTAATATTTATTTAAGAAAATGATACGAGATTAAAATGTTCACATATTATTCACAGACTTTTACAAATTTAAATTCTTTTACAAATTTGGAAAATTTTAAAATTCGACTCTTTTTGTGTTGATTAATTTTTTCATATGACATTTTTGAAATATTTCTGAGGATGTTTTTAAACACCTTTAGGGATCGATTTCACAATATCCTAATTTCTTTTGGAGACAAAAAATAATAAAAAAATGTTGATATATATATATATATATATATATATATATATATATATATATATAATATAAAAATAAAATATATATATGTATATATATATATAAAATATATAAAATAGATATGTATATATATAAATAAAAATATATATATATATATATATAAAATATATATAGATATGTATATATATATATATATATATATATATATAAATATATATATATATGTATATATATATAATATATATAGATATCTATATATATATATATGTATATATATGTATATATATGTATATGTATATATATATATATATATATTTATATTTATATATATATATAAATATATATATATATATATATATAAATATATATTTATATATATATATATTTATATATATTTATATATTTATATATATATATATATATATATATATTATGTATATATATATATATATATATATATATATATGTGGATGCTAAAATCCAATCGAAAATATTTTTTTCCATATTAATTTTTTTAAGAGAAATATTTAATTTACAGCAAAATGGATCCCTAATTTTGTTACATGCATTACATGTAAGAAACAAGGAAAAAATGGATGTGATTGGTAAATAACTGTGGAAGAAGTGGTAATCTGAATGTGAAAAAACATAAAACAAGAAAAATTATTTTAAAGTTTATAGTTCTGAAAAAACAATTATAATAAGCTTAAATAAACATAAAATACCGTACTGAAATATTAGCTATATATGTTTCCTAAAAATAATAAAATATAATACAAATCTTACACCCCCGTCAACCACGCATCATTTGACTTGGAGAAAAACTTTTCATTTCTATGGCACCCCATCCAATTTTCCCCTACAAACAAGCAGAAGTTTTTAACAATTTTTCTAAATTTTAATTGCTGTTGGTCCTCATACTTATCAAAGTCTGTTGTAGTCCTAACTAAACTCATTAGATTTGAGCTAGTATCTTACTCTTCCTTCCATACATTGAATAAAGCACGCCGAGTAATACCATCGGCCAACGCTGAAAAAAAATCATATATTTAGGAGTAGCAGGAAGTATAGCAGCTATAAAAATTAAGTATTAAATTAAAGGTCTATATCTACTCTATGTGACTTAAGTGTTACTGTGATCAATCCGCGTCAATCCCAAAAGTTATACTCCAATAAACACAAAACACCAACATATGTTAGTAGGACTTACATGCTGTGCTAAATGTTATGCTTTTACAATTTTTAATCAAACTTGAATCTAATTCGTAATTTAAATCAAGAAATTACTTACCCATGGCATGTACTAAAAACACGCTTAAATCTGCAAAATCTTTTTCAGACGAAATTAGTGAACTTCTTACTAGAAAATGACGCTCGCAATTGTAGCAAAAATAAAGCCAATCTAAACCACTGATTGTAGAATATTTCCATTAGCGTACAGCCAAAAACTGTTTACAACATAGCTAGGAAACCTATGAGGACCATAAATAGCGGGTTGTCTTTTTATTTCGCGCAATTTCATCTTTGGACTTGACGAGTGCCAGATTGAGGAAACTGCCCAAAATTTCCCTGTGAGAGATCAATACAGTGCTGTTGTAGCCAAATGGAATTTAAAAGGGACCTTCACACAAGGGACAACTATGGTTGAATCAGTTCGCAATAAAATGGTTCTATCATTACTAAGTGCAGAAAGCTACGCATTAATGAACTGCATGCTCATGCACAACGGGTTTTTGTTCCTCTATCTGTAAGACCGTGGTTGTCCAATGGTCAAGGTAACAGACTCGTGGCCGGCGTATCGTGAGTTCAAGTCAAGAATCGTTGAAGACCCACCGTTTAGGGGTGGGGGGCGATGCACGTTAAATATGTCGAAGCTCAAACGTTCTCCCGTTGGTGACATGTGGAAGTTAGGAGAGCGGGTTCCAGCTCAGGTTTCGTCCTTGCCACTTGACTAAGGATCAATATTACGAGGCCGTCACCAAGAGCCCGAGAGTAGCTGAATAGTGGGAATTTAATATATTCACTCACTCACTCCTCTATATCCGGGCCATCTTGAATTTCAAGATTAAAGTTGTCTCGGAAATTGAATAATTGTGTTTGGGAATGCTATGTTCACAGATAATAAGTCGAAATTTGCCGTGAAGCTTAATTCCTACCGTATAAAGGTCTAGAGCAGGGGTGGCGAACATTTATGGAGCAATGTGCCATTTATTCTAAAGAAATATTTAATAAGGTGTAGACGTGTTGGGTGTGTGTCAAATAATTTTGGAAAATATTAAAATTAAAGACTAACAACTCAAAACTATTTACTACGAAAAAATACATTTTGCACTGTATAGTAGTAAATGTGTTTTATTTATACGTATAATTCAAATTAAAATAGCATTAGTGTGACTTCAGTTGTTGCAGATTAAATGACAACTTATATTAGGATTGTAAGATGTTATTTTTAGTTGAATGCATGTTGTATTGGAGTCATTTGCCAAATTAGTTTCTAAGTAAGTTTTTTACGTTATTCCTCTGTAAAAGTAATGACTCACATGTATAAATAGAGGAAAATATGGTTAAAATAGTATGAACCAGAGCCTCTTTGAACTGTTAAATGTGACTGCAATCGAATTCCATGTTTTCAAATTTTCATTTTTCATTCTTATTTCTTAATCTTTCTGTTTCATTAAATCTCTGAATCCATAATGAACTAGACCAGAAATTATTTAGTAGCGATTCAATTTCTTCAATTTCCAACCAATCGCACTAGGACAAGTTCAGTTCATCAAATGAAGTCAATCAAGGTACAAAATAAACTTGCGTGCTTCCGAGAATTCATGAAACTGAGAAAATCTAGCTGAAAATTCCTTCATTGATAAATTGATTACGGAAATATAACAAATAAAATCGTAAAACAAACACAAATAAATTTTAAAATATAGTTGTATCAACGTTGACTACGTTATGAGTACACAAACTTTGCATCATTAGCAATTAAAGTAAACGACTTAACTAACGCAAGGCAATAGCAAATGAGTGTGTCGCCCCGCGACCGATCACTCGCATTTGTTGGTAATACTCCAGAATGAATACTTCCTCGTAGTATACTCCATAGTTATTTTGAAGTAAAATGCAAACAGTTTTGATTGTTGGCGTGCCCAAAATATTGTGTCGCGTGCCATCAAAGGCACGTGTGCCATTGGTTCGCCATCCCTGGTCAAGAGAAAATAAGACGCAATTAACCCTAGAAAATCACAGGGTACCCTGCATTATTGCGTGAGCAGGGGTTTTTTTTGCGATTTTTCTTCGACCTACACATCTACAGAAGGAGCTGGGTGATGACTGTCCTGGATCGGGGTGAAGTCCTGGAACTTACTGTTGTACACTACAGCAGTTGGTGCAATTTTCGTTTTAATGGATAGTAACCATTGATGAATACCTGTAAAGAGAGGGGATTGAGCGTTTGGTTTGGCTGTCGTGTTCACCCTACCTTAATCGGGTTTCAAATATTTGGGTTGTTCATAGCCGTACTATACCTAGCCACTTTCACAAAGTTCTAATTTCTCTACAAGAGGAACGGCGATTACTTACAGCGTGGCGGTTGATGACTCCATGAAAGCATTGTAACACGCTGTAAACTTTGTATAAGTATGAGTTGTGGCCACACACGTATCCTATTAATGTCGGTGTGCTTATTTATGCTGGATTTAAACATTATTTTTTAATAACTCCTATATACAGTGAAAATTTAGTTACATAGATATGTATGTATGCGTGCATTTATAAAAAATCGATGAAACAAAACATTCACGAAAACTGAATGAAATTTAATTCAAGTTTTTTGAAAAACAAAACATTTGTTTGAGTTTTTGGAAAATTATCCTTTCGCTTTTTTATAGCATCAAATTGCCAACAAGTTTTTGATGTCGTTCATTTTTTATTCATTTAACCATTGGAATGTGCGTCTAAATAACTGCGCAAACTTTTTATGATGATTCTCATTTCGAATGATGTGGATACAGTAGTTGCATTATTAATTCCATTTTTGCACTGGATTCTGCAGCAATGATGTTTTTTGAGCATTGAACAAATTCCAAAATGTCCTCTTCCACAATTGGGGTTGTACACACATTATAATCCTCTACTGCAACGAATTATTCCGATGATACAGTAGGACAGTCGAATAATACGGAAGCTTTCTCAAATTTCAGCTTGTGTTTCCCGTAGTTTTTTCATTACCAAAAGGGAAATATTTTCGTGTTAAGCAATTTTTATTTAGTGTTAAGAGAAAAAAATGCATACAATACAGAGTTGGTTGCCGGTACCGTTGTATTATTTCGTATTAACTCTGAAGCATCGCGTTCAACTTATTTCACCGTAGATCTATTTTATAACTTGGGAAAATTCACTATTGTTTTCGGTTGTGCATGCAATTCTTTGTTTTGCTTCAAACATAAAGCTGTTTGCTACTTTCCTGTTGTATTTCGTGTCGATTAAAACCCTAACAGGCATTTTTTTACTTAATTTTAATAATTTTAATATCTTGTACTTAAATTTAGAAAGGGATTTCAGACAAATAAATTGAAATTTCAGGTCTTAAGATTTAGTTGAGTTCTACAATCTTAACCATAAGCCTAAATTACAATCCTGTGACCTTTTTACTTTGTCCTGATTTAATCTTTTACTTTAAGTATAATATTGTTTGCTTACTATTTTACTGTAATTTAAAGCATAATTTTATTAATCATTGCATATATATATATATAAAATTTAAATATGTGTAACTTTCTATCATTTTTAATTATGCATATAGTAATTTTACATGTGTAAAATAACAAAAAAAAAAAGAAATGTAATTTCTTAAAATTTAATGCAACGTGATCGTCAGTTCTGAAATACTTCTATATAAGCATCTTATTTTGACGATCATTAAATTTTTTTTACATATAAGTTATTACTATATTTCTATTTTATATACAATTTACTTCATTATATATATATATATATATATATATATAACCCTGTTTCACTGTCCTAAGCCAGTGACAGCTCGAGAAATCATAATTTAAAACTCTCATAGATTTTGTCTTAAAAGAAAATTACATCAATTTTTTAATGGTTCTTTATATAAACAAGAGAAAGGACTCCCACAAGGGGGCCCAGCTAGTAATAGTTTGGCTAATCTTTATTTACATTTTTATGAATATAATTATGTTATTAATAATGACTACTAAATTTTTAGATATATTGATGATTTAATTATTTTTGGAAAAAATGATAATTTAAATCCTATTATTAATTTTTATCCGTCCTACTTAAACTTAGTTAAAATTAATAATAATCCAATCAAAACAAATTACCTAGATGTATCACTATATATTAAGGATTTGAAACTACATAGTAATATTTATGATAAAAGAGATGCCTTTAATTTTAATATCATCAAAGTGCCTTTCTGGAATTCTAATTAATCAATATCTATATATAGAAATATTATTTTTAACTATATTTATCGCAATAATGTATTAGTTAGCGATAAAGCTAATATTTTTTAAATCTTAAAAAAAATTTTAATCACTGTATTGAACATGGATATCCTGCTAACTTTCTTTGTAATTATATTTATAATGGTTTTTTATGATACAATTTGTATTACTGTAATTATTTACTGTTATTATGTTTTGTAATGTTTTTTTTTTAAATTTAGACAATATCTAATTTATCCTACAATTATTAAATAGATGGCGCCACATGCTTATTTTTAAAAAACTTTTAATATTTTTTTTTTGAGTTTCTTTTATATTTTACGCTAATTTTATATGATTTTTATTTTTATGATTTTTTAAAAGTATATATATATATATATATATATATATATTTCTTATTATCGTATATCGTATCGCAATTAATCGTTTCTTATACCGTATCGCAATTAACTTTATGCGGTTCTGCTCTCCTTATTTGGCGGGAACTCGTTACTGCACTCTTGGCCATCGATTTAACTTCGATTTAGTAGGTTATGTTTATGTTCCTATGTTATTTAGTTTAATGATTTTTTAATATTTAAATTCTACATATATAACTCTTTCCTTTCCTCTTGGTACATAGTATGACAAATTACAGGTGAAGGTTGGCGCCGCAAAACTTGTTTAAACCTGCAATCCTGGTTCCTAAGGCCAGGAATTTGTCTTTATACTATGTGCCTCCTTCCTACTTTTAGTTATCTTAGGTATATAACTATATGTGTTTTTATATTTTTGTTTATGTGTATTTATGTATATTTATATATATTTATAAATTTATATATGTGTGTATGTACATGTATATGATTATATATTGAAAAAATTCTTTTATATTGGATTATATATATATATATATATATATATCAACATTTTTTTACTTTTATAAACACATCGTCTGCAAATATATGTTAACAGTCTCCCTACATTTTTAATTCAATTAAATGTTGTGACGGTGAAAATGTTCGCGTTCATGCTATGCATTACTAAATTTGAATAAGATATATTATCTTTTTAGACAGTCTTGCCTGCTTTTTTCCTAATTCTAAGTTTGAAATATTTTGCTTCGAAACAGAAATAAAACCATGAAAATATGAATAATGCACAGCAAATAGCATGTTTTTCTCACCAAAAAACTCAGAACCTCCATTCGGAAAGATTTTGACCTTTCTCGTTACCATCAATGATAAATGATACTAGGAAACAGAGCTTTTCCGTTTCGTTTTTCTTGTTTTTAACATCCATTTTAGAAATTGATGTTCGAGAATTCTCAGTTTCACCGTTATCTATATAACTTATTTCCTTCAAACATATCTTGGAACTGTGAAGTCAAGAATTTCTGTAAAAGAAATGATTGAAACCGAAGGAGTTTAGACGATTTTTATCAATGTTCTTTTTTTTCAAAATAAGTAGGGCACTTTTTTAAATAGGTAGATGAGAACTTTTTGATAAGAAAAAAAAACATTGAATGTGCATGCTTTAAAGAAATAAATCTATTTGAATTGGAATCGACAGTAAAGTAAATATACATAATACTTTGCACACACGGTATGTTGTAGATTTTAAGGAAACTGATAAAAAAATGAAAAAATAATTCAAGAGATATGAACATCAATTAAATTTAGTATTCGTCTTATTTTTTCGTATTTTACACATTACCACCGTGTGTTTTCTTTTTGTAAAAAGTTATTTTACATTATTACTTTTATTTAAGCTTTCTCAGATTAAAATTTTTAAAAAAATGAGGATGTGTTGAAGAGAGAGAAAGAAAATTTTTATCAGTTCATTTATTTTTCTTATGAAATCATTTTTATACAAACCAAATAACACGATACAGACCCACATATGTCTCCCGATTAATTCAAACTACGACAACTTGAGAATATGAAAAAAAAATCTTATTCGTCATACAAACTATCACGATCCCTTTCTAAACTAGTTTTAATCACTGTTTAATTTTTAAAAAATCGGTTATTTTTATTATTTTAGAGCTTTTGATAGCATTTTTGGAAAAAAAATATGTTTGAAAACTTGTTAGCACACAATTTTAAGAAAATTTCGATAACATCTGAAACTTTTTGTAAGCTGATTTTCTCTAAATATTTCATAAATTTTGTAACGCGTATTAATCTTTAAAAACAAGAATTTTACAATATTTAACTTTATGTAACAGTTCAATATATATTTACCAGCATAGAAAGAAATTTTCATATCCAATTATAAGCAAATATCATTAATGAAAATTCATATCAATAGTGATCAACATTAAAACCAGCAAATTAATTTTTTGTGGTAATTTTATCGTTTTATTGATTCTAGTTTTATATATATAGTTTTTTATGCCGCCACAAAAGGTATAGATTGCGAGAAGTGTGTGTATAAACTTTTCACTGAGTTCTTTATTATATCATCGAGCATTCAAGTCTACTCTTTAGGTAGTAAAAATTGTGTAGGCCTCTCACGTCTTGGCAGCATGCGAGGAATATTAAATACAACACACTTTCAGGTACTCCTTGTCGACATTCGGTTGAAGTGAGATTTGTTATTTACGAGTGCATTTAGCCTTGCTTATTCGTGGTCTACGCAAGTGAGAATGGTTAGGAAAATGACTGCAATGCTTTATGGTATATTAGCTTTTCCGGCAATGTATGTACAAATATTTTCAGAATGATATAAGGGACTGAATTTATTTCAATTTGTATAATTTTTTGCACTAATCAATTTAAATTGTTTGCTATGATAAAATAAATTCATTTATGCCTAAGTTAAATGAGATACAAATGAAGCTATGCATAGTTAAGAAAAGAGTAAAATGAAAACAAATATTTACAAAAAAGCAAAACTGAATGACTTTTGACATAATGTTTATATTACGCATGAAAAATATTATTAAAATACAGTCTCTGACAAGAAAGTTCTGTGAATAGTCCTGTAACAATAACGTAAATGAAATATTAACGAAAGTCACCTTACTGTTCTTTGAAATGGTCACGTTCCATAACTATGCACTGCTGAGATCTTCTATACATGTCCTTGAAACTTTGCAAGCAGTCTTCTTTTAGGATGAAGTTCAAAGTCCTCGTCACATTTCGTCGGATGTCAGGAATACCATCAAATCTATTTCCTTTCTAAGCGAGTTTGAGTCGTGCAAATAATGAAAAGTTTGGAGGATTGAGATCTGGCGAGTATGGTGGATGTTAAATTTGTACCACCCCCTATTTTGCCAAGAACTGTTTGACGATATTGGCTGTGTGAGGGTAGGCATTGTCGTGAACCAAGAACCATTACCCTTGTTGTGTGTACTGGTGTCCTACCCTGCGTAGATGTATCAAGAAACGGATCAAAATTTCAATGTACCTTGCAGTATTCATTGTCGTCCCTGCAGGTAGAAATTAATTGGGAATAATGCCTTGATTATCGAAAAGGGCATAGTTTCGATGCGTGATTTTTCTGCTCTAAACTTTTTCCGGCGAGGTGATGTAGGATAACGCAATTCCATGCTTCACCGCTTTGTTTCAGGGTTCATCGACAGTGCTTGATCTTCACAAACGCGTACCAGTATCGCATTAGTCTCCGAGTCTTGCCAAGCTTCAAACAAATCTTAAAATTGATCTTTTGTTCATTTATTTTCCTGTTCTCAGTTAAGAACCAACTTACTAAACAAGCATTTTGTAAAACAAGTCTTAGAAGGAACACAAACAACGCTCAACTGAACAACGGTGATGGCAGATTATCATCTTTTGCCGCTATGCATGAGTATCCATGTGTTTCACCCCTGTTGGCAGACTGCCGTTATGACTTCATTCACCGAACTTTATTGTCCGAAGTTGTAAATAAAAGACTCAAGAATAATAAGCTAACTATCATATTCTAAATCGGTCATATGTCACATTGACTTATACGTTTCAGAGTCATGTACTCAAAGAAAATAAAATAGTTTACGTAAAATGTCATTGCATCAAATTACAATACGTAGGAAAACGCATTTTGCAGGAGCAATTTATATTATTTTCCTTCATCAGGTCTTCTGGTTACCTTTTGTAGTAATCCATGATAATTTGAAGTGGATGTTAAATAATTTACTGCCAAAAACTTTATATATTAATGCTTTAAATTAAATGTAATACACTTAATTACATTACTAAATACAAATTTAAGTCAAGATGTGTTCATCTAAGCTCTAATGAAAATATGTCAACTGGGAATCAGATGAGATTTAACATAAATAAAGAATATCAAGTTTATGTATGTGTGTGTAGATAGAAAATACAATGAATAAACTTAGTAATAGCTCGAAAAACAAAATATTGATGAAAATGAAGAAAGATATAAAGATAACTAAAAACTGGATTTTTTTCGACACACACAGAGAGTTTTTTTTATTGAAATTCTGAATCGCATCACATTCAGGAAATGTGCTTTATAACTTGAATTTACAATAAAATTTTCAAAAAACAAAAACATTTTTTTTGTTTAATTTTCTGTTCAATAATAGTTACTCACGTTATTGAAATAAAAATGAATATGGGTTATATATATATATATATATATCTGATTTACTTATGAATCCAGATATGATTTTAAATACAACTGTTTCATATAAGTAAAATTGCTTATGAACATAATTAATGTTCGTGCCAAAATATTTCCTTTAAAATTATTACATTTATAAGACGCTATCTTAAAATGGATAAGCATTTACGTTGACACACAATTATAAACGACGGTTCGTTAGGTTGGCGGGCTTGAGGACGTGCTTCTTTCGCCGCGCCACATTCTTGACTAATTTTATGCGGTTCCTGCCTTCGTACCAGGCTAGTATACGTACTAACAGTCAATGAAACTTGTAGTTAATAGCATTCCTTACGAACTCAGGTAAGAACATCTGTAGCAAGCTATGATATCTTTCATAACAATCAAAAACCATAGAACTCAAGAGAATATATATAATGCAATATATATATATATATATATATATATATATATATATATAATGTATATATATATACTATACATGTATATATACTATATATATATGAAATATATACTACACATGGTTACGGTTACAGATTTAGATTAAATTATTAAGTACGAAACGAATATTTGAAAACATTTTCTCAATATCCTATGATATTAACCCCTTAACGGTCGCATACTTTTGAAGAAAACGATACTAAAAGTACCTATTTTGTATTCAAGAAAATTTAATAAATCTATGTGTATGTTCATGCATATATTTATTTTTAAATTTTGGGTAAATTTTTAGCTAGAAATACGAAAAAATTAATTTTTAAGAAAAGCCGACATTTAGGGATCTTATGACTGAATGTTGGTTTTTAGCAAAGAAAAAATTTAAAAAAAAACATGTATTTTAAATATAAAAGGAGAATTGTGTTATAACTATGCAAAACGCAAAAAATCTCATTATTAATTTTATCTTGTGAGATAAATTTCAAAGCAAGGGGTAGAAAGGCCAACATCACAGGTAACAGTACAGATCCATCATCACTGCTCTCACATTTACTAACCAAACTTTCAAAACAATCAGTTAATTCAGAATCACTCTTAGATCCATTTATAAAGTAAAATCCATTCTTTTCCAGATAAAACTCATAATATTTACACAATATTAAAATACATATATATCTGATCACAGAATGCAACCTACGTGTATTTAAAAAGAGCGGAACTAAGTAACAGCTAAGGTTATATATGTTACCATACATGTTTAATTGTGCTAACATCTAGTTCAAAGTAAAATAACTATCTCTAAACACGTTTCTGATAATCTGACACTGCCATCTGGTGAGAAATAAACATGATTCCGGGTATGAGAAGTAGATAATTTTAATAATTTTAGCGCGTTTCTTTTGACCAACACTCCAGCCCGGAAATAACACGGGCTCGAGAAATAGAAAGGAAATTTCACCCCGTGATTTTGACGGGAGCGAGAAGTAAGGGGTTAATATGGTTTATTTCGATCAAAAATTCATTTATCTTTGTCAATTTCAATGCTGCACACATATTCTATAGCTGTTAGAAATAGAGGCACTAAAATATTTCTTTTAATAAATAAAATATAGACTAAAGGTTTGAATCATATACGGGAAGCGAACTTTAAGAAGTTCTTTTTTAGCTGTTGTGTGCACTGATTACTTTCTAACGTAGTACTCGAAAGTTATTAGCATAGGACCCCGTAAATTTGAAACATGGTCGAGTGATGAAGATGACACTTAATCTGACTCTCCAAATTCCAACACCACTTCGTTCTGAGGAAATTTAGCATTAATGAGAATCAGCCCCTTGATAACACCTGGAATTGGAAACGCAACTGGATAGAGGCATTGGTGACGATTTCTTGACTGGGATCACTTGGCTCTCGGCACCATCGTTGAACTGTCAGAAATGTAACTTGTTCTTTTTATCATAGGAATATTTATATTGTTATCTCTTTGTCATTCTTTTTAAGATACTGTAATTAATTTTCTAACCTTAACAGGAGATAGCAACACTTATTTGCTGCAAGTTATATATTTCCAAACTGGTAATAAATAACTGAAACAGTAATTATCCATTCTATTTACATCTTTTTGTAAATTTATATTGCTCATATTATAATTCAACATTCGTGTAGTTGGAAATGTGTAGCAGAATTATATTTTTAAAGTTTATCATCTAGTATTTCAAGAGTAATTTTACGGAAATGAAGAAAATCATACATTAGATATATATCCAAACCAGTGTTACTTACTATTTTTTTGTAAATGTCTTGCAACTTCTAACTAAAGTACACATCACTGGCGTACACAAGGAGGGCTTGGGTGTTCTACCATCCTACCCAGACAGCAAATTTTTAATTTTTTCTATATGGATTATTTTTCTCGGCGCTTTCATCCTCATGTTTTTTAAAATGTAACCCCTCTCCAGAAAAAAAGTTTGTGTACACCACTTGCACACACATACGCAAGCCAATTGTAATTACTTTTGAGGACGAGAAGCTTATATTTGCAAAAAATATGTTCTTTAATAAAGCAGTTTTGAAACTTTAAAAAAAAAGGAAAAATTAAAGGGTCCTTTTTTTGTTTCACTTATTTATGATAGCATGAGCCAGAATTAAACTTCCGAGAAGTTACCAGAAAATTATTATTAAAATGATTGAAATTATGGATTATTTTTTAAATGTACTATGAATGTGATCTGGTAAGAGAAAATCCTAAATCATTTAGGAAAGAGAGAGAGAGAGAGAGAGAGAGAAAGAAAGAAAAAGGCGATTGCAAGCAAATTGAGCAAAAATTCTTTAAGATTAAAAAAGATTTTTTTCTTATTCAAAGATTCAAAACATATAAGAACTAGTGTTGATGTGATTTATGTGTATATGCTCTTTAAAATATTCTCCCAATCAAATTGCTTCTTCAGATATATTTGCATTTTTACCTATTAATTTATTCTAGTTCATTAATTACTCAAACAAATGGAAGTTTCTGAGAGAAAAATTATGGTAAATAAAAGTAATATCTAGAAAGAAAATATTTAAATTAATATTTTTTTCTTATTTCCTCACGAATTCGAAAAATCTAATGACTATTTCTAAATTAAGAAAGAAAATTGTTCGTCTCCGCTTCTGACGAGTACCACGAAGGAAAAAAGTGATAAGATAAATTTAATTTCGAATCTTTTTTTCTTGAGATTATTTTCAAACCATTTACCAACGCTTCAGGCGAGTGAGATTCCTCGGCTTTGATAAGTTAATTTCTATCCACATTTGTATTTCTGATCTCATAATTTTGAAATATAGGGGCCGGAATATCTAATTACTTTAAAATTAATTGGCATAATAACCCGCGTTACTTTTACTTTTTGGTGGAAATTTTCAAGGATCTTCTTACATTTATATACACTGTTTCAATGTTTTTATATTCTGTTTGTAAGGACAAATTTTTTTCATCCTATTTTCATTATATTTATCATAATTGTTCTGAAACTCTTTTTCTCCACATTCAATTGTGCATCCGTGCTATCTCTAAACATTGCTTAAAGTATCCAAACATATTCGGAACACTTTTTTAAGAAATAGTATACTAAAACGTTCTATACACTTTTTTAGGAATCAATACCAATAAATACTAATATTTAATTAACAATATTTTTAAACAATTATCTAAATTTAACAAAACTCACAATTATAATTTAAATTTTATTTAATATTTTTGAGAAACTTCAAAGCAATTAGAGAAAAAATATATTAAACTTATACCAGTAAAAAGTAAATATTCTATGTAAAAATAAAAAATAAATATTCCTTCATAACTCTAATTCTTACAATTTAGTTGAAAAACGCTTTTGAATTGGTGATTACTTCAATTAGTTGTAGTAGTGCAATGCCAAAGAGCTGTGACAATCATTGGTTATATTAAGCTATTGTATGCTGAACGTCGTAGGATTTCCTACTTGCGGTAATCGATCTATTCATACAATTTTTCTGAAAAGCAGAGAAATATATGCGGTTAACAGAAAATAGATTAAAAAAGAAAATATCAGGTGCCCATTACGGTAATAGTATGAAATATTTTTACATTTCTAAATATGATGGTACATCGCTTCATTATATAGATAAGCAGTCTCCAAAGTGGGGTACATATATTCCGAGTGGTACACTTAATGATACTTGGAGCTACACCAAAGAAGTAAACTTATGATCACATTTAAACGTGTATCATGTGATCTCTTAATGGTCACTGCGTCTTTTCTTAGTGTGTACGTTCAACATCGCAAATGTAATATTATGTATAGATCAGTGCTTCTCAAACTTTTAATATCTGTGACCCAATTTCAATTATAATTGTCATCGCACCCCCCCTCCCTCCATACAAATAGCAATGCATTGAATTCAGTAATACTATAGTCTAAAGCTACAATACGACTTTAACCTCCTAAGTGCCTCCGGTGTTTTTATTGTCTCGTTCAACCGGTAAGTTAAGTGCCCCAGACGTATATAAACGTCTTTCGTATGTACAAACTTTTCTGTGCCCTGCTATCCATAAACTATTCCGAAGGCTTTGAAATGCAAAAATAGGACCTTGACAGTGTTTTTGAAAGGTTTACTTATATCAGAGGATTTCTCCTTATTTATTCCTCTCCCTCCCACCGCATACGTCACGCAAGCGAACCTACGGGAAGAATGGAGGCATTGAAGAACGAATTTTAATCGGCGTTTAAAGGATTATTTATAAACCACATAAACTATCGAGATAATTTTGGCATATAACTTATATGACAACCCATGTGCTCACTGGTAATTATTAAACTTGTTCTTAACTTTGTATCGTCAAATTAACTTTAAAATACATTGTGCAGCACGGAAACATTTGTAAGTGTATTATATCAGTGTAAATGTGTATTTTAATTTTCATTATGTCATAATGTATTTTATTTTGCTTCATTTAAGTAAATTGATACTTTTTTTAAAAAAATCTTTTGTTTTCGACATTTCAATATGCTCGTGCCCCCTCCTAGAGTTAGCACCCCCCCCAGGAGGGCGTGTCCCACTGTTTGAGAAACGCTGGCGTTTTCACATGACTTGAGACATATCACTGAGATAATGTTTTAATTTGTTGCACTATTTTCTCTGAACCTTTTCACTAGAAATGGTTTATAATTATAAACGATTTATTTTGCACATAATGCACCACAGAAGTTGAGCTTGGATGAAGCCTTTCATTTGCATGATCTTGTGAAGGAAGGCATTCAATTTTTCGGAGGATATCCAGCTCACTTTTGATACAATTTCACGGGAATTAAAATCTTTCTGTGGGAGAATCTTTTGTCTGGTTGAAGCCGTTTAAAGATAGAGATTTCTCGTTATTTTAGTTGCGCATTTATTTAGTTAATTAAAATACTTTGAACATAAACAGCGACGAAACACAACTAACACAAAGACACGTGGATATTAAGATGATGTAAAAAAGCATTCTATGTTCGTTCCGGAGATTTCAGCTTTTATTAATTACTTAACCAGAAACTCTAACAATCATATGATTTCAGTTGTCTACTGTGATTGGTTAAAATATGTGGTTGCTGCAATATTGCATCTTGTTTTAGATAACGTGGATGTAGAAGTGTTTTAGGAGGAAAAGTTGTGATTTACGGTACCCGTTAGGCGCGTGAACTAAAAAGGAATTATGCGAATTGTTAAGTCTTGGATTCTTCAAGACCATATCAATTAAATACAATTCCTAAAAAAAAAAAATTAAGTGGTGAATTATTACACACACGCACACACATATATATATAATCCAAAATATAAAAATACACAGATAATTATAGAACCTAAGATAACTATACTAAATAGGAAGAAATATGTACAGTAGTACACTGCTGGACAATTGCTAAGGACGGATCACAAATTGCTATGTAGCATAACATTAAGTGGGACATGAGGCCTAGTAGGATAAAATATAGTTGCCACACTGTTCAGACATTAGAATAAAGAATATTTATTTTTCTGGAAAGTACAAAAGCTGTGAAACATCTGAAAGGAAAGAAAATGTTCAGTTGATCTGCGTACGGAGAAATGGAACAATGCATCTAAAAGTCAGCAGGCACCTTAAAGAAAGGTATCAGTACGGGATATGTCTACCGTGGAGTGTGATGCAACATTCCACACGTCGTACCATACTTTGCACAACATTATCCAGCAGCTGTTGAGGCAATTTATCCCATTCCTCTGTGAGTGCACGGATGATGGTGTTTTTGTTTGTCGGAGGATAGTTTCGACCAGCAACTTGCCTCCCCAAAGCATCCCACACATTTTCAATGGGCTTTAGATCTGGAGAACGCGCTGGACATACGAGGCATTGAATACCCTCGCTGTCTAGACAATCCTGAACAACGACTGTTCGATGACATGTTGCGTTGTCGTCCATAAAAACAAATTTATCTCCGACAGCACCACGGAAAAGACGAACATGAGGAATTAGAACTTCATCAATATATCGTTGGCCCGTTATAGTCCCATTCGCAACCACATGTAGGCGCTTGCGGCCATTGATCATTATGCCGGCCCACACCATGATACTGCATGTCGGATATCAGTCCTTTTCCTGGATATTTTCTGGACGATAAGCAGTACCACTCTCGCGCCAGATCAGTTGGCGTCTACAATCCGGTGACAGACTGAACCTACTCTCATCTGAGAATAGTGCGCATGCCCAGTCCTGTTCAGTCCAATTGTGATGCTCACGACACCATTGCAAACGGGCAGTACGGTGCTGTCTGGTCAATGGAACACACACAACAGGTCTGCTTGCTTATAGTCCTCCTCCCCTCAAACGTCAGGCAACAGTTTTTCGGGAGATCTGCTTTCCTGAGGCAGCAAGAAACTGATTTGCCACCTGCTGAGCTGTGGTGCGCCTGTTCCTTTTTGCTGATAGGACGATATATCTGTCTTCTGCAGGTGTCGTACTTCTAACACGACCTTCCCTGTGCCGTCTACTACACATTCCAGTAGTTTTAAATGACTTCCACAGCCTTGAAACAACGCTGTGAGCGATGTCGAACACCCTGGCAACATCTGTTATTTTTCGCCCTTCTTCGATCTTTCCTATAATTCGGCCACGCATAAAATCATCTATGTGATGTCGGGAAGACATGCCAAAAATTTTTAGTTTGTCTATTAAATATTTCCTATAAAACTTTTACTTGAAACAACAACTGTCCACACGCGTCAAAACCTTTAAAGCTCTTATGAATGCTATCACGTGATGAACAGACGTGGAAAAAATTTTCATACTCATACTTCTTCTTACTAATATCCCGCACTTATTCTAATTTTCCACATTTTGCTTCCTTTCATTTTGTTGTTGCTATGGATGATAGAGTTATCCGTCCTTAGCAATTGTCCAGCAGTGTACAATAACAAACTCCTGGCCTTAGGAACCAGTATTGCAGGTTTGAACAAGTTTTAGGGCTAGCCAATCTTCACTTGTAGTTCGTCATACTACGTACCATAAGGAAATGAAAGAATAACATTTGGAGGAATTTAAATATTATAATAAAATCACATAACTAATAAAATATAATTATAAAATTATAGCCTACTAGTATTCACAGTATAGATTTAAATTCGATGCAAAACGTAGATAGTAAGACTTACCGTTAACAACTGGTTATATATATATATATATAATCTGAATAAGTATTGGATAAATATTGAGTTTCTATTCAGTTTGCACACAGAAACACACACACATACGTGTGTGTGCTGAATAGAAAATCAATATTTCTCCAATTCTTTTTCAGGTTATTTATCTTCCTTTCAAGGTATATAATTATCAACAAGATATATAATTAGTTAATTCGTATTTTGTTGGATTATGACTTTGAAATCAAAGACGAATGTAGTGCTACCTCTATAAAATATGCAAAAAATGAGATTTTACTTTATACATTATTTATGTAGTTGCATACCAATGCTATTTATTCCTCTTCCCCTAAAAATAGAATTCCTGAATTGAAAAAAAAATGGAATGAAACGGTTAGAAATTTATTCTATGAAGAAACAGCAAAGTTTCAAGGCCGGGAAATGCTTTTTATTTCCATGGCTAGATAAAAACGGGGTAGAATTTTAGAGTATGCACTTTTAATTAACATTACACTTATTTGTTGATTAACATTAGTGGCTTTCGTCAGTTATTATGATAGCTCATCAGCTGCTTTTGATTTAAATAATCTGAAATTGATGGTAAAGTGAGAAATGTGAAGGCAGATGCCTAGTATGCGAATCTTTTCATAGACGACTGGGAATGAAAAAAATGACAAAAAATACACAAACGATAAAAAGATAAGGTGAAAAATCGTAAATTGCAAGGAATACGACAGCTATGAGAAATAAGTCCTTTCTAACAATACAGAGTTTCTTTTAATGCTCCTTTGGTTATTAAAACAAATCCTTTTCTCTCTGCATGTACAAGAGTTTTGATTAGATATTAAATTCCATATGTTTCGCTCATGGAGTAGGTCCCACATAGATTGTTATTTGTGCAATGTTACTTTTTTGGTAACCTGACTGTTCTACGTAGACATCGTTGGTCTTGGTACATTATGCATAGGCCAGTAGTTCTAAAACTGAGGAACGCGCCCCCCTGGGGGTCGAGGAAAAGTCGAAAACAAAAGAAAAAAACTTATTAATTTGCAGAAAGTAAACAAACAAAATATATTCTGACATAATACACTTCTAAGTGTATTAGTACTGAGCAATGTATTTTACAATAAATTTAACTGTTCCTAGTTAAAAACAACCTTAATAATTACCCCCTTGGGCTGGTCATATACCAAAATATAAAAACTTATCTTGATAATTTTTACGGTTTTTAATTAATTCCTTAACTGCCGCTTAAAAGTTACTTGATTCGCTCCTCAATGCCAACGTTTTCCACGTAGGCGATGTATTAGGGGAGGGGGGTCCAAAACCTTTGAAGCAATTTTATGGATAACAATGAACAGAAAAGATCATACTTCGGAAAGACGTATATATACGCCCGAGGCAATTAACGCTTTGGCTGAGCAAACGTTTATACACTCCAGTGGCAAGAGGTCAAAGTCATATTGTAACTTTAGTGTCAAAATATAATTTTTTAAAGATTAAATACATTATTATTTTATAGGGGCGCAATGAAAGTTACGATTGAATATTGGGTCGCAAATATTGAAATTTTGTGAAGCGCTGGCATAGACAGTTAGCCACTGAGTTTTCCATAGTGAGAGGCAATGTATTGAAATGAATAGGATATTCTCAACACTCTCTTAAATAAGGGATAAAGAATAAAGTAGTGTTGATTTTTGAAGAACCTTTTTAACTGAGTGTTCTCTTCGTCTAGCCTTAGCCAGCATTCCTCATTTGGAGTCTGTTAGTTCCCTTCGTATATCTTCAATTTCTGAAATGCTTCACATGAATCATTTAAATACAAATAAACTCACTAACGAGGTAATGTTTCATTGTACATTTCTCAAAACATTTTAAATCGAGAATTATTCAATTTTCTTGGGAAAAGTTTTCTTTCGCTTACATGGGGATCTTCAACATTCCAAGACATTGTGTGAAACTCAATTTTTTTCTAATATTCAATTTACGGGAAATACAATTTTAACGCAATTTTATCTCCACAATTCGTGGTGAGATGATGCAATATTGTATCTGCTATCTAATTTGACATATGAACGAGTTAAAAATCGGAAATAATGTGCGCAGGAAAGGTTCCTAAAGTTTCTAGTAAGAGAAGTATGTAAGTTGAAACCTCTGTGTGTGTGAAATATAAAACAAAAGAATGCGTATGTTTATTGTGGTATCTTTTGTTCCTACTGTCTTGTAAAGCTTATTTGTGTAAAACATAGAGAAAAATCTTAAATGAAATGTGAAATTATAATCAAGATGACTAAATATTAAATATTCAAGGCATACTTTGGAGTATGTGTGTTTATGTGCTCAATATATATAATTCACATAAATTTTCTCTTAAGGAATTTTAATTTATAACGGTCTTGAGCCCTTAAACACATCACAAGATTTTCTACTTTACTCGCCTAACGGGAAATAACCACAACCGCACCTCCCTAAATCGGATATTTCAGAAAAAGCCTTTAACGGGAATCATGATATTTTAATAGCTTTGAGTTAACCAAGACTACAAATAGACCATTATCTCATTAGCAAACAATGTATATTTTTGTGACTGTCTTAAATGGGCGATTGTTTGTCTATTAGTGTCTTTGCTGCACTTTTCGTGTAGCCATTTGTTCGTCGATGAAATATGCATGTTAAATATCTCAAAGCCCCTTCTTCTTTCCGCGATTGCAGCTATCACTAAAAATTATACCCTCAATACCAAAATATATTGAATCAAGTTCGTAATTCTACACATACAAGGGTTGGGGCAGAAATCACGGCAATTATTTTTTTATTGAAGATACTAGTCCGGTTGGAAAATGTGACATATCCAGACGAAAGTTAAAGGTGTTAACTACATGTGTGGATAATGAATAATACTGAAATATCGTAACACTCTAATTTATTACGGTAGTATACAGGGCAATAAGGCCTTCACGGTGCAAAAGAATAACAACACAGTACAGATAAAGTTGACATGACAATCCTAGGTCTATAGACCCTTAATGTAGTGTAGGGCTCGTAAAGTAATCCTTAAAGTAATCAATGACGGTACATGTCAAGTTGGTCCGCACACTGACCGGTCGTCCCGAACGTTTCTCATCACTGGTTGACACACGTCCTTGATGAAGCTTGCCTATCCACCATGCTTCTGTAAGGTATGGTAGGGCATTATTCCCAAGGGCTTCCACTAATTCACTGTGACATTCCATCGCATTTCTCTCTCGGAGAACGGCTATTTTGATGTAAGCGCTGTTCAACACGGGTTATTTCCATCTAGCACGATACTCACCAACTGAATGATTTCACTGCCCTCGCTGAGCTATTATCAGCTATCACAGAGCTATCTGATGTTCTGCATACACACTATGCCCGTAGAAATTCCACACGACACATCTGCGTTTGTGATCCGTTCACATATTTACAAGAAAAAAATAGCTGCCATGACTTATGCCCCAACTCTTGTATATATTTGGAGAGACCACAAACACACAGACAGAGAGAAAATAATAAATCAAAACTTCCATTTTCCATTATTATTAATATTAAATCCATGTATTTTAACTTTAATGGAGATTTTTTTCATACTCTAAAATATTTTTAAAATAGTAAAAAAAATGTGGAAACGTATTTGCTTGGAAAAACATATTTTGAAAATATATTTACCGTATCCTTCATAAGTAATGATTCAAAAACACACCTCCTTTGTACCGTACGAATTGCTAACATAGTATAATACATACTTTGTTTCATTTCAGGAAGTAATAACCATATCATTTGAGTAATTCTTTTTACGCATATAAAAGGGTTTCACACATCTTGACCTAACATATCTAATACAAATAAAGAATTCAAACACCGATGTAAAAACATAAATAGAATAAATTGAATCTTTTTTTTTTCTTCTGAGCTTGTATATTCAATTGCTAAGCATAATTCCCCTCTCTGTGTCCTTTCCCTGGAGCAATTTCACTGCAAACAACGGCTTATGTGCTTATGTGAGGGGAATGCAAATGCAATAATGAGCTCCGTTCGAATCTTTTCGATAAAAAGAAGAATCAAGAAGATGAATGGAATAATGCTATGCATTTTTGTGTGTATGTATTGCCTTTATTAATCCCAACAAGAATTACATTGTTGTATAATTGGCAATCTATTCACCTAATGAAACTATTTATTTTAAATTGTATGAAGAGACATATTAATACGTAATCATTACATGCAGTCACTTGTTTGAGAATGGTTATAATTTTAATTACTTATTCTTTGCTATCTTGATTACATTTACTTCACATTGGAGAGGAATAATGGACGAACTCCTACCAATTCTCAGTGGAAACTTGTAAAATACAGAGAGATAATTTTTAAGTACGTTTCTTTCTTATTATTATGACTTGCAATTTTATTAATTTGTATTACCTATATATGATTTGCATTCTGTAAACAATGCGGTCAAGAGTGCTGCGCTAATTTCGTTGTCTATTCGTGGCTCAAAAGTAAGACGCGCGTTGTGGTTAGTGAACCTAGCCAGCCATTAAAAGTTCAATACACAAAATCCTGAATATTCTGGCAATACTCGTTTGGCGTACTTTCAGCAAGTTCCATTGAGAACTACAAAAAACGAAATATTTGCAAAAATATGTTTTCAAAAATATAAATGTATATGATCCATTTTTCATTTATTTACAGAAAATATAAATAGAAAAATACAATACCAAAGTTGGGCAGATTTATTTTGATAGATGATCTATATATTTTAAGCTTTGGACTACTGTTCACTACATGGCTTGATCTGTATACCATAAATAACTTGGAAAAATGCATTTTAGCTTTGAAAGGGAGGTGCTCATATTTATTTAACTAATCCAGTATTCTGAGGGGGAAGGTTCTTAGATTAATATCTCACCATCTAAAAGATTCCCTATCGTAGAATGTCCAGTTGTTTTAAATGTTCGATACGAGACTACTTTGCATCTTATTGTTGATGAGCCGAGCTTACCCTAAGACAACCACTTGTTGGGATAGAATAAATCCAGAGTCCTGAAACCACGTGATTAAGTTGCTATTTGTTAATGATTTTATTTCTCATGTTTTCCTCCCCCCCAAAAATAAGATTTTCTTTCTTTTTATTTCTTTTAGTTATTTGAAATTATTAAAAGGTCAATCGTTACAGTGCAAATATTTAACTCCAATACTTTGAGTTCTATCAATGTACGAGAGAAAATGGTTTTGCGTCCTTAATTCAAACTATTTGTTTACTTTCGCGATAATCTGATTTTACTAATCGTTTCTATAATTAGTAACGGTTTTTACATTTAGCTTTCGATCCTGCAGTTTTTATAAGAAATGTTAGCTCTTTGCATCTTTCAAGTATTTAATAACTCAAGACAGTATGGAATACAGAATCTCCTTATAAGATTTCTGCTTAAAGTAAGCTAATCATTTGCCATTTCTTTCGCTGCGATACATCCTTTCAGCGACAGCGTGTAGCTCTTTACATCATTATTTCTTTGAAAAGATAAATTGACCGTTGTTTTGGATCTATTTATAGGAAGTAATGACTAGTATTTTTCGTAAATTGTTCAAAACCCACGTATACTTTGTCGTTTTAGAATTTACATGTTTGATTTAACGTCACGACCTTTTTTATCCAAGCAGGCGTATACATATCGTTCAAATCACTGCAGATGCATGCATACATATTGGGTTTCACAGAACCAATTTTTATTAAGTTTATGCCTCTATTTATAGCATCATAGTTGCTGTTTCAGCAGCAGATACGTTTTAAAACATTTCAATACAATTAAATTCACATATTAAAGTATGATATAATTTTTATATTAGATAGATATTTACATTTATTGCAGTTATCTTCATTAGATTAGTATGTTTACTTTTCATATTGTATTATTGCTAATATATGTTGAAAGTTTGTCGAAATATATGCTTGTCGAATTTTATGAATAAATACATGTCATTAAAACACATATAATTTTTGTTTTGGGATATTTGACAATTTTATCGGTTATTAATGCTTCATAATTTTGGCCTCGTTTTGTAAGCAGCCATTACTCTAGAAAATTCAAAAGAACCTTTTAGACAATACTTTTTTCTAGTGTTTGCTTAAGGTATTAGTAAATGAAAGTGTTAAAATATCCGCTTGTGTGTCGCTAAGATAGTTTTTTCAGACTGATATGTATAATTTATTGACTTGATAATATTGTTTCATATTATTAGGCTGTTGTACCCTTAGGCATTTAATTTATATTAAAAAAATTAATAAAATAAAGAATATACTCAGAACGTAGCACGAAATATCCTTATTATAAAGTCCCTTTCACACAAAGTAAAAAATATCCAACACATAATTTTAAACTAAAGGCAAACTAAACTTTGAAAAAATTGTTCTTCTAAAATTATGAAAATATATTACATACTTAAGAAACCGTTAATATCCGAAGGGACTTAAAATAGGTAAGAAACAAACATCAAAAAGTAAAAATACGAAAAAAAAATTTTAATTTATAAAAAAACTACTTTCTAGCATGAAATAAAAACTAAATTTGATCTAGAAAAATGATTTAATTAAACCAAAATAAAGCGATTGAATTCATGAAACATACTGTGAAATTTTTCTTTTCCTAATGGGGCTGCGTATTGGTATTTCTACATTGGCAGACCTACTACATTCCTCAGGAGCTGGTATCACTTTTAGCGCGGCACTAAATATTTAGGCGATACCACTTACAGTAAGTAGTTTTGACCCTTAGTTTCTTCCCCAGAGGGAGACACCTGAGCTCTGCTGATGCGAAATTTGTACTTAGGAAATTAATTTTGCCAACATCCAAGCCAAACTGACACTCAAGGGATATTTTTCATGTCGTATAATCATACGACATGGCTGCTGTCGATTTTATGCATCAAGAAATTCCGCCGACTTGAACCGGGGTTGAACCCAAAAACTTGGGTACAGAAGGCTGGTTACAAACCAACTACGCCACCCAGACGGCTTTGTATGAAAATGTAAGCGAAACTATATGGAAACTCATATTTTCTAGATTTAAAGTAAAGTTGAAACTACGCTGAGGGAGGGAAGTGCGTTTATGCTTAATAAAATATATATTGGATTTTATGCAGCAGAAAATAAAAACCATAAAATGTATAGTTTTTTATATTATGATTTATTCATCTGAAAACTATACATGTTTTCTCAATATAAATCCTTATATAAGTTTTCTTTCTTATACAAAATCTGAAGCAAAAATGATTATTCTAAGTGCACGAGACGTGTATAAATTCGAGCTATTCTACCTTCTATATACAAAACAACTGAAAAATAACAAAATGGTTTCAGAAAGAAAGTACACTAAAACCTGATTTTGTTCCGTAGAAAGAGAACCGCACAAAAAAAATTCGAAAATATATATTTCATAAATACTTGCATATAACAAACAACTTCTTCGACAGACTGTAGAATTATTTTTTATGCGGTGGAGAGGGACCGCATAAAAAAGTCGCACTTAAAAAATATATCACTTATTTACGAAATTTATGAGAAAGTACTTCCATAACAAAATATATATTAACTAACCTATTTAAACATTTAAAAACATTTTGTTTCGGGCATGAGAAGTTTTTAAAATACACATACATAATTCACTGCTACTTATCGTAATTCAGAGCGCTCATCGTCATGTGATGAATTAAATCAAAAACGCTTTCGTTATTTGAAGGTACAATTTCAATTGATTTACTTTTAGGCACCATAAAGTAAATGATAAGTTACTTTATGTATACCGAAGTATACAACCGGTTGGTCACTAGCTTGTAAACGTCGCAATAACCAGATATGCAGGATCGAAGCTCGTTGTTGAATTTAAAACCCCTTTCGGAATTGGTATCTATTTTAAGAAATTCTTTTCCAATTTGTTGGAAAGCTTGATCCCTGCATATATTTTGTTCACTCTCAAAGAATCCTGTTCTTGTCCATCATCAAAACTTATCAAATTATTGATTATGTCACTGTCATTGAAAGTTTCATCTTCAATCCAGCGCGGGCTGTTGAAACGCTAAGAGAAAGCCACTGAACTTGCATTGTCAGGAGATTGCTTATAAAAAATTAACAGAGCATCTTGGAGTGTATATATCTACATTGAACATTGATAGAAAACATTAAAATGGTACCAAAGCCGTTGAAATTCATATACAAAAAAAATGTACAGAAAAAATCATACAAAAATAAAATCTCACAAAACATATTGTAGAGAAATAAAATCGAATAAAAAACCGCTCAAAAACAGGTTCTACTATACATGTTTTATCAACTCTTTGCTTGCCCTTGCAATTTTTACATATGGTTTCCAACAGAAAAAAAAGAAAATCGAAAGGAAAAATATGTCAAGTACTATGCCTCTAAATATAAAGATAAACCGCCAAGTCTAAGAATAAATAGTGATCTTCTTTGAGAAACTTTAAATCTTCGGAAATTTAAGAGCAGACGTTTAGAGGAAACACTATCCATCTTAAGAAGATTAAATTTTCTCGAAAGAGCAAATCGATAGTGAATTTTAAAGTACTCGGCTCCTTATTTAAAAATTATGGATTTTTTTTTCATAACCTTAAGCAGCCGGTATGCATTTAAAAGTCCTAAGACACTTAAAAAGGAGAGTTTTTTTCTCGTTAATTTATATAAAACCAAACGTTATACCAAAACGTTAATACCACTGTAAAAAATCTATGTAAATTTGAATTTATAATACAATAGTTTTTTTTCTTTTAATGCTTTCGAGCTTCAGAAAGTTAAAATAATTAGTTACTCTATCATGTTCTTATTCCCAGACTTAAATGACCAGACTTTTGTTATTATTTATGCAAACACCACATGAGGAATCTTCAACAGAATTCCTAACAAGGAGTGATGAATTAACTTTTTAACAGAAATCGGACGAAATGTAAGGTTATTTCAAAGTAATAAATATCAAAATAATTAGAAAATACCCAGGATTCCAAATTTTGGGGAAGTATCTTTTTATTCTTTCTTACCAATAAACAGATACATTAACAAAAATAAATGAAATGCTTCACTCATATGTAATAACTAAATTAAAGTACACTCTTTTTAAAACAGTTTACTATTATTTAAAAATGATTTATAAAAGAAAAATATAAAGCATATACAGTTACTCCGCAGAGGTTAATTTACCATTCAAAAATCACCGTACAATGCAAAGAATAATTGATACAGAAAGAAAAACTAAGCAATGGAAATTTGCTTTTAATTTTACAATAATTGAAGTGTAAAATTTATTAAGAATTACCAAATTGCATTCAAGTAATATATAACGATTTGCATTTAAAAAATATGCAAATTATAATAATAATTTAAAAAAATAGATGTAAAAAGGACTTAATAAGTAAAGACTGTATTATTTCTTTCGAGTAGAATCTTTCAAAATTTAGTGCAGGTGTAATTATATTTTGAAAATTAGATGTTTAATGGGGAAAACTGACATGAAGTGCCATACAAAACGGAAGCACGTAGGCTTTTCATCGTGTGTGTGAATCAAATTTCCTGCATACTTATTCATAGAAACTTTGAAATTTTTCTGCAGAACCTAAGGTCTCGATGAATTTTACGCTAATAATTCATTTCAACAAAATTAGGTAATAAGATTTATTAATAAGCTTTAGGTGCAAGGGGCGAGTAAAGGAGTGTGAAGTAAAAGCCCTGTGAGATCAAACATTTTCATCCGTTCAAAGCCCTCTGTAGAAATAATAAGAATTTTAAAGAAGTCAGATTAAGATAACGATCTTTACATGTTGTTAGTTAAGTTAGTTGAAAAAAAATCAAATAATGTTTCAGTTCCAATGAGGTATTTTTCATTTGATCGTAATTAAAAAAAGTAATATAAAAAAAATTAAGTCAATTCCTATACTTAAATCAACAAAGAAAATTTTTATTTTAGCTACTTTTTATTAAATAGTTACAATTAATATAAATATGTGTATACATAGGACAGAATCACAACATTAAATGGTAGTTAATTCTTATTTATTATTATGAAATGAAATGACAGTTAATTTTTATTAATTATAATTAAGTTATTGTATTTTCATCCAAAATAATCATGTATATAAAATTTCGGCTTATTTGGGTGCTTTAGAGTGTACTTTATTAAACATTGACAATTCTACCAAGATAAATAAATAAATCTATATAGAAAGAGAGAGTGTGAGCTATATAATAGTAGGAATAATTGAACAACGATATGTATGTCATTAATAACCCAGGTGGTGTTGAAATTCGTCAGATGCATTTTCAAAGTTTCTTACGGGGTAGGCAATTTAAAATTGGAATGCATACTAATTTTTTCCAAAATTTTCTACAAATTTCAGAATGTGGACCACATGAATTTTTTTTACTGTAATGAAATATTTTTAAAGAACACAAGTATTTTGTTTTTGTTAATCATTAGTTACAAATGTAATTAATGCTAAAAATATTCTTTTAAAACTGCTATTTTATGAACAAATATTTGGTTGATATCGTTAGATAATAAGGAGTTTTTAAAATTTATGAAATAAAATACATAATTCATGGTTTGATATTAAAAATATAAATTTTTGACAAGGTTATGACATATGGCTATTAATACACAAATGCACTTCCAGAGAGATAAAGCCTACTGGTTATGATCACAAACTCGTGGCCGCCGTGTCGAGGGTTCGAACTTTGATACCTCTGAAGACCCACCGTGTAGGTTGGGTCGAAAAACGTTAAATCCGTCAAGGCTCAACAGTCCTACCATCGGTGTGATGTGAAAGTTAGTTCGGGTGATTCCCCAACTAACTTTAGTTCAGTTAACTAACTCCTCAGGTGTCGACCTCATCACTTAACAGATGTTGAGAATTACAAAGTATGTTGCTTACAGTGTGACGTAAGCAAAACTCTAACTCATTCTCTTCAGAGACATAAATTCTGCAACATATTGCGCAGTGCTTATGTTATTGATTTTCTTACCCCATAATTAAAGTAGAATTACCATTTGCATGAAATAAAACGTAAAAATTAACTACAGTATCGTTGATTTTGGATTCCCTTAATAGGATTTTTTACTTATGCATTAGAATTCAGATTTCTAGATCGAAATTATAGATTTTTTTAAAAAATATTCAAAGGATTAAGTGAACTGACCTAGATGTAGAAAAATTGAAGCTATTTTTCTTGGGTCCCATTCAGTTTGATTTAAAAAGGGAGAAACGATAAATATGTAAAAGCCTCTTTGAAGAATCTTTGACCTGATTTCGAAAATTTCTTCTTTCTTTTTCGAACAGAAGCTGGTCATCGATATCAACTGATTTTAGAGAATAAAGTTTTCGAGTAGATTTTTTACGACATCATTAGACTTGATCTCATATTTTGATATTTTTTCTATTCATTTACCTGCATGGAAAAGGATTTTGATTTATAGATTCTATTTTTTTTTTTGTTTTATTCGATCTGCAGGAGAAAAATTGTATCTTGTTGTGGGGTGATTTTTTCCTCTGTCAGTAAAAAAATGAGGACAAAGATTAACAAAAACAAAATTTCAAGATTTTTCAGAGAATATTTTCAAAATAAGCTGAAGATGTACGACTGCGCCAAAAGAGAAAATGTGCAATATGGTTTTTCTGAAAAACAATGTTGACTACAATTTTGACATCGACTTTATAACTTGTTGATTTGTGACTTTGTGACGTCTTACGCGTCTTTTCTTTAACAAGTCCTTTGGGTTCTTTGGGCCAGAATTAATGACAACTCTTTTCCAACCAAATCCAAGAAATGAGATGTGAAGAAGAAATGCAAATAAACCGACTTTAAATATAGGATCTTAGAGTAAGCGGGATGGCAAAGTAAAGGAATGTTAGACAATTGATGTGCGTTGTGGCATTGATGATTATTGCAGTTCGTGGTGTAAGTTCTACTTGTCATGGATACACATATTGGTGTTCGACTAGAAGTTAACCGTCAAGCTGCATACCATTGCAGATAAAGACAAGTAGCATTACGGAATAATATAAGGTAGGATTGATTACACTTTATTAGAATTGAGGATTAAGCGGTTCGATTATTTAGATTGGTCTGAATTAGAATTCATCATATTATAAATATAAATATATATATTGTGTGTTGCGTATTGCGTCATCGTAGATTCTCTCATATTAATTATTGTAATTATATTTGTTAAAATTTTAAGTTGAATATCTTAATAAAGTCATATTAAGATAATGTATGATCCGAGTTCTTTCACTAACCCTACATCTCTAGCTCACGCTGATGCTTCGAGGGATGTACTTCCAAGGGGAGGTACATCACAACTTTTTACCAACATTATCATCATTTCTTTTGGCACCAGAGATTGCTTGCAGAATGCAATTTTTACATGAAACCTAAAGATTTTTGTACGTATTATTCAAGTGATTTTTTTCTTTTAGTTATTTTGCATTAAAGTAAATAATTTATAGTAGGATATCTCGTGAGGTTTCCCTCTCAAAACTAACTTGGGGTTGTTTTATAGATTTCATTGAAAGTTGAACTTCTACCTCTCTCAAATTCAAACTCAATGGTGAGGGCCCATGAAAACCAGTGCCTACTGTGTCCATCCCAGTAAATGTGAAAATTGGGTACTGAGATTCATGAGCAGATGTTCCGATCAGGTGGTCAGTCTGAAGTGAGAACCCCAGTTTATATTTCCCCAAGCAAGCTTGTGTGTGTGTGTGTGTGTGTGTGTGTGTGTGGTACTTATTTTATCAACCCATTGCAGTAGGAATGAAAGTCTGAATCGACCTTGTCAAGCCCCGGAACCCGGACCTGTGATGTGGAAGTGCGATACGCTACCACTCGATCACCGAGCGTTCACTGCTGCCTCTTCTTATAGCAAAAATTGTTTACACAAATTAATTTTAGCAAATGAAGTAATGATTTAAGAAGGTTAGTTGGTTAAGGAAGAGACCAGTTAATGTTTGCATGGCCAGTATGGAATAACATTGGTTCAATCAACTATATAGCAATTCCTTGCCATCATTCAGGTGTACATATACAACTACAATAATTAACATAATGATATATTGTCCATTTTGGAATTTTGGGCTGAAAAACTGATTCCACCTCAAAAAGTCCTATAAATTAATTACAGAGTTGATTTATTGATAACTTGCGTCGCATTTTGAAATTTGTGAAAGATATTAGTTTCAAATGACCCTCCTTAACCCTTTATCTACGAACGGTACTAATATATATATATATATATATATAGCAGTAAATAAATTAAAAAGAAGACTAATAAATCCTAAAACATCTTAAGAACAAACCGAAAGAACCAAAAACATGGAACCAATACAAACCAAAAAAGAGAAATATGGCTGGAGTGGAAAAAACTATTATGGTTTCTCCAGCTGTCACTGGCTTAGGACAGTGAAACAGGGTTAAACAGTGTTTTGCGAGATCTCAACCTTCCCCTTCAGCGGAAACTTTCGACATAATAGCATAGGAGATAAACCAAGGCAAAGGCCCAAAAACCCACGTGGGTGAATATAACATCAATAGAATAGAATTGGAAAATTAAATTACTATAGAAATCCGGACGAAATAGACAAATATAAATATGTATAAATATAAATAATTACAATAGAGGTTAATAATGATTATGACCAAAAGTAATAATAATGAAAATGTGCGAAAACACTAAAACTTACCCGATGTATTCCGATTCTAATAGCATACTAACGCCAAGCACAAAAATCCACATAACTAAAAATAATGGCGCCATCTATATATATTTTAGTAACTAAACTTATTATAAGAAAATTAAGAATAATATACTATAAATGAAATGGAACTGAATATATTAAATAAAATAATTAAATAGCTATAACTTTGAAGACATATATTTATATATAAAATTAGCTGGATAATTATAGTCTAAGCAACTTTGAAAGAACTTTTTATAATTATTAATTTTTAAAACTTCTTCTGATACTAAATCTTTATTTCTTTTTATATAATTTAGAATAATGTTTCTAAAAATTGAAATGTGAAGGGAACTATTCCAATATGGCATTTTTATAACATCAAAATTAAAATAGTCTCTTTTATCAAAAATATTACTTTTTAGCATATTATTTTCAACTTTTAATTGGAGATCTAGGAAATTTGCTGACTCTAAATTGCAATTGGTTTTTTTTAAAATTCAAGTAGAGTGGATAATACTTTAAATTAGGAGTGTAGTCAATTTTATTGCTGAAAATAATTAAATCATCGATGTATCTGAAAAAGTAACAAGAGTCTGTATCAATTTTTTCATTCTCGTAATAGTGTAAATAAATATCAGCCAGACTATTACTTGCTGGGCCACTTTGTGGCAGACCATTTATTTGCTGATAATAATAGTTATTATGAAATATGTAATTTTCTTTTAAAACAAATTGTATAATAGTATTAAATTTATCATAATTTATCAAATTATTTAATGAATATTTTATATAGACATTTCTAAGTACTAAAATCATAACCTCTCTATCAATAGAGTTGAATAAGTCTTCGAAGTCATAGCCATGCAAAGATTTAATACACTTGCCTTGCATGTTCTCAACGATATCTTTACTGTTTTTTACAATAATGGAGTTTGAGATATTGTCTAGAGTGTGTTGTATAACTTTTTGCAACACCTTGCCTGGTTGTGTAATATATGTATTAAAACCATTAGTAATAGTTCTAAATTTAATTGGACTCTTATGAAATTTTGGTGTTAGAAAAATAGAAGGAAAATAGATATTTTTTGTACATAAATCTAGTTTTTTATAAAAAGCTGAAATACGGTTAATGATTTCTCTACTGCCACTATTAGATTTCATAAACGCGCTATTGTTTTGAAACTGTTTGTCAAGTATAAAGTTATAAAACCATTTGCAAATGATTGCATAGTTGCCCGGAACTTTATCTACATAAACAATAATGAAATATTTTTGAAGTTTTGAAATTTGGTGTTTAATATCTTTGTGCGTAATATTTTTATCGGTTTTATAGTTCAGCTTAAGTAATTCACATAAAACTTTGTATTTAAACTCATTAAGAGCTTCGAGAGGAAAGTTGTATTTAATTGCTATTTTTGTAATGAAGTTATTAATATCTTTAGAAACTTGTGCTTTAATAGCTTTATTATTATTAGAGCGCATTAATCTAAAGCCTGTACCCTTAACCATTATTTCTCTAAGAGTTTTATCTTTAATAATATTTAAATTACCAGATATGACATGTTTATGATGTTCATCAATGAAATCTACATAAGTATGACAATTACAAACAATATTATTATTATTATTTTGCAAATAAAAAAAAATGTAGTTAAAGATGGATCTATCAATTTTCTTATTATATTTAAAAGCCATTTTAATTTTAATGTTTTTAACTGGGAAATAATGAATATATTTCTCAAACAGATTAGTAAAGTTTACGTGATTATAGGATTTATTCATGAAAAGGATGTTACAGTATTCAGTTGTAGAATTTAAAACATTATCATTTATTGATATATTAAACTTACTAATTAAGAAATTACAAAAAATCTTTCATAACATGTAAGGCTTGACAGTCTTTAAAATTGTCATAACTAAGTATATCATTAATAAGTTTGATTTCCTTTTTGTTCAAACCAAACATGAATTTTTTTTTATTTGATTAATATTATAAGCTGTTTCAAAATCACTACAGATTTTATTAATCTTAGCTGTAATATCCTTGGAATCTCTACTATTTCTTTTAATCATTTTACCTCTTTTTAATCTCTTGGTTATTTTATTAATATTATTATTGTTGCAATTATAAAAAAATTCTTTGTTATCTTTTTGCTGCATGCATTGCAGAACATTTTTGCCATTATATAATGTGTTCTATTCGTGTGGATATGTTGTATTATAGAAATGAATATAAAATGGTTTTCCCACCATAATCTAGCTTTTAAAACGGGAACTATTCTAAGAATGGAAATGTCTATATTATCAAAACCATGTAGGTGAAAGTGTCTAATTCCAATATTATTGTCATTATATTTATTAATATAATGTTTAGTATGAGATCTATGAAGATTAATTCGAATATTTAAGTGTGTGGAAGTCTGACCAATATATTTATAATTACATTTTTTACAACTCAACATATAAATACAATTGAAAGACTTTCAAAATATAAAGTTGGAGTTGATATCTAATTGTTCATAATTGATCATGGGGCATGTTTTACATCTTTTATTTTTACATTTATTGTAGCGAAAATGAATATTCGTGGTACATTGATAATCATCTATAGGAAAATTATTTTTAGAGTTGGTGATTTTAAAATATTAATTAAAATTCTTATGAGAAGTTAAACAATATTGCAATTTCTCTTTATTAACCAATTTATTTGTAGCATGATAAGTATTAAGATTATTGTAGTTATATACATAGTTAGAATTCCAGAATGTTCTGGATCTATAGAATTTATAATTATAAAAAGGAGTCTTACACTCCGTATGGTATGAAAAATGATTCAAATCATACGTAGTGCCTTCTTTGTCCAAATCGTTCTTAAACATATTAGAAGGATGACTATAATAGTGATCCATGTTGTGAAATATGCAAATTATACAGAAGTGTATACCTCAAAATAGTCGAATAGGAAAATTGTCTACTCAAACGAAGTAAACAAGAAGAATGGAGAATAACTCGTACCTAGCTCTAAGGATAAAAAACAGGATTTTTTTCAAGAACAACTTCCAAAAACTGCTTACAAACTATGGTCACTGTTTGACGATATCACACATACCATAATAGTGTGACACCGAGCATAGATCTAATTGCCAGTCGCTAAAATAAAGTTAAGATTACTGTCATCAAAGATTGTATAATTGAACTAGAAAACTAGTGTATTCATAAAGCACAAACAAACATGTTGAATAATATATACCAAAAAAAAAAGCAAAAAAGAATTTCCGAATAAATATGTAAAAATAGAAAAGAATATAATGAAGAATATATACAAAAAAACCTAGCGATAAAATAATAATAAACACAGATGGAATAATTAAAGACAGTAAAAAATTAAGGTAATAAGAAAAAAGTAGAAATAAAATAAAATAAAATAACCAAATATTGTAACAAAACTTATTACAATACTTGTTATAAGCATAAAGCTTGTAAATATAACGTCAAAAACATTTTTATAAGTCATAAAAGTAGTTATTTTTATATACACTGGCCTCAAAAAGTTAAGGTACAATCGGGTTTTTGTGTCTAATTTGCAAATGAATGAATGTAGAAACAAAACATTTGGAGGATATGTGCATTAAATAGTTTTATTGAATGCGTCATAGAAATTTGTATAAGTGTATTGCAAAAACGATTTATAACAAAAAAAGCAATCTCTGCGGAAAAGTCCATTCTTTGAGAAAACAGCACATCACAGTTTTATGTGGTAAAATGGCATAAAAACAATACAAAAATGGGTTCTAATAAGGAATGTGTCCACCCCTAACTTGAATGCATTGGCGGCATCGATTTGCCATGCTGTTTATTAAGTTGTCGGACACCGGAATAGGAAGCGAAGACCAGACACAGAGTAAGCCTTGTTTCAGCTCATGCAACGACCTTGGAGGAGGATTTAAAGCAGCAACCTCTCTGCCAAGATAGTCCCAAAGATGTTCTATCGGATTCAGGTCTGGAGATCGAGCTGGCCATTCCATTCGCTCCAAACCGTGATCCTCCAGATACTCCTCAACAATCCGAGCTCGTTGAGGTCGTGCATTATCATCCATCAGAATGAAGTCGTTACCAATAGCAGCAGCATATGGGCGGACATAAGGATCAAGGTTCTCATCCCGATATCTAAGACCAGTTACGGTTCCTCCATGGAACACATGCAGGTCAGTGTGGCCACCGAGCGAGATCCCTGCCCAAACCAGGTTTCCACCACCTCTATAACTGTGTCTTTCAACAGTGTTGGATTGATGGTATCTAGTGCGCTGTTCCCTCCAGATCAGTATACGCCCTGAATCACTCTCCATTGTAAATCTGGACTCGTCTGTGAACAGCACAGAAGCCCATTGTTGCTGCGTCCAAGAAACATGTTCTCTTGCCCAGCATAAGCGGTTCCTTCGCTGTCGTCCGTTGAGGGGAACGCACACAACTGGTCTTCTTGCATACAGACCTGCATTGTGAAGACGATTTCGCACCGTAGTAGCGGAGATTCTTCTTCCTGATGCTTGAAAGTGGTCTGCAACGAGCTGCGGCACAGTAGTGGTTCTTCTCCTTCGTGCCGAAAGAGCTAGAAAACGGTCTTCTGCAAGTGTTGTAGCTCGTGGTCGGCCTGGAACAGGTCTTCTGGACACAGAATCTTCGGATTAGTATTGATCCCAAAGTCGCTGAACAACACTACGAGACACATTGAGACGTCTAGCAGCATCAGCCTGCAACAATCCCATTTCCATCCATCCAACTGCCCGCCACCTTAACGAATTGGGTAAACGACGTCTCTGAGACATTTTCTAAACTCTATTGACTATTGTCACCGAAACTGCCAACAACTCTTGAAAATCAACACAACTTACACACAAAAGTACGAAAGCTTGATATTTGCATATTTTTCTCTCACTCATAAATATACGTTCTTTTCTATAAAATAAAAGTTGTAGCAATCGTTTTTGCATTAATGTTTTTAAAGTTCGTTATTATAATTCATGTAAACTATGCATTTTATTGTTACTGCCATTTTTTTATGGTGAGCTTCGAAAAACATGTTGTACCTTAACTTTTTGAGGCCAGTGTATATATAGGCGCAAATGCAGCCTTATTAATGCAAAAAAGATATAGCAGTAAATAAATTAAAAAGACTAATAAATCCTAAAACATCTTAAGAACAAACCGAAAGAAACAAAAACATGGAACCATTACAAACCAAAAAAGAGAAATTTAGCTATAGTGGAAATTCGACATAATAGCATAGGAGATAAACCAATGCAAAGGCCCAAAAACCCACGTGGGTGAATATAACATCAATAGAATAGAATTGGGAAATTAAATTAGAATAGGAATCCGGACGAAATAGACAAATATAAATATGTATAATATATATATATATATATATATATATATATATATATATATATATATATATATATATATATATATATATATATGTATAAGTACCATTTACTTTAAAATAACACATAATAACCAATGTTAAGAATATTCTGCCAATACTTAGCAGGAATATTCTATGAAATCCACTCTTCCAAGATACATGGGAGCACAGGTTCCCTGATGAGAATTTTAGTGGAAAAGGCTATTAGTTTTATAGCAGAAATTGCGTTTTCAGCTGACGTCGTTTTCAGTGGATTGCAAATATTGTCATTTTTATCCCCGGAAAAATAGTTAATGTCAAAATGTAAGTGTCTTATTTTTTTGTATGCTAATGAGGGCCTTAGAAAATGATTTAACTCTTTATTATCAGTAAACAGTGTATATAATTAATTTCACTGTGGAATACCTTAAATTAATTAATTAGATCTAACGAACTAAATTTCCCAAAGTTTAGTATTTTGTTTATGTATACCACTTAATCCTCAATGTATTGATCCGAAAAAAAATATTGTATGAAAAAACTGCAGTAAATCATAATGCGGTAGATAAAGGGTTAACGGCAAGGTGATTTTGAGCCACAACAAATTTAAAAGTATGCACCACAACCTCTACATAGCTAGTCTTTAGTGACACTAAGACTCGAACCTATGATTCTTCAGAAAAAAACGCTTGTTACAATTTCATCTTATGACCGCTTAGCTACCGGAGTTACATGGAACTAATAAGAGCAAGTATTGATAAAGCGCCGTGCACTCCACTTGATCGTAGTTCTAAATGAAAAAGCCTATTCTCAAACCTGTTGCGCTGCTCAAATGTAAGATTAACTAAAGCATTGTTCCTGAAAAGAAAAATTTGAAGCAAAAGCAGCCAAAAAGTAGCAAAAAGTAGCGAATGGATTTTCACTTGCAATTCATAAGTATATTTTTTTTTAATTTTGTAAAACTACGTCAAAATGCTTTGATTATTTAATTCATTTAAAATGTATTCAAATTCTTCTTGCTAAGCATCATGATCTGCTGTTTCTTTTTTTAATAAATTTCTGAATTATATTGAAGCATTTGTGGCGATGGAATGAAATGAATGCAGCAAGTCCCTCATTCTTCCAAAGTCCTTTTGATTCTGAGAATTGACTCAAACAGTTCAAGATACATTCGATTCCTTAATTTTGTCTTTTTTGACGTCACTTTGGAAAATGCCCTTTCTACAGTGGCAATATTTATGGGTAGGCAGTAAGGCCTTAAAGCAAATATAGCTAAATCTCTTGAAAATGGATTTATAACTGCGTTTTTTATATTATATAAGGCATACGACTACTTGCGACAACTTTTTTTTGAAAAAATGGAGATATGGAGATTTTTTTGTGATTTTTTTATTTTTTTAGCATAGTTTAAGAAAAAAATCCTAAAATTGAAAACAAAAAAAATTTTTATTATAAAAATGGAAAAAAACTGGCAAAAATGTACAAAAAATTAAATAAAAGGAGCACGCTCGGTACAAAAATTTTATGAAAAAGTTCTCAATTTTTTAATTTTGATGTGTTACTTTGTTATTCATGTCTGAAATGACCTTCAGGATATTTTAATTTTTACAAAAACTAGAGCACTTTATCTTAGTGACAAAAAAAATTGCTTAAAAAACAGTGATTATATTCGCATAAAGGACTGTAAATTTTGAAATAAATCAGTGATTGATAAATCTGAAGGTTAAAATACTTTTACTGTTACACAGAATATACAGAAAAACTTTCAGCAACTTATTTAAAAAACTTTCTGAGCACTCGCTGTCCCCGTTTAAGTTTTTCGAGAAAAAAACATGTTTCGAGTAAAACGCATTTTAATGTTTAACATCTTGTGTAAAGTTATAGTAAATGCTTTTACTAAAGCACTTGTAGTTTTTGTTCTAGTGAATGAAAAATAAAACACTTGGTACTTTTATAAAGCTAATAAGATGTCCTATAAAATAAAGTCATAACAAGAATTTGTCAATTTTTGAAGAAAATCAAGATTTTAGAGTAGTGGGATACCTTAAAAATACGACACCAAAATAATTCTCCATCTTTTAATATTCAGATAAAAAAACATGTTTCAACTGTATGTTAAAAATGTGTCTCCATTTACTAATTAATCTCCTAATTCTGAAGGCAGATAAAAAAGGACGATTAGAATTTAAGGGTTACACAGTACCCCTATTGACAAAAATTGGTCACAGTACGATTCTATTGATAAAAATCGGTCAAAAAATCAAATCTAATTTTTTTAGCCTAGATTATTTTGTATATACTTTTCTATAATTTCATAAAATTTAAAAGATCTATGTTTTTAAAAAACGCTGAGGTGTGATAGCTTTTACGTTCGTTTTTGTTCACTACCCAATGCCTAATCAAAATTTTCACAACTGACTTACTCAGAAAGATAAAATATAAATAGTTTGACTTCATTTAAAATGCTAAGGCTTTTTTACTATTGGGCCTAATACTTGGAATTTTTTTTTCTCTTCTTGCTAATAGTACATGGAATAAAAGTTGGTATGCATTTTTTATTCACAGCAATACTTATTTTTTTTTTAAAAAAATAATTGAATTTTTAGAATTTACACATTTTTGAAGGAATTTTCAATAAGCATTCATAAAAAGAAGTATTATACAAATACCAATCATGCTATCGCAAAACCCATACCGACTTTTGCTATACATTGTTTGACGTACCTGTAAATCAAATTTCAAAAATGTACGTCAATTTTTGTAGGAGAGAGATAGAGAGAGTAGTATTTTAAAATCATTTCTTAAATTTGAACTTTTTTCCTTAAAAAATTAAATCGTTAGCTTTTTAAGAAATTTTGAGCACAAAATCTGTTTTACAGAATACATACACATAGGGGACAGCCAAAATATTTTGAAAATCATTAAGTTAAAAAAAAAGTGTGTAAATCGCGTACCGTGTTCCCTTAAAAATATCAGGGGAAAAATTCTTTATCTTTTTTTAAAGTTCCGCAATTTGAAAGGATTCGGATTAAAAGTTTCTCACATGGAACTTTGACAAAAAATATGAAATATTTGATAATTTCTTTAGTATATTCTGTAGAAATTATTTTACCTTTACTTCTCTCAGTTTATTCAGAGATATCCATCAAGTACTTAAATAGGCAAATAAATGCTCAATAAATTCATGTCATTTTCTAGATTCACAAATTTAAGGTAAATTCTTCTTCTTAAAAGAGTAGGTGGAATTTTTTAATGCTTTTAGTAATTTCCAATGATTAACATGATCACTTTGAAAAAGAGCAAATTAATCCCCTCAAATTCTATTAAATTTGGCAGCTGTAATTTAACAATATTTAATTCTCTCCTTGTATTAATTTAAGTAAATGGACAGTAAGAGAAGTAGTTGTTTGGAAAGACAGGGATCTAGGAAGAGTGGCGCAACGGAGAATATTAGGACCCCTTGCAAAGTCAACTTTTGGACCCCCAAGCCCTAATATGTACTAGGCGTCAGTTAGGCTTTGAGTCCTCTAGAATCCCTGGGCCACCCACAATGCGAGGGTGTACTTTACGCCACTGAATCTAGTTAAAAACATTCAAAGGGGAATTAATCAGATTTTATCACATAATCTCTCTAGATGACGAGTGCTTACTTCTGTCACTGTCATGCAGTGATACAACGTAAGTTAATTACAAAAATAGATTTTTATTCTTTAATTCAATGCAGTATCGTTGATGATAATTATGCAATTTACTTAGTTCAATAAAAATTTGTCTTTTCACAATTACTATTCAAATTCAATATTTATGTAGAAATTCTCTTCAAGCCTATCTTTAAGAATATTACATGTTTCATTTTTTGCTTCTATCAGGATTAGAAAGAATCCCGCCATTTCTTTTTTTCTACCACTTGCAGTGGAAAAGAGTGGCAAGAGGGCGGAGTCCCACTTCGATAGGTGCTGATTCGTGGCGGTGGCGAGGGGGGGGAGATATTACAGCGTTTAGTATCGTTTCGGTGTGATGAAACATACTGCATGCTTTCTTTAGGGACTAAGGTCACCATTTTTTTTTCTTTTGCGATTTTTCCGCTACTTGTTCCAACACTTTTATATATGGTTGAAAGTAGTGGGATCTTCAAGTGAAGTATCATAAAATTCGCGAAGTAGCGATTGGATAAAAAAAAGTAGCGAAAAGTCTTAAAAAGTAGCAAAATTCGCGAAAAATTGCACGATCTGGTAATACTGGTTGTCACTGAAGCGTTTCCCACCAAGACTGTGTTTTGAGGTACCTTAAACCTTGTCTTGCTTGTCCCACAGATCCAACTGCGTGCCTTAAATCATCAGTGATTACAGAAGGCCGGCCAGAGCGTTCTTTGTCATGGACGTTTGTTCGCCCATTTTTAAACTTCCTGACCCATTTTCGAAATTGGCTATCACTCATTGCTTCAGTGACAAACTTGTATTACGTAACGATGAATATCTGCAGCCGACATGTTTCTCGCAGTCAAAAAACGAATAACAGACCTATCTCACACTTGGCGAGCGACTCAATCACCTTAAATATTTTACAGACAAACAGAGAAGTTTACATGACTGCTACATAGCTTGAAACGGCGCGAGTGTGCTCGCAAAGGATGGTGGTCAGCGGCACAGAGACTCGTTGCGGCGTACGCGTGAACAAGGGAACTATACGTGCCAACGGACCTTACTTAAAAAATTATCCCTCGTATCATTAACAAAAAATACTTAATCGATATTAATATGCTTTTAAGCAATTATCCCATCACTGCTCTTTTATTTTTGCTATTCAGGACTAATTTGAGCACTCATACTGGTTACAAAGGTGCCTTTAACAGCTGAGAAACAATTTGGCTTTGTCAACTCAAACACCATTAACCTGAAAAAAAGAGGAAGTTGCATATCTAAATAGCTTATGGGAAGAAAAATGGGATCTTTGAAAACATATGCAAGCATGAGACTGTACTTTTATGACTATCGAGAATCATAAACAGAACGTCAAATGTAATTTAGTTTGCAGCAATTTAGTATTTTCAGGGCTCTTCCAGAAAGAACATTTTGATTGTTTACGAGTGTTGTGCCCGTTTTAATGTTGTACTAAGTAACTTCTTCTCTTGCTCGACCGTATTTCACGCTGGATTCAATTTCAAAGACTATAAACTTGCTCTTCTTCTCCATTTCTTTATGACGCTCTTAATGCAGGGACTTAAAGCGAAGTTTTTCTTGCTCCGCTGTCGTTAAGTAGAGCGACAGAATTTATTTCAAACCACGATGGGAGCGTAACCAAGAATGCATGATTCGAGGTAGCAGAGAAACTCGTATTTTTGAAAAGCGATTTAAGATGGCTGAATGCATTAGGGTCGTTTGAAAAGTAATGTGTATTCCGTAGACCACAGAGAAAATGCATTTATATCTAAGCATGTCTTGCATTTCTAGTAGGATAATTATACACCACATGGGGGAGAATAGCTTGTTATAATAACAGGTACTGTTGGCTACAAAATATTACAGCCATACTAAGAGAAAAAGTATAATTATTCAAAAGTGTGTACAGTTACTCCTATTTCTTCACAGTTATCTGTATCATGGGTAACAAACTTTCTTAAGTGAGTTCATCTTTCGATCATTTGGTATATTTTATTCATGAAAAGATTTAGTACATTTAAATGTCTTTCTTTTTTGAATATATTCGTCCTAAAAGGAATTTTTAGTTTTCTAAAGGTTCTTGAAACTCAAAATTTATCTTAAAGAATAATAATTTTTGAATAGCATTTCTTATTGAACAATACTAATTTACATCTCCCCTCATTTGTATAACTTTCTAAATTTAAAAAAACTATTAAAAACTATATATAAATTACAAAATATTCTTTCGATTTTATTTTACATCCTATAGTTTTCAAAAGCTTAGTGAATTCTTAGTGGTGGATTTTGACATGAGTGGATTGTCATGACAGCACATCACGTCTTTACTAAGCCATAAAGGTGGTAGGAGGAGATTTAATGTAGAATAATAATAGCCTTCAATTTTTGAAATTTTGATTTTTTAAAATTCTTGTTTTTTCTTAATTTTATATTATGTAGACATTGATCTCTTTAAAAATGATTTGTTCATGATATTAACTCAATAATATATATAATGGAATATTCACAATTATTTTCGAAAGTAACTGATTCATTATTTCATTACTCTTACAAGTCTTGCACACATTGTAATTTTATATTCAGCTGTCAGAAAAATAACTTTTAATTCGTTTCAAAATTCACATATGAATTAAGTTAATTTCATAATTAATAGTTCAAAGGTACGTTAATTACTTTAATGAATGATGTTAGTTATATTTTCATCAATTCGTTTAATTAACATAATTAAAGTACTTCAAAAACAAAGAAAATATCTATAGTTTCCCAACTTATTGCAGATCCTTGCTAAAAATAATTCTAAATACTTTTTCGAATTATCAATGCATTTTATCCTTTATTCAAGAGATATTTTCGGAACAGTATTAGAGGGATGATTTGATATTATACTTTTATAATACTATCATAAATAATATAAATATTAATTTAAACTGCAGTTTACATTTTAAAGATAGTTATTTTTTCAAACCTTTTGTCTCACACAGAAACAAGGGTTAAGAAACGAGGACAACCCCCGATCTGGCATCCCACTCAACAAACTTCCCCTCTATGGCATTGATTCCACAGATTTAACGTGCAACAGCGTCAAAATAGTGCGAATGTTTAATTGCACCAAGACATGAACCTGACACCAGACAGAAACAATGCCACCACGAATACGTGACCATGAACATATGAAACTAACACGAGAAATTCAAAATAGAAAAGGGATCATATGAGCGTGAATGAATAATAACGTCGCAATGTTCAGCGACACAGGGACTTCTGGCGACGTAACTCTTCATTTTAAACCATGGTCAAGTGAGCTGGAACCCCACTCTCCTAACTATCACACCACACCAACGGGAGAATGTTTGAGCGCTCAACAGATTTAAAGTGCAATGGTCCCCTACACAACAGGTCTTTACCGATTCTATGCTCGGACACATGACAAGCCGGCCACGAGTCCGTCACCTTGACCACTAGGTTAGTGTGGCCACAAAAGGGATAGCGGTAGTCTAGTAGTCGTAGTCGAGAGCTCGTGACCGGCGAATGCATTCCAACTGAGAAAACCCGCCGTTAAAAGAGGGGCATTGCACGTTATATTTTTCAAAGATCAATTTACTTCCATTGGTGTAATAGTTAGGAGTGGGAGTGTCGCCCTCATGTTGATTTAAAGAGTAATGTTAATTTAAATCTCACTCTCTAAAAATAGAAAGTTTGAATTTCTAAAAATGCATTATATTTTAGACCTAGGGGAAACGAAAATTTTATTTAAAACTAATAGTTTCTTAAATTTCAAATTGTCAATAGCTAAAAAATAAAGCTATAAATGAAGTAAAATTTGATGCTTCTCTCAATAAAACTTTTTAAAAAAATATTAAAATATGTTGTTGTTACTTATGCCATTGATAGACAGTAACATCAGATCGAGGTCCACATAATTCATCGCTGTGAAGGACTAGATTTTTACGCCTGTGGTTAGTCTTGGCTTTGAGTACCATGCAGGTGACAGTACGATTTGGCTCACTTCCACCCCAATTTAGATGGAGAACACTCTGGGGGTGGTCAGGGGCCTCCCACCTCTCATCTCTTTCCACCAACCTCACAAGAGGACTTGCGGCTCGACGGCTATTTAGAGTACTCACATGCCGCGAATGCACTATACATTAACAAAAATCCATGCCTTCTCCAGGATTTGGACCCAGGCCCTACGGCACCGCAGTCAGCGTCGCTAACCACTATACCGAATGGGTGGAAATTTAAAATATAAATTATATGAATTATAATCATTTCTCATGTTTGAACAATTTTTAAAAAATTAACCCGTGATCAGATATTTAGTTATGTTTATAACTCTAGAAAAAGATGAAACATTTGAAGGTAGCTATAATTTCTATTATTTCATAAGTATTTTTGAATTCTGTAAAATTATAGTGGTTTTTATTGAGTTAAAATTAAACTCTGTTCACACAAACACACAAATTCACTATGCTGTTAAATAGAAACGTGCCAGATTCTTATTTTTGAATAAACATACAAAATCACTCACCCGCGCGCAATATATTAAACATCACCTGTACCATTCCGAAATACACACGTCTCAAAACAACTCTTGTTGGGTGAGTGAGTTAATATTAACGTCGCACTGTTCAGCTACACGAGGGCTTTTGGCGACGAACCACGTAATTTTGAACCATGGTCAAGTGACGTGGACGACACCTGAGCTGGCACCCCCCTCTCCTAACTACCACACCACACCAACGGGAGGACGTTTTAGCTCTCGACAGATTTAACGTGCATCGCTGCCCTAGTCTTTAGTGGTACTGGGATCGAACGCATGACATGCCTGCCATGGTTGGATGCCTTAACCACTGGGCTACCGCAGCCCTACAACTCTTGTTGGATGATGCAACTCGAACTCTGTTTTTTCCAATAAATGTGACAACTAAAATTCGAAAAATACATTTCTATTCCTTAAGCACAGATTGTTCAGCAAAAACATGGCAACTTTATTTCGAATGTATTCTAAATCATTGAAATCAGTTTTCCAAATTCGATAGTTTTAAATGAAATCAAAAGAAAAAGAGAAACTGACAATCCACAAAGATGATTCAAAGAGACTTTTCAAAGAAAGAAAAAGAAAACGTTTCGTATGATGATCATCGAAAATCAATAGATGTATCCACATAGCATAAGTCCAATATTTATCGCCATTGTATCTTTCAAATATACAACGAATACAGAAAAAAAAATTTTTTTTTCATCTTTGTCGCACAAAAGCTGATATCAGGACTCAGGAATAAAAAATACGTCTCAGCTGTTCCTGACTTTCTAAGGATTTGAGAATTTTTGCATTTGATCTTTTTTCACTGTTGAACTTTTCGTACATTTTTTACAAAGATATTTAAATGTCAGATACAAATATCTATATATCGACCATCTGTTTTTTGCAATTGAAATATGTTTTTCTTCGTAAGAATCTAGTTACCTGTTCAATGGGAGTATTTTAACCGAGGCTTAAAAAATTAGACAAAAACATCCAAGACTTTATTTTTTATTTAAGAAAACTCTAATGTTTCTCTCTCTCGCTCTCTCTCTCTCTCTCTCTCTCTCTCTATATATATATATATATATATATATACGTATATATATATATATGTATATATATTTCACATTTCATTTTTTATAAATTTATTGAACGAGAATTAGAGTGTGTTATTGATTGATTGCTTGATTACGTATGTCTTAGAAAAAACAAGAAAATCAAAATGCCAAAGGATAGCAGAGCTCGCCTCCATAGGATTAAGAGCCACGAACCATCCACCCAAGAAACAGCCATTCTGGAATTCAGACTTAACAGTGGAAATTTTTTTTTTTTTTGAAAAAAATTAAGTTTAACAGAAAATTTGCTTAACACTTTTGTGGGCAATTTATTTCTCTTTTGAATTCCCCCCAGTTCTTTTATGTTTTAATAACAATTTAACAGTGGCATTTAAGTAAATGTATTTTATTTAGCCGAATTTTATGTACGCTTTAAAATTTTATGAGTGGGAAGAAAATTCCCAAAGAAACATTCACCACCATTGAGAAAATTAAATTTAATCGTGATTATTTGCCATAAAATGATGAGAACTACGTTGCAATGGACAAGGTAACATCCCATTCTGCATACATGTAGTGGGTCATCTTTCCTTGTTCCTTTTTGCAACATTTCGTACATCGTCTATAGTTGGAAACCATCTTTTGGTATATGATTTCCCAAACTAACTAAACCACATCATTCGGAACAAGACATTTCTTTGCTTGGAAGCTAGAAGGAGGTCATTTATTTTTTCTGGAAAAATATCCGTCTATTAGCTGACCAGCCAATGCTATACAGAATGTTAGTTGGTCTCAATTTCTGTTTCTTTTGTTCGCTTGCCACATTAGTAAAACATTTATGATGGCAAGGTCAATAAGAAAATAAAGGATACAAAGCCACCATTTTACACATCTTATTGTGTATCTTTCTTTTCTTTCATCGCGAAGCTATCAACCTCTCCCTTGACATTGCCATATACAGTGACAACTTTTGGACAAGGTACTTCTTCACTGCCATCTTTTTTGTCCGATTTACAAATGCCATAATAGCTGGATTATGTGCAGTAGCACAAAACTGAAGTAGGAATCAATCTTCCCATCGTTACAATAGCCAATGGGGTTTGAGCTTCCCACAGGTGTATTTTGTAAGATCATGTGAAGTAAGCTTCTCAACGCCCACTAAAGGGTTAAACATAGAACAATAATTCGCACCTATATTTTCAAGCTGTATTTTTTTATTCTCAGGTATATTTATCGTATAACACGCACTCCCTAATTTAAGAAGAAACTTGAGCTGTATGTGTAATATGCTCTTATACTTTGAAGTCATTTATTCGAAATATTATCTCAGGCTTTCGGAAAAATATACTTCTAGAACTACAGCTTTTTGAGTTCATAAAGTATGTCATTTCTTTTAAATAAACACTATTTCGATACATGCAGAAAATTAAATTTTTTAATGGGGTCATCTATTCTTGTTTATTTTTAAGAGTATCATATTTATACCCGACATTTTGCCGGAAATTTCGGCCTAATTTTCTGTCCTAAAAGGGCGCGTTATACCCCGGGTTTTAAGAAAAATAACATCTCATAAAATGTTTAAGAACATTACAAAATGTTATACATGTTACTTTTTTATGATGGGGCTGCATTTTAGAAACTTAGCTTAGACAGATATGGCAAGTATCTAAATTTGAGAGCCATTTCATGTTAGCACCATCTGCTGGCGACCTCGTTACCAAAGTTGGCTTGATTGATTGATTGATTCAATATTAACGTCGCACTGTTCAGCTACACAAGGGCTTTTGGCGACGGACCACGTAATTTTGAACCATGGTCAAGTGACGTGAACGACACCTGAACTGGCCCCCCTCTCCTAACTTCCACACCACACCAACCAAATTTGGCTTGAATTAATTTCAATTACATTTCCTTCAGTTCAAACTCTCGTCGGCATTTAAATATTGTCAAGATTTAGTTTTGCAGAGAGTGCCAAAGCCAAATTGTTTCTCAAGGGATCTTTTTCATGCCATGTAATCATATGAAATGCGTGCCAAAACATTTTGTACGCAGAAAACTTATCGACTTCAGCTGGGGTCGAATCCACAACCTAAAGCTTACGAAGTGGACACGCTACCTCTAAACCATCGTATCTGGTGTTACATAAGTTATTTTTCAAACAAATTTGTACATGGGGCATTTTATAAAAATCAATTACAGATTTCTTTCCGATATATGAGACCAAGAAGGATGGCTCGAGATTTGAACTATTAATAACTCCCTAAAATGCCATAATTGAATACGGAACTATTTATTAACATAGAAACGTAGAATAATGATTGTCAATTGTAATATAATAATTGAAATGAAGTGAATTAATAATAATTAAAATAAAAGGAACATACTTGCAGTAATCCTTTAATGATTAACTTATGATAGAATGTATATTGGTTAACAAGACTCATGAAAATATTTAAATTGCTTCATAAACATTCAAAATTCGGTGTGAACCTATGATTTTTTTTAAATTTCTTTTTTTAAAGTTTTTATAAAACACATTATAAACTTAAAATATCAGTATAATATCAATTTGAATGGAATTTTCTTTAAAATCCATGTTTATATTTACATAATTGGAGTATTCCGATACGTTTTTAACAATAAGCATATAAATGAATTTTGAATTTATTTATATTTTATTTATTTCTTTTTTACAAATGTTCCATTTCTTACAAATGCAGCTGTTTTCTTAAGGGGAAGGATAAAATCGATATATATATATATATATATATATATATATATATATATATATATATATATGTGTGTGTGTGTGTGTGTTATATTTATAATATTTCTGTAGAGTGGTTGATTTAAACTTAAACAATGGCAAACCAAAGGTAGGGTGTGGCCGGTGATGCGATTTTCTGTGTTACGTGGAGCATGGTCGAATACGGTATTATCAAAGAGACACTCATATAAATCATTATTCCTTTTTATTCACATCCGGAAACACATTAAGATCCAGTAGGGACGGCATTACACAAAACAAGAAGCAATCCTAATGGCACAAACACAGACAAAGACAAACATAGAACGCGTTGCAGGCGGCTGATTATATGATGAAGGCAGGTAGACAAAAGAGAACGATTACACAAAATTTTTGCTTTTATACCAGCAGTGCAAGCACTTGATGATTACGTAATACTAGTTCTGACTTGTTAGAATGGGTGGGACAAGGATTTCGGACTAGCTGATTACGATTAAGATTTACAATGTGAATTTTAAACCAAAGAGTTAAAGTTATTTCAAATATTAGTATAAAGGGTTAATGAAAAGGATTCTTGCGGGGATTATTACACACACACACACACATATATATATATATATATATATATATATATATATATATATATATATATATATATATTTGTGTGTGTGTGTGTCAATTAGTTTCTTGTGGTCTAAATATTACTTTTTATGATTAAACTTGTTTAAGTATATGCCAGATATTCTCAGAAAAAGGTAAATTTTAAAACTATTTTCGTATTCATTATTAGTTTGGATATTCTAAACTTAATTGCTCATTATAATAATAATTAAAATAATTCTTGACATATTTGAATCGCATTAAAGTTACATTTGAACAAAAAAAATAACCACCATCCTCGTTTATTCGTCCCTGAAACGATTTCTAACGGGGAGAAAAAGAACTAATAACAAAAGAAATATGTCCAGCAGTTTAATCAAATTATTCGACAGTTTCCTTCTCACGCGTTTCACCTTACTAAGCGTATTAAAAACAGTAAAAGAAGGGGAGAGATATTTCTCAAGCGCGGTGATTAAAAATTTCTATCTTTCGCACAAAATCCTTTTGTGGCTGAACGACGGAAGAATATTTTTCTCTGCATGTCCGTATCGCACCACTCCATTTCTATCTCGTATCCGGTTGTGAACCGGAAATATATCTACAACGAGCTTCCGTTCATAATACGATTCAAAAGAAACCTCGAGTCACAAAATTTTCTGGGACCGAATTTTCTGGAATTCAATAGCCCGGAAAGCGGGTAAACCACAAAGAGGAGGTTTTTAAAAACAATTTCTGGAGGATTACGCCAGACTCAGCAAAATTCAATGGGGGGAATTCTCTGGAGAGTTCAATCCATGCATAAAAGATGGCTCTCGATCTAAAGAGAGGAAAGGGGTTGATAGTTAAAAAAATGGAGCTGGTTTTCGCTTTAAGTAATCCAGAAAATCATTCTGCATTTCTTTTCTTTACAGCTCGTAGATAAGAATTGTTGGTTATTTAAAGAAGTTCAGTTTCGATATTTTCCTTTCATTTGTGAGCAATCAGGGGGAATAAATTAACCCTGTGATAGCAGTTTCATTTATTTTTAAAAACTCATAAACTTCATTCATAAAAGTTGATTTGAATGCATGTCGCTGTAGAGAACTACTGGCGAAGAACAAATATTCGATTTCGTTTTCAGTAGAAATGAATCGCGAAATGCAATAATTTAAATAACACGTATTTTATTTTGTTTTTTGCAATTAATGAATTAATTTGAAAAATAAAATAAATTAATTTCTGTAATATAAGAATGAGATATCAGAGCACCAAAAATTAAGTATTAAAGAGAACGAAATAAAAGTCGATGTTTTGAAAAATGAGGTGAATTGACTGGATGTGTTTGTAAAAGCTATTGAAACGAAATATCGTGTGTCGTTTATCAAAACTTAAATCACTTTCTCAGTTTAAATTATTAAATTAAAAGAATCTTGCAAAATTAGTCCAAGTTTTCTAAAAATCCAAGAAAAAATATCATATATTGGGGGTTTGATGGTGTAAGTAGTCTTCACGTTAAAAAGATGTTAGAAATAATTTATTCCTTGAATACTAGAAATTATTCAAACAGTGAATCTCATCGATGATTTTAGAACGCATATGATGATAAGAAATGTATTCAGATTTGATTTAGTATGGATGTGAAAGGTGCAGGTTTCGAATAAAGGGTTTTTTTAGAGGTACAGAACTTTAAATTACAATAAAACAACGATGTATTATTCGATTGACATGAATTTTTTTTATTCGAAAGATAATTTTGTGGCATTACATTTTAAATATGATTTCTGGCATATGACTGCCACGGCTGGCTCGGATGTAGCCCAATCTGGACATCCAATTTTCGATGACTTTTTCCAACATTTGTGGCCATATATCGGCAATAACACGGCGAATGTTGTCTTCCAAATGGTCAAGCGTTTGTGGCTTATCCGCATAGACTAATGACTTTACATAGACCCACAGAAAATAGTCTAGTGGTGTTAAAACACAAGATCTTGGAGGCCAATTCACAGGTCCAAAACGTGAACTTAGGTGGTCACCAAACGTGTCTTTCAATAAATCGATTGTGGCACGAGCTGTGTGACATGTTGCGCCGTCTTGTTGGAACCACAGCTCCTGGACATCATGATTGTTCAATTCAGGAATGAAAAAGTTCGTAATCATGGCTCTATACCGATCACCATTGACTGTAATGTTGTGGTCTTCATCGTTTTTGAAGAAGTACGGACCAATGATTCCACCTGCCCATAAAGCGCATCAAACAGTCAGTTTTTCTGGATGTAAAATGGTGTTTCGACATACACTTGTGGATTAGCTTCACTCCAAATGCGGCAGTTTTGTTTGTTGACGTAGCCATTCAACCAGAAGTGCGCTTCATCGCTAAACAAAATTCGCTTATGAAAATCGTGAACAACGGCAATCTCGTTTTGGGCACATTCGACGAATCTACGCCTTGCTTGATGATCGTTTTGATGAATTGCCAAACCAAACTGAGAATAAATCACTTGACAGCTGTTAAATCGGTCACCATCTTGGAAAGTAATGCCAACTTAAACTTCTATACCTGGAAAAAAACACTCTTTAATTTGTTTCAATATTGTTTTCATATATATATATATATATATATATATATATATATATATATATATATATATCCAGTTTATTTCGATTTGAGGGTAAAACGTGGGAAGTTGTAAGCCCTAATTGCTTTGGGAAGTGTACATTCAAATATACTAAACGAGAGTGGTGAGTCAGTAGTATTGTGTGGACACTTTAAAATCAGAATAAAGGTGTTTCATAAAAATCAATATTTATCTAAAAATGGACTTGTTTTTCAAAATAAACATTTATCATTAGAAACAGAGGGTTTTTATATATACACTATACAAATTATTCTTTTAAAGCTTCAAGAACAATATAAGGGTGAATAGAAAATTTATAAATGAAGTATAGAGCACTCTCTATTCCTAATAATATTTTGCTCATTTACAACATTTTATGGAGATATTTGATTAGAAAAAAAAGCATTATAAATTCAAATCTAAGGTGCATGACAAAAAACATCAAATCTATTTGCTGCAAGTATAATTTGGTTTAACAAATTTATTATTTAACTTTCTCCTTTTGAAGATTTCGAGATGTTGTCTATAGTACTTTATATCTTATCTAGTATACTGCCTTTATAGTTTTTGTGATGAGGCGAACGTTTTGCAGAGTTGAGAAAACTTTTCTTTAATAAATTATTCAATCTATGCTTTTTGATAAGTTTCCAGGATTTCCTAACGAAAGACTCTCCAGTTTTTAAATTGAGACGTATTCAAGAATTGACAAAACTGAAAAACGAAATTTTATTGAAACATATACATGGTTATCTTTTCCCTTCAAATAGAAGTTATTTTGTGGTATTATAGAATAAATAGATGGATTGTTTATTAAAGCTTGTACTTTGAGCTTATTGAGATAAATCTCTTAATGTTCAACCAAGATTAAGTGACAAAGATAACACCTGAACTGAGCACTTTCCAATGTCCCCACCTTGCAACGTGGAGATCCTGAGTCATGTCATCAGTTAACGACTCATTAGTAATCGTGCCAATTACGATAATTACTGCGATACTAAGACAACAAAAATATGCAAAGTTAAACAAAATTATTCAATTTCATAAAAAAAAGCCTTTTTTTCCCCCACTAAATTTTCAAATACGAATACAATATATGCATACGCTAATCTGTAACAAAAAAAAACGCTGTATTAGTTTTTAAGTAAAGATAAGTTGTGTTTTAATATATTCTTCGAAGCATTTTCTTTTCATTTTGTAACATTACTTAAGCTATTTAAATTCACTTCCGAGTTCTTTTATAACTATTTTATTTCCATTCAAAGATGATGAATATGATTTTTTTATAATTCTTTTTTATCATCTGCTTTCAAAAAAAAAAAATGCTGCGTTTTTTATCTGATGTTATTTTTTTATGTATTATATTCCTCTGTGAGTAATTTCTTTCGGCAATTATGTATGAAAGATTTTTCTCTAAGCTCTTTATTACTTTTTAGTTATTGTAATTGCAAAGAACTTAAGCGCAAAAAACGATATAAAAAGAAGAAATTTTATTTATTAAGTCTAAGGCAGTGATCTAAGACTGTGGGTTACCCACAGAGAGGTCTACGAGGGAGGCGATAGCCTATTGAAAAATCGAAAACAAAAGATAATCTGAAAAAATTATTAGTTTACTGAAAGTAAAGAAACAAAATACATTCTGACATGTGATAAAAAATAAATTACGAATTTACTCTGACTTGATACACTTATAAATGTTTCAGTGCTGCACAATGTATATATATATATATTATAATTATAATTTAACAATACTAAGTTATAAACAACGTTAATAATTACCAATGACCCTATGGTCTTGTACTATATAAAATTTTAAACAAAAAGTAACACTTATCTTGACAATTTTTGTATGGTTTATAATTAATCCTTAACAGCAGATTAAAATATACGCTATTCTCTCCTCAACACCACCGTTTTTCACGCAGGTGCATGTATGTGGCGTATTGAGGAGAGGTGGGGGAGAAAATGAATAGAAAAGCGAATCCTCTGAAATAAGTAACTCCTTTGCAAACATTATCAAGATCCTTTTATTGCATTTCAAAGCTTTCGGAATAATTTTATTGATATCAGAGCACATACTAAATCATATTTCGGAAATACTCATATATACGGCTAGAGCAATTAACGCTTTGGCTGAGCGAGACGTTGAAATACACTGGTGGCGCTTAAGAGGTTTAAGTCTTATTGCAGCTTTAGCGTTAAAGTATAGTTCTGTCGCCCATCCGGTCTAGTGGTTAGTGACGCTAACTGCGGTAGGTAGGGTTAGGGTTTGAATCCTGGATAAGACATAGATGTTTGTGTTGTAATCCTTCTCTTCTTTGAGACGAGTGCATCTATGTAAGCCCCCGTTTGTGGTGCACGGAGTTATGAGTGTTATTCATAAAAAAAGTACAGTTTCAATGAATAAAGTACATTGTGTGGAGAAAAGGAGGGGGAGAATTATGATTGAATATTAGGTCACCGATAGTGAAACCTAGAGAATCAAGAAGTTTAAAAGGTATCAAAAGACATTGGATCCTAGTGAAATGTGGCTGATTTGGAAGCAAATTTCTCGGAATAAATGCGTTGAAATATTCATACATACGGGGTGATTAACTTCCAGATCAACAAACTAGCTGAATGTGTACGGAGTACAGAGACGACTCAGAATCACATAGGAATGCGGGGTTGTAAATGTTGCGAGATGCGGCACAAAGAAGCAAAGAAAAAAAACAGAAACAACAGGTGGTCAAAAGTGCACGGACTTCTTTTGGGTTCACATAAAGTGTTTGGTATACGAGATGACCGGTCTTTCAGTTGAAGAGATCGATCGATAATCTGTACTCGAAAAGAGGATCCGTGACATGCTAGGGATAGACCAGAATACAAAGAATTCCATGCAGCGCTGCTGTCAGGCCTACCAGATCACTTCTGGTCGCAATTTCGAGCACTTGATAATCTTTCAAAGTGTTTTATGTCTCATTAATGTACTGCTGTTCTTTTCCTTTGTATCTTTGCGCCATAGCTCGCAATTACAGCATTTGCGACCCTGCATTTCTAGAGGATTCCCAGACGTCTCTCTACCTTCTACACACTCCGCAATTTCGTCGGTCTGGTAGCGAATAACCCTGTATGTAATTATGTACATATAAATTATATACATTTAAAAAAAACTCTTGAGATCCAGAATGTAAACATACTAGAAAAATCTTCAAATGAAAGTAGAACTATTCTTATTTTTTTGTTACTATTCTATTTCAAATCACGCAACACGTATTTTACTTCTAGCTTTTGAATGATTTTTTTTCTTCTGATTTAATTGAATTTTTTTTTATAGAAACAGTGTTTTTTTATTTCACACTATATTTTTATGCATACAAAAGTATTGACTAATTCCTTAATAACATTTGACTATGAAGCTATTGGCTAATGGACCCCATACTTTAAAACCTAGATACAAATGTCGAAGTGTGAGTTGGTAGCTCACTTTCCAAACTTTCACACTTAACTGAGACTCAACAGACTTACTATTCGCGAGCCCCTCTGCACGGCGGTTTTTGGGTGACACCAAGAATTGAACTCAATATTGTTCAGAAATTTTATTGTACACGAGAGTTCATGATCAAGACCTTTCGGGAATCACTACTACGTACAAATAATGTAAAAATTAATTTATTTTAGTTTATTGTTAAATATTTTCCTCCATTTTAAAGTAGAAATTATAGTGAAATAGTTTTTCAGTGGAATTACGTTTTTAAAGGGCTATGAAATTAAGCGTAAATATATTTATTCCCGCAATTTCCTAAATATATATACACTGATGGCGACCTTAAATGTAAGACCCTGAAAAAAGCATGCAAATAACATGAAATTTACAACATGCAATAGTAGAGGTGAGATATGCAAATGATTAGAATTCCAGCGCTGACACACATCACGTGCGCCTCTAGCGCCACCTCAAAGGGCTATTTGAGGCTTGGAAATTTCAACGATTTCAAGTTCGGCAATTGTGTTTTTCTTGTGTGTTTTTTTAAAAAACGATCAGTTATGTCTCGTAGAAAACAGCGATCAGCTTTTGATCAAGTATCCGAGTTCGACAGAGGAAGCGTAGTGGCCTACCGAGGCTGTGGATTTTCTTTCAGGAAAATCGGAAGTCGTGTTGGACGAAACCAAACAACTGTAATGCGGATATGTGACCGTTGGATGCAGGAGGGTACGAAGGACCGACGTGGTCAATCGCAGTGTGTCACCTCAGTGCACCACTTCACGTAAGGACAGGCAAGTTGTACGCATGGCAGTGACGAATCGCTCAGTCACATCATGAACCCTAGCACAGCATATTGAGTCTGTAACGCATCATTCAGGGTCTGCGCGTACCATTCGACGCCGTGTACAGCAGAGGGGCCTGTCCGCAAGACATCCATTGCTTAATCTACCCTTGACGCAGAACCCCATACATTTCCGCCGCTAATGGTGCAATGAAAGAAGGATGTGGGCGGCAGAAGGGAATGAAGTTGAGTTTACTGACGAGTCACGCATCTGGCTGCAACACCACGATAGTCGGATTCGAGTCTGGAGATACCGCGGAGAGAGGCTGCTTAACAGCTGCGTTATGCACCACCACACTGGTCCTGCACCGAGTATTATGGTACGGGACGGTATTGGATATCACTCTCGCACTCTTCTAGTACGCATTGCCGGTACTTTACACAGCCAGCGCTACATTTCCGAGGTGTTGGGGCCAGTTGTCCTTCCTTAACTTCAGAGCTTTGTGACGAATCTATACGGAACTTTATCACTAACCTTCTGAAACGACCTTTTTAGGGAAATTTAATTCCCTACCTATTTCCAATCTACTCCAAAAAGCGGACAGGATTCCTTGTTATGCAGATTAGATTCAGTATTTAAGTCAAACGAAATAGTAAAGTTAGAGCAGTAGGAGATAGACATTGAAACATAGAGTTATAGTGAATTTGGATTGAAATCTTATTGTTGTTGATAATTTAATCTCATGAAGAATTAAGATTCCGAGTGGTAAATATTATTTTGAATTTAAAGTCTCATTCAAGTTTTAAGAGTCAGATTAAAGTTAAATGTTCAACAAGAACATTATTAAATATAATTCTGGGATCTCTTATCGTGGTAATTTCTGCGTGATCGTTATTTAATAAATTAATTAATTAGATCATTAATTAATTGAGTTAATTTAAAGGATATTATCTTTAAAACCTCATAATATTACTAAAATTATTGTTAATAAGTCTTTGATTCTATTTGGGAAAGATAACCAAATAAAGAAAGTTATTTATAAAAATGGCTACTGGTTCTTTTGTGACTCATAATTATTCTCGTTCTCAAAGTGAGGTCCCGAGGGACCTTCACAGCTTGTCCACAGCCATATTTCAAAAGTATAATGTGTGACCACACATGACACGCATTGTGCAAAGGTTTTTCGTCAATCACCAGATTGAATTGCTTCCCTGGCCGGCTCGCTCTCCGTATCTTTCGCCGATAGAAAACGTGTGGTCCAGGGTTGCTCAACGATTGACCCAGACTATACCCCCAGCTGCCACACCAGATCAACTTTGGCAACGTGTGGAAGCTGCTTGGTCTGATGTACCCCAAGAACACATCCAAAGTATCTTTGAATCAATGGCGAGGTGTGTGGCAGAGGTGATCTCCAACAATGGCGGCTACTCTGGCAACTGATTCTGGCAGGAACCACACTTCACAGAAGTCTATAAATTTAATCATTTGATACTTGGTCAACATGTTATCTCCAAAATAAATTTTGTTGTGATTTTTCTTGTCTTTCTTGGTGTTGCATTTACGGTGCCCAGCAGTGTATATAAATGTATTCTTTGTTTTTAAATTACTTCTGATTTCTCTTTTTAATTCTTTGTTCAACACAAGGTCTAACTAAAGAGATTATGCTCTCCTTAATCAACCACTGCCCTTGCACAGAATAGACAGCGGGACCTCGTTAGTCGAGAGATCATAGTCATGAACTCTTGACTAGAACATCGTGAATGCCAGTGAAGACACTCTGTGTTGTTGTTCCTGGCCCCACCTGATCATTGGTATCAGATCTACGCTTAAGAAGTTAATTGAGGCAAGTGGTTAGTTTTATATTTGTCATTAGCCGGAGCTTTGAGCACCATACAGGTAACAATATGATTTAGATTTGCTCCAATCCAATTTTGAGGATGTACACCATAGGATCAGAGGCCTCCCAAACTTCCTCTCTTTCCAGCAGCCTCGCTAGAGGACTAGCAGTTCGATGGATATTTAGAGTACCCCCATGCCGCACAAGCACTATACAGTTTCAAGCATCCATGCCTTCTCCGGTCTCAGAAACTAGATCCTACGACACAGTATAGCCAGGGTCCCTAACTACTGTACCAGATTTACTCTCCGCGTACGGCAGCTGATGTATAATAATTCAGTCGAGGCTTAAAGTCCTCACGTTGGTGTGAAAATTAGCAGAACAGGAATGTCCATTACATATCGCTCTCGTGTTTAGAGTGTGAAGTTTATCAAAGGTAAAATAAAATCACTCACATAAATGGAATTAAAATATACCATTTGCATCAAAAATATCTGCATGGTCCGTTTATGTTCATTTAAATCAAACCGCATTATGTTCAAATTCTTAGCATTCGAATATCTTATTAATTTTTACTTGCATTTATTTTATATTCTATAAATAATACTGTTTTGGAAATTTACGTATCAAAATTTTTCCACGAACAATCAATATCAAGATGAGGCTTACAGAAAATAAACACCCCATTTAAAAACAAAAATATTCTAATAGACTCTTCAAAATATCCAAAATACGAAACCATCAGAAGGAATATTTTCCGTCCGTATAGAATGAAATATTTCTCCGGAAAATCGTGATGGACTTCCCTCAGATTAAATAACGGTTTGTGGGCCAATATATCGAAGTGTCTTCCAGAAACGAACTCTCCTTTGTGTGCTCAAAGAATAAAAGAAGCCTTCCTTTGGAACAGTTTAACAAACAAAGATGGCTGTCCGCTTTTTTTCTTTGTCTTGCCAAGAATGCTTTGGCAGCGCAGCTTCGATCTTTTGATCTTTTAATAGCAATGTTTATGTTTCAATGAGTGTTGGTTCGGAAGATTGGCGTCGTTGCCAGCTCCTTTAATTAAATATCGTAGATAATTCCTTGTTTTAAACAGAAGACAACTGCTTTTCTAAATAGAGCCTTAGATTAAATTCGATATTTAACATGAATAAAACGTTCATTATCGAGTCTTTGAAAGCTTCTTTGGAGAAGAATATCAGCAGTACGACGATGATTCTAAGACGGAAATAGTTATTTGAAAAGGAAATAATTATTTAAATAATCGAATTTATTGGATATAATATTTTCATGACTTTTAAATGATATTTTATTGTTCCGTATACAATGTAAGCAGAATCTTTAAATTATTATGTTTGCATGATTATCATGAATAACATTCATTACCAGATGAAAAAAGAATGTATATTTCTAGACATTTTTGTTTTTCTAAACAGGTTTTTTATTCTTCATCACAAGTGTCTTTTTCTCCCATTGTAATGATCGATGGGAAAAAAATATCGCTAAAACATTTTAATTATAGTAAATATGTGGGCCATTATCTCGAAATGTCCTTTTATTGTTTGGAGATTGTGGGATTAACTCTGATGGAAAGTTTTTTCTTTATTTTCAGAGAGGAAAAATTCTTCAGACGTAAAAGTCACGTAAAAAAGCGCTTTTTGTGCTTAAAGGTACTTCACAAAAAGGCTTTTGAGGATATATTTTCAAAACAATAATTTAAAATCAGCTAATTATTATTTACTAGAAAACAAGGAAGTGATCAAAGAGCGTGGGATGGCTTTAATACCCCTTGAGATACGAATGCAAAGAACTTGGAAAATATTTTCATCCCGTTGTTAATTATCGACTTTTGCTGTATGACCATAAATAATCATTACAAAGGTTATTTTAGTTTTGTTTTCTCTCCTGCATCAAATATTCGATAAATAATTAAATATATTAAATAAAGAGGCAATGAGGAAACTATGGAAGGGCGAGGAAAGATTTACAGGGATGGTATTTTTATATAGCAAACCTATAAGCTGTGCGTTTATTCATAATTTAATTATGTAAACTGTAATATCTGTAATTAGACAATTCTAAATTTTTCATGTATAGTAAAATAAATTTCAGGGCATTAATAGAACATGTTTAAACACTACATACTACATCTTGAAACTCTTATTATTGATCATAATTTTTTAGTTTTCTGTAATTCTTTGGGATTTCTGAAGGAATGATATGAAAACATTGTTGCACATTCTATGAATGCTTTAATTTACATTTGAGAGATAATTATGTCATTTTATTTGTATTTTTAATTGTTGGAAAGATGAATACCTGCATATACTTTATCCCCTCTCAAAGAATCCAGTTCTTCTTGTACATATTCATAATCTATAAGATTATTGATTATGTCATTGTCATTGGCAGTTTCGTCTTGAATCAGGAGACTGTTGGTAGCACGTCAAGTGAAATCAATTGAACGTGCATTCTCGGAAGATAAATTAACAGAGCCTCTTAAAGTGTATATACGTACATTAAAAAAAAACCGTTACAATGGTGCTAACACAATTGAAATTCATATTCCCCATTAAAAAAGATCCCATAAAAGGATTCGTGCAAAAATTAAATTACACAAAACAAATCGCATAAAAAATGACTGCACAAAATCAGGTTTTACTATACTTTACATTTTTTTCCAAGTAACATTTTCTTTGATAACAATTGTGTTAAATATCTTATTTCCTACATAGAAATGCTAAATGGGTTTTCTCAGTATACATGAAAGAGTCAAAAACAGGGCATTTTCAAAATTTAATTTATACTATTACGCGTTACAATGTCCGATTTTTTTTATGAATATCGAAAAGTTTTTCTTTCTCAAAATATGTTCTCAATTTGGTTCAAGTTCCTTGGTACTTTAAAAAATTAAGTCTTTGCAGATGTTTGTATAAATTGGTTGAAAAAATTAACTGGTTTAATTATTTCATTCTAATGCCATTATCATGGGAGTGTGTAAGTGAGTATATATATATTAACTTCACACTATTCAAATTCTCGAGGGATTTGACGACGGATGTCGTCATTTTGAACCATGGTCAAGTGACGAGGATGATACATGAGCTTGTATCATCCGTCCTTCAACTCACACCACACCAACGAGAGGACGTTTGAGTCTCGACAGATTTGAATGAATTTTGATGTGAATCGCCCCATCCCTACATAGCGGGTCCTCAGTGGTACTAGGCTCAAACTCATGACATGCCGGCCACGAGTCCGTTACATGGACTACTATGCTACCACGGCACTGCCTATCATAGTGTTTTAAATCACGCATCTTAAAGAAACTAAGGGGCACCTTGATTCGTTTAATAAAATATTAATAAATTCCAACTTATCCATAGTAAAATATCTTGAGTAATAGCTCTTGAGTTGAAGTGTTTTTTTTCCATAAATCCTCGTCTTTGGTTCTAAGGGTTCAAAATAATTTGTTCCTTTAATTAAATATGTAAGCCACTTTAAACAGCATTCTAATAATTTCATTAAAAAATCCTTGCAGTTTCCATATTACTCATCTAAAGATTACAAATTTTGTAAGAATTGATTAATGTTACCATAATCACAGGAAAAGTGAAAAAGTATTTTGCTGTGATAATTTACTTTATGTATAGAAAAGAGAACTTTTTCCAAAAAAAAACAAACACAGATGACTTTTTTTTTTAAATTAATTTTTAAGAATTCAATTGATTAAATTTTAAGGACTATATTGCTTCAAAGAAATATTTTTTAAAAAAAAATCAATATAACTCTTTTATTTGAATAATATGTGTCGTTAATAATACTACTATACGTATAAATTCCCCAATAAGTCGTTTTCATCATTGATAACTGTGAAATGAAATTCACTAATTCTTTTCCTATACAATGAGCAGCATGAATTTTTTTCTAATATTATGCAGGAACCAAAATTGACTATAAAAGTTTTTGGAATGAAAAAAGAAATATAAAATAAAATTTTCTCCCTAAAAAACTCCCTAACAATTGATAAAACTTATAATCTATCCCATAATAAAGGAAATTGGTATTTAGAACCAAACAAACTGTGTGGGTTTTTTTTATTAAAAAAAAGAAAAAAATGTTCCAAATCGATAAAAATGTCAAGAGTTTCCTCTTTAAATAAATCGATTTAGTTAGGAGCTTTAACTAATTAAATTCACCTCACGCCATGCATTTTTATTCCTTTTTTTAACTTTGTTTTGATAACCAATTTCACAATTTTTTCTGAATAAAAAGAATCTGATAACGTGAAAAGGCTGTAGCCCATTAATTTATTTTGTTTACACTTATTTTTACACGTACACACATCTTTACTTACTTATTTTTACATTTGTTGTTTTAAAAAAATTTGGGAAATGTCAAATGTGTGCGCTTATAATTGTGAAAAATGATGCTGCTTTTGAGAACTCTGATTTCTTTTTTCAAAGTGGGAAATGCATACTGTTTGTTTCCTGTCTAAATAGTATAACAGAGGTGTGTTTCTTAGGAAGGTGTTTGACCTTGAAATCTCTTTTTTGTAATGAAACCAAGATTTTGAAAATAATACTTAAGTTGAAAAAAAATCATGATTATTTCACTGTAGTTTATAAGAACATGTGTGCAACAGTAGAAGTTTTTATTTTCAACAACAGTTAAGCGATACATACCAGTGATTAGGGATTGCAATATCGGACCAAAAGTACAATACCGGTGGTGTATTCGGTATTTTTTAGATCTCAATACCGTGATATCGGTTTTAATACAGGTATAAGAAATTTTAGAAAAAAAGTAAGAAAACACACACAGACGTTTCTTTGTTTCATTTGCAAGTATTATTAGAGAGTGTAAATATCACAAAAATATTCTTTTCAATACAAAAATAATGAAACCAAACTGAAGTATTATCACAACTGACTTCTTATTCATTATTATGTGTTATTATCTGTATATATAATGAATCTGAAAAACATTTTGAACGCTAAAGTATGATATGTAAGTACAATGCGAATAGCAAACTCAACAATTTAAAAAATATCGAAATATTACACACTTTGTTCACAACCACAGCCTTGTTTCCACAAATACGAATACCAGACTACGAATTCTGCGGGTGTGCAAAATCGCTCTGAGATATAATAGCATAGTTTTGGCCCACCTCCTTGGATTATTCACATAATTTATCACTTCTCCCTTCGATGCAACTTTGTATTCACAGTCTAATTGATTTCGCACGTAAGGGAAACACAAAAATAAAAACGCATACTTTTGCTCCCTGAACATATAATGGAGACAAGTTAAAAAATTTCTAGTAAATACCGAAAAACCGGTATTTAAACTTATGAATACCAGTATTACAAAATTGCACAAATAATTCAAAATACTGGTATTCGGTATTCCGGTTTTACAATTTCTACCAGTGATTCTCCACTACTGTGTTGGAGCACTTTTGTGTTCGTTAATTTTTTTCAAAATTACTGATCATTTTCTGAGGTAAACAAAAACCCGGAACCGAATCATTCGGCCGTTTTATAAAAATAAACTAAGGGTATTCGTGATATATTTAGCTTATCCATTCGTGGATAGATGGATATGAACAAATTTTATGAGGTTCGCAACCCATTTGTGATAACGGATACATCAGTATACAATAGAATGTCGTTTATCCGAATCAATTGGGACTGGACACCGTTCGGATACGCGATTGTTCGGATAACCAAAAATCGAATGAGATCCATGCAGTATAAGAAACCGGACACTATACGAATATTGAAGATCACATCACAAGCGGGAAACGCACTTGAAGAAAAAGAAAAATAGGTGCAAAATGTCGTAATTTTACCTTTATTGTGGTAAATAATCACTTATTTTTCACTGTAAAATGCCAGACAATGATTCGCATTGAATCTGCAGTTTCCGTATCCCGTGGCGCGATTTAAAGTTCTGCAACCAGCAAGTGCTGGTTTTGAAATCAGCCGAACCGCCTAATTTCTTGTTAAGTTCCAGAGATTTTTCGCACAACAGATGGCTCGATATTGGCTCCGCTTTGCCCCTTCTTTGTGAAAACCACAAGTAGAATGCACGATCAAAAACAACATCGTTTGCTTCCCTCGTGGTTTCCTTTTTCTTCGAGCCTTCTTCTGAGTCAAGTTTTGCTACAAAATTTAAAATGGTTTCTCAGCTTTTCTTTATGTCAAAACTTATTAACTTTCCAACATTATAAAACTGTTCTAGAGACGCTCCACTTTCTCCCTTCTCGAGACGGTTCAATGCTTCAAAATTTGTCTCTATGTTCAAGACGTTGCGATTCCGTTTTCAACTCGAAGCCATAGCAGTTCATAACTCAACAAAAGAGCATATATACACCTCCTCACTTGGAACCATTAAACCTAATATCCCGCGCAGATGTTAACCAAATTGCACAACTGAAATTCCCCAAATATCCCTGACCTTAAATTTTCCCGTCACTTTTGGCCTCACGTGAAACAACTGTTGAGCATTGCACTGCTCGGAAACGTATTCATATACAGTACATGTATTTAACAAAAAAACTGTTCTGTATATTTGACGCTCCGGATAATAAACGTTCGGATAAACGTATGTGCCGCAGAAAAATGATGAAATTAGGGCTTTCATCAAATCTCTAAGGGAGAGGATCAATTCACGCAAGATAAAATAACGTCTCTTAGAGGTCATTTCCCTGATGTAAGTAAGTGATTTGATCAAATCTCCGAACTGTTTTAGTGGAATGATGAAATTAACAAGTTAGCATTTGTACAGTTCTGTTTTCGCTTGTTACCATTCCATTCATCCCTCCCCCCTCTCTTCTCGTCCGTACCAGGCAGCTCCGGGTTTCTGATGTGACGCACCAAAACAAAATGACCTATCATTTTTAGTTTTATTTAGTTATATTCTTTAAATTATTATCTTTCGATTGACATCACTTTTGTATGCCTGAAAATTAGAAACTGGATAAAACTTAAATTGGAAAATGTAAACATACAAATTAGGGAATTCGACCACGCCCTTTTTATGGACAAAAATGGCTTTTTCATAATACAAAAATCTATTTTAAAAAGCGAAAGAATAACTGAAAAAAAGTGTTACAAATAAAGCAGGATATTTCTGAAGTACTACATTAATGTATAATTAAAATAAAATGCTTGAAATTTTACTAAAAATATCCTTTAAAAAGAAAATAATACCAGATTTATTATCCAATCATTTTTCAAATTAATTTCGAATAAGTAACTTTTGATTCAATGATTATTGTTGTATTACTTACTCTACTTTTAATATAATATGCCCTACTTTCTAAATAAACACTTTTAAACTCATGGTCATATTATTTCATCATTTCACTGCAACAGGTTAGAGATTTGATAAAACCACTTACTTTCCTTAGGGAAATTACCTTACTGAGTTTCTATTTCAACATCATAAATAAATCAGCGTTTCTCAAACTGTGGGTTGCGCCCCCCTCTTGGGGGGCGTGCCAATTTTACTAGGGAGGCGCGAGTGTAGTGAAAATTCGAAAACAAAAGATTATTTAAAATAATTATTAAAATACTGAAAGTAAATGAAATACACATTCTGACATAATAAAAAATAAAGTTCACATTAACACTGATTAATTACTCTTATAAATGTATCAGTGCTACACAATATAGTTTATTAATACTAAGTTAAGAGCAAGTATAATAATTGCCAGTGACTCCATGGGATTCTAATATATAAAATTATATACAAAAATTAACATTTATCTTGAGAATGTGTACGGTTTATAATGTATCCATCAACTGCCGATTAAAAGTTATGTGATTGGCTTCCCAATGCCAACCGTTTTCCACGTGGGTGCGCGTGTGGGGTGTACTGGACGAGGGGAGGGAGAAAGGAATAAAGAAGCAAATCTGAAATAATTAAATCCCTTGCAAACGTTGTCAATGTCCTTTTATTGCATTCCAAAGTCTCGGAATAATTTTATGGATAACAATGCACAGAAATGATCGTTATTCAGAAAGACGTATATTTACGTCCAGGGAAATTAACGCTTTGGCTGAGCAAAACATTTATATACGCCAATGGCACTTAATAAGTTAAAGTTGTATCGTAATTTTAGCATCAAAGTATAGTATTATAGAATTCAAAACATTGTTATTGCATGAGGGGGGTGCAAAGAAAATTATTATTGAATATTGAAACTTTGAGAAGCACTGAGGTAAATTAATCATATCCCTTAGGGATTTGATGAAATCCCTAATTTTATCATTACCCTAAAACATATGAATTAACTTTAAATGAAGAGGAAGCACTGATTTCGCTTTGAAATAATATATGATTTTATTCCAAAGCATTTCGAAGGGTTAATTAAATCATTTTGTATTAAAATTGAAAGCGAGTATTTCATAAAAGGCAAAAAAGCTTTAAATATATAGTTAGAATTATCTACATCTTATTTGCGTGAATTCGGATTTTAAGTATTTACAAATATAAAAATGAGGTAAAGGTTAAAACTTTTAAATTTAGATGTCGAAATAAGAGTGGTACTATGATTTTTACGAACCAATATAAATGAAATAATTAAAAACCATCCAGATCAAAATTTCGTATTAAATGTATTCTTTTAATTAACTTTAATTAAATATTTAAAAAACATTTCGTTGTCTTTGTCGTACATATTATTTTATTTAACATTGAAAGTTATTATTATAAATTATTTTACGTAGTATATTAAAGATAAGTAAAATTCTGTTAAGCTTATTTTATTACATTAGTGTGCCACTCAAATGTGAAATTGTTAAAAATGTACCGCAACAGAAAAAGAAAAGGCAGAGAATCACTAATATATATAACAATGCTTCTCAAACTTTCACTACAGGCGACCCAATATTCAATCATAATTTTTATCGCGCCCCCTCCCAAAATAATAATATATTTAATGCAATAATAATGCACTTTGGCGCTAATGCTACAATACGATCATAATTATAAACCGTAAAAATTAACAAGATAAGTATTAAATTTTGTATGTGTTACTTTTAAGTAATATGCACTTTTATGTTTTTTTTTTTTACTTTTCATTTCGATTCACTATAAAAGCGTGCTTTTTTTTAGTTTGCTTTTAAACTATAATTTATGCACGATAAAAATCACAGAGTTCCAGTGAATAATTTAATTAAGAGAAAATATACTTACCTACTTTAAAGGACTTTTCAATTGTTCTTCGATAATTTGCGAAAAAAATCCAATAAAACTAAAGAAAATGTTCCAAATCTGCGTGACCTTAATAAAGGACATAAATCACAGACACTTTTCAATAACAATACAGGAAAGTTATTCTCCAGCAGAGCTGTCATATTTTGCTCATGTTATTGTAGTTTTGCTGTCGTTTGATGATATACAAATAGCATTTTGAACTTTTCTTCCTTGTGTCTATTTTGACAAGGCGAAGTGCTACCTTTATGGCTTCATAGTTTTCTTCATAGAGTTCTTTAGGCAGCATTTGGCAATTTCAATTCAACTCAAACGTTTCATGTCTAACGCTTTTCTCGTAATTACTTTCGCTATCTTGATTAATAGGCATTATTTCAGCAGGTGCTTCAATTGCTTGATCAGTTTCAACTTCCTTCAATAGAGATCACACATGCCCATTTTTTTATATTCTGCTACATAAAAAAAAAAACATAATGAGTCGTACAACACAGCAATCAAAACTACAAAATTGTCCATAGGAGAAAGTGTAACATGTTCATAGAAAATATTTTTGAACAACAGTGGTCACGCAGGGAATTCGATCAAAACAAGTACCTTGATTGTAAAAAAACGTTTGCCACTCTCAAAAAAGAGGCATATTTGTGACAAATTCTTTTTAGTACCTATTAAGACTGCCTAATAGTAGGATACTGTCAAGGTTACTGTTAACGAGAATACAGCTTTCTCAGAATTAACGATTTCGGTTGTCTGGGTTGGCTCTGCCCCTCATGCGACCGCTCCCATGTTAAAATTTTATTCAATATAAAAATATCGATGTCAGTTCTAAAAAATCATTTTGTAAAATATTTTACATTATGCATCATATGTTTCAGAATACTCATAAGAATACATCTTGGCCAAATAATTCTTCAAACTGCTCAACATGTTTATCCATGTTGTTGTTGTTACTAATGCCACCTGATTGGCAAAGGCCAGATCAAGGCCCATAACATTCATCAAGGAAAAGGACTAAGTGACGCCTGTCGTTAACCGTAGCTTTGAGCACCATGCAGGTGACAGTACGATTTGGCTCACTTCCACCCCAATTTATATGGAGAATACCCTGGGGGTGGTCAGGGGCCTCCCACCTCTCTTCCCTTTCCACCAACCTCACGAGAGGACTTGCGGCTCGACGGCTATTTAGAGTATCCTCATGCCGCAAAGGCACTATACATTTACAAGCATCCATGTCTTCTCCGGGATTCGAACCCAGTCCCTACGGCACCGCAGTCAGCGTCGCAAACCACTATACCGGTTGGGCGACATGTTTATCCGTCTATCATAATACTCATTCACAGGAGAAAAAAGCAACAGAAAAATATCATTTACAACTTTCCTAAAAGAAAAAGAGACGGAGTGAAACATACCAGTAAGTTTGAATGTCAGATACATGATGATTAAAAGTAGTATTTTAGGGGTTAAAAGAAACGTAATAAAAAATCTCTCATCGTGGGATTACTGCAAAGCAAACAAAATGTCTTTTTTTATTTAGTTATAGAATCAAAAATAGCTAATGAGCGTTTGAAGTGGAATCTTTTTTCTTGATGATCAACAGATGATATATATAAATTATATCAGTGTAAATGTGTATTTTTTATTATGTCAGGAAGCATTTTGTTTTACTTCACATCAAAAAATTAATTTTAAAACCTTTTATTTTCAATATGCTCGCTCCCCCCTCGCAAGGTTATCGTGCTCCCCAGGGGGCGAGCCCCACAGTTCGAGAAACACTGATATATACGATAACCACATCGAATCTCTTCCCAGCTAGTGCCTTCAAATCTCAAATCTTTTGCAGCGTCATCTTTCACTGATATGGGAAAAGTAATTCATGGATGTGTGTGTTCCTCGTGTATATTTAATAAATATATTTTAAATTAAACTATTTGGAGAAATTTTTGGTACCTTAATTATAGAAAGATTTCTATATAAAAAACCACATGTCTTTGAATTTTCGCATAAGGTAAATAATGCTATCATATTTCAAGTTTTCCAAAAAATAAATAAAACAAAACTAATGGTTACAGAACTCGAATTCATAAAATAGTATTCATCGGTATTCGTTTAATACGTTTTCCACAGATGATTCAATTCACATTGTCTAAACATGACTTAAAAATGCAAAAAAGCGACTTAAAGTCATTGCATTGTTTTCACGTTTCTAGTAAGTAAGGTTTTTTTTCCCAATAAGACTACAGCTACTTTACTTAAAGTCATGATCTTTTTAAAAATTGACAAATGTTTTCATGATTTTATTTTATAAGCCATCTTATTTTAGCTTTATAAAAATACAAAGTTTTTTTTTTCCATTCACTAGAACAAAAACTACAAATGTTTTAGTAAAAGCAGATGTCATAACTTTATATAAAAAATGTCAAATTTTAAAATGCGTTTTTTTTTCGAAAAGCTCAAACGGGGACAGAGATTCCTGAAAAGTTTTTAAAAATAATTAGCTACAATTTTTTGTGTATGTTCTTTATGATATTAGAAATTTTTTAACCTTCAGATTTATCAACCACTGCTTTATTACAAAATTTACTGTTCGTTATGTGAATATAACCACTGTGTTTTTTTAAGCAATTTCATATGGTAGCTAAGTTAAAATGCTCTAGTTTTTGTAAATATTAAAATATCTCTTATCCTGAAGTTAATTTAAAAAGAAAAGCTAAGTAATACATCAGAATTGAAAAATTGAGAATTTGTTCATTTATTTTTTGTACAGAGCGGGCTCCGCTTATGTAATTTTTTTAATTTTTATCCATTTTAGTATTAATAATTTATTTTTATCTTCTTAACTTTAGCCTTTTTTTCTTAAAATGTACTAAATAAATCTAAAAACCACAAAAAAAAAACATCCATATCTTCATTTTTTTTAAAAAAAAGGTTGTCGCGAGTTGTCAGATATACCTTAAGTCAAATCATTGTTTTATTATGTGTGTGTGTGTGTGAATAATATTTTTCAATAGTTTCAACTGATTTCCAAATGCGTCTATAAAAAGGGAAAGAAGTGTTTCGAAAGAAATTAATATATTTCCTGTGACACATATATTTCCTCAAATTTCTAGACATTTTCCTTCATCAAATGAAAGAAAATCTTCATTTAGGCGCAAAACGTTTGCAATTTATACATTTTAAATATACTTTTAACAATTTTAAGCCATCAAAAGAAGTGGTTATTTTAATATCTTTAAGACAACTCGCTCGTTTCTACTGAATATATCAGTGCCAACTGTAAGAGAAATCTCCCCCTGTAGCTCTCTAATTAGAGGACCGTTTTGAAAATATTCCATTTGTCAGCACTTTGAGCTCTTGTCGAATCATCATACCTTGAAGGAAAATATTTAACCTGCGCAACAAATTGAGCGACTCTGATGCGTAATGGTGGAGTTTTCAATTTAATTAATTTCGGGGGAGAGCGCAATCGATCAACAAGTTTATAATCTCTGGGTGTGTTGAATTTTGAATCGCCGCAGATCCTTTGCTGATGGACGTCTAATTGGCTGCTAATTTAGTTCAGATATATTACAGGGTTCTGAGAAAGGGAAGACAGGTATTACACTAATTAGAAAATTCTGGGGATTATCGACTGTGGGAATGGAATGTAACATTTACATTCCGTTTAATGTGTAATGGAGTATTAAAAATGATGTTCGTTATTCGTTTACTGTTCCATTCAAGTACAAGAAGTGGTTTATGAATATTGTTTTGTTTATATCATCAAAAAAAAAGCGATCCTTAGTCCGTGGTCGCTTGCGCCTTTTTTTGCTACCGTCGTTACTCCCGGGGTTTAGAGAATACCCCAAATTTTGAACACGTGTATTTAATTGTGAAAAAAAAAATTAAGTCAATTATGATACATGTTTATAAAGTACACGATGTGTTTTGTGTTATACAAATACAATTATTAAATTTATTGGATACAAATGAGACTAACATTCATTTAAATCATGGTTTCCCGCATTCTTTTTGTAACCAAGGGAGGCTTTTCTTGTTGCTGAGGTGTACAGAACACCCCACGCGAGTGATCGCAGACTAGAAGGGATCGTACTTGCCTTTATTTATGATAGAAGTATGCATTTCTCATCTTCATTTCATTTTACTTCAAGCTATGTTTCTCAATGTTTTTATTTCGTTTAAATGTTCCAGCAGAGAACCGTGGCTCAGATACTCGCTTGCAGGGCTTCGAACCGTAATTTTTTCGTTCTGTTTTTTTTTTTTTTTTTCAAATGGGGGTCCCCTTTTACTACGTTTGATATAAAATTTTATATTTTATGAAAAAATTCAAAATTAGCTAAAAGCTCATTTCAGTATAATGAGAAAGGTGTACTTTAATCATATGAAAAATTTCAAACATATACATACAACATATTTTGAGAATAGATGCATCGAAAACAGCCAATTTAACATTGTCGGTATAGAGGTTTCTTACTAGCCTTAAAGTCTACTTTTAGATAGTACATATTGAAATACAATCATTGTTTTAAAAGACACCTTAATAGTCTAACAGTAGATAACTCAACAGATGAAAAACAAAATATTTAAATACTCACAAGAAAATTCTTTACGACTGTAGTTGAATGCGTACAAGTTCTTTGTATTATTTTACATAATTATCATTGCAAGGTTATATTTGTTAACATTTTAAAGTGAGTGAGTGCTTATAAACTACGCGCTGTAAAGCAACATGATAACTCATAAGGCACCTACCACGAGTTTTTGTGACCATGAACACTCGGTCACGGTCACAACAAGACCGACAAGAAAATGAACTATTTACCTTTAGCTCCATTTCAAATATCTATTTATACATTACAACGCATTTGCATATCGTGTTTTTTCAGTAAGTGAAAAAAGTGGCAGTTATATACACACACACACACACACACACACACACACACACACATATATATATATATATATATATATATATATATATACATATATATAAAACTTTTAAGAAAAATCCCGTTGTGAAATTTCGCGAGATAGTCCGTTACAACTCGATCTGGAATCCAAGTCCTGGTACTAGGCTTTAACTCACGATATGCTTACCACGACCATAACTACTAGACTACCTCGGCCTTTACATTAAGGCTAATTGACTATGTTGATTTAACTTAGTTCTTGTAATATTTCGGGCCACCATAGTCTAGTGGTCAACATAACAAATTCGTGGTTGATATGTCATAAATTCGAGCCTAGTACAGTTGAAGACCTGCCGTGCAGAGGAGACCGATGCTCGTTAATTATGTTGAGACTCAAACGTCCTTTCGGGGGAGCTTAGTGCAAGTTTAGGAAAAGGGGGTGCCATTTCAGGTGTCGTCCTCATCATTTGACCAAGATGCAATATTACGAGGTCTTCACAAAAAGCCCTTGTGTAGATGAATATTGTGGCGTCAATATTCACTCACTAACTCACTTGTAATGTTTTGACCGTTTATATGTTCTAGTTATTCCACTTAATGTATTTTATATGATATTGATTTAAGCATGTAATTTAAAATTGTATTTTTATCCTCATTAGTTTAAATTAAGCTTACTCTTTAACTTAAATCTATGCTCTACGTATACATAAATTTCGAACCCAATTTAGTATTTTCTGCTCATTTTCTATTTAAGTATTTTATTAAAGAGAACACAAGTAATCAATTATTTGAGCAATCAGCGATGCTGTGCAAAATATGTTTTCCTGCCCACCAAAAATCAAATTCGCAAAGAGATGCGCTATGGATTTCCATTTCCTTCGATTCGAGTTTCGAATGTTCTTCGGAAATGAACCGAATCGAAACAAAATAAACATTTTTTGTTTTGTTTTTTCAATAAATAAACCTTACATCCGATTGGCGCCGAGGATGAACTCACCTGCAAAACTCGATAATCTCGTTGGTGGATTCGAACAATTTCCAGAAATCATATCTAGCATCCAACATGGATGAACACCTTTTCTCCCTTCCCCTTTAACCCTCATGTATTATGCATTAACTCGAAGGAGAACTCTTGTATTACGAAGTGGAATGCATTTGCTTCTGTAGATTGGTAAATAAATCCTTGTTGTGAGAGATGCAAAAAGAAATCAGTATTTTTTTTCTTTCCTCAAATATCACATTCCACATGAAAAATAGCAAAGATGGCTAAAGCATCTCTACAATCGCTATCTTACTATTTAAGTAGAGATATGCTTCTGGTAAACCCTGAAAATACCCTAAAGGGGATGTATATAAAGTATGAAGAAAATAATTTTTAAATGCATGCGAAATGTACGTGCACTCAGTTACTAAGAAAATTATTTTTGATTGCAGAAATTTAACAAACATACTCTTTCATTTAAGTAAGGTATAAATAATAATTTCTTAAAAAATCAATTTATAAGAAAATGTAAATATTAAATTACTCTTAAATCGTTTAGTAAGAAATTGAGGGGACTGAAATATTTTTTCGTGTTAAAAGAACTTTTTTGTTGAAACATTTTGCAAATATATATATATGTATGTTCATTCAACAAAATTAAGTTTATTAGAGTACATATAATTAAGGTATCCGACTACTTGCGACAACTTTTTTTTTCCAAAAATGGAGACATTGAGATTTCTTTGTGGTGTTTAGATTTATGTAGTACATTTTAAGAAAAAAAAAGGCTAAAAATTAAGAAAAGAAAAATAAACTATTACTACTGAAATGGGTGAGTGAGTGAATATTAATGCCGCAATGTTCAGCTACACGAGGGCTTTTGGCGACGGACCACGTAATTTTGAACCATGGTCAAGTGACGTGGACGACACATAGCTAGCACCCCTCTCCTAACTACCACACCAATGGGGAGGACGTTTCAGCTCTCGACAGATTTAGCGTGCATCGCTACCCTACACGGCGGGATTTTAGTTGTACAGGGCTCGAACTCGTGACAAAGTTAGCCACGATCCAATACCTATACCACTCGGCTGCCGCGGCCACCTACTGAAATGAGAAAAATGGGTAAAAACTGACCAAAAATTACGTAAACGGGGCCCGCTATGTTCAAATAGTAAATGAACAAATTCTCAATTTTGATGTATTACTTTGCTATTCCCCTTAGAAATGACCTTCAGGATAAGATATATTTTAATTTTTACAAAAACTATAGCACTTTATCTTATATATTATATGAAATTGCTTTAAAAAACAGTGATTACTTTCACATTAAGAACTGTAAATTTTGCAATAAAGCAGTGATTGATAAATCTGCAGGTTAAAACACTTCTACTTTCGAGTAGAACGCAGTTTAAAGTTTGACATTTTATGTAGAGTTATGGCATCTCCTTCAACTAAAACACGTGTAGCTTTTGTTCTAGTTAAAGGAAAATAAAAAACTTGGCAATTTTATAAAGCTAATAAGATGGTTTATAAAATAAAATAGTAAAAAAACTTGTCAATTTTTTTTTAAATTAATGATTTTAGGGTAGTCGGATACCTAAAATAGATATGTGTTTAAGAAAATGTAAAATAATGTGATATAGGTGTGCTACGTGCACCAAGTAGCGTTTGTTATAGAGTGATATGAAATGCAAGATGGTGGGTCAGTGGTAACAAATCGTCAAAGAAATAATTTTAAAAAATGTTTTGAAATTTATTGAAATATATTTCAGAACAGGAATATAGGGAAAGATTGAAAATAAACAAGATTAATCACACAATACTGAAAAAACCAATATAATGTAATAAAAATTATATTTACTAACAATAATATTATGTAATATATAATAATAATCGTATAATATAATTTAATAGTAATTTATATACATACATGTATATATATATACTAGAGGACCCGACAGACGTTGTCCTGTACACACATCTTAAATTCAAAAATTCCAATTTTTTATGAATAAGCTTTAACAATCTGGACCGTTTTGAGTAAAATTTGAGAAAAATTTCAAACACTAATTACACCTGAATGTAATAATTTAATTAACACACGATTTATTTCGACAAAATAATAACAACAAGTGACAAAATATTTTCCTGAAATGATCACAGCACCAACTGTTGGGACCAACTTGAATTATAATAAAAAAATTTTGAATATTCGATACTGCAATTGTAGCGCAGTCTGCCGGATCCAATGTAAAACATTCCAAGATCAACAATTTATAAATAAAAAATTAATTAAATAAACATTTCTAAACCAAATTATAGATCTAAACCATTCTCGAGTCCACTGGAACAGACAGAAACTTTCATCAAAATCGGCCCAGCCGTTTAGGAGGAGTTCAGTTACATACACAGGCACAGAAGAGTTAGATATATAAAGATTATTTAAAAGGATATTAATTAAAAACATGTGTTAAAAAGCGTGAATCGTCAGCATTTTCGTAGCAATAAAGACCGGATTTGGCCAGTTTGGCTGAAAATCAATTTTCGACGCCAACTTACGTCTCTTTCAATTCCTACTATTTCACGATCTCTATACAAATTTTATTTGTTTGTTTGTTTATTTATTTATTTATCTTGGTGGAATTTTCAATCGTTAATAAAATGCATTTTAATCCGCTCAATTGAGCTGAAATGTAATGTACATGATTATTTTGGATGACAATACAATAATTTAATTATAATTAATAAAAATTAATTGATTAAAAGTAATTATTTAAAAAATTACAAATACAGTCACGTTGGCGACTTATGTCAAAATTTGAAAATGTTTTTTTCTCACGTGTTAAAGCATTCAGTTGAAAGGAAATTTTATATACACGATTGTTTTGGATGACAATACGATATTTTAATGATAATTGATAAAAATTAATTATCACTTAATGTTGTTAATCTGTCACATGTATATACATATTTATATTAATTGCAACTATTTAATAAAAAGTAGCTAAAATAAATTTTTTCTTGATTGATCTAAGTAGGAATTGATTTTAAATTTTTTTTATATTACTTGTGTTTATAGCAATAGCGTTTTTACAACAATGCAGGTGAATGTTGAGTTGTATTTTTTGAATGTTTTTAATTAATATCTTTTTAAATAATTACGATATCGGACTGAATTGCGAATCTGAACCATTCTTGAATTTACTTGAACCCACAATCATGTTATACAAATATATATATATATATATATATATATTTGTATAACATGATATAATAATAATTATTATATATAATACTTGTATAACATAATAATTACAAATAAATAACATAATAATAATTATAAATAAATAACATATGTTATAATACCTATAAAAATCAGCATTATAGATATATAATATAATTTTATTATACATAATAATACTCATATAACATAATAATTACAAACAAATAACTTAATAATAATTATAAGTAAATAACATATGTATAAAAATCATTATTCTAAATAAATAGTATAATTATTATATATAATAATAATTGTACTTTTATATTACGTTTACAATAAAATGATTACATAAATTATACCAAAATTAATAATGAATATAAATTAAAAAGCATGCTGTGATAGCTTGCAATATTCCCAAACTTTCGAATTTCTGTAATGAATTGCATCGAACAAGGAAATTTTAAAAATGCATTATTAAAATTTAAAATAAAGTTTAATCCTTTATGGACCACATTATGGTTTACTGTAGTTTTTTTCATGCAATATTTTTTTTTGAAAATTTAGGGATATACATAAACAAATTACTGAACTTTGGGAAATTGAAAATTAGTTAGAGCTAATTAATTTATTAAAGATATTCAACTGTAAAATTAATTATATACGCTGTTCACTTAAAATAAATAGTCAAATCCTTTTCTAAGATCTTCATTAACATAAAAAAAATAAGACTCTTAAATTTTGACTTTAATTATTTTTTCGAGACAAAAATGATAATCTTCGCATTCCGCTGAAACGCCGTCAGCTGAAAGCGCAATTTCTGGTATGTGAAACTATTCCCCTTCCCTGCTAAAATACTCGCTGTAGAACCCGTGCTGCCATATACTTTGGAAGAGTGCATTTTAAAGAATATTCCTGAAAAGTATCGTCAGAATATTCATAAAAATGGTTATTCTATGTTATTTTAAAGTGAGTGGTACTTATAAGTACCGTCGGTCGATAAAGGGTTAAAAACGAGATGTGTAGTATTAATGTGCACAGACCTCATAGTTTGTAAAAGAAATATCCTAGGACTCATCAATGATATTAAAAAATCCATATTCGCGAAAATAACACAAAGTGCAACATAAGACTAAAGCAGCTGTCTTGAAGGACAAATTCAATGAAAGTGATTAAATTTTCTAAGAAATCGAATTAAAATTGTCTGCAATAATAGGATTACAGCGGGTAAAAAACAATATAAATTAAGTGTAATATATGTTATCCCCATAGCAACCACGTTGCCAGACGACAAAAATAGCAAGGGAACCCTATTGTAATATTATCGCCACTCTTGGCAAACATAAACAACAGTTTGGCGTGTAGCATCCCTGTATCAAATTAATACCAAAATGTGTTTGCATGTGTTTCATAAAAGTCAGTGAAACAAAAACATTCACAAAAACTTAATGAAATCTTTTCAAATTTTCAGGTTTTTCGAAAAACAAGACATTTATTAAGTTTTTGGAAAAGAATCTGATATTTTTCCTTGCATTGTCTTTTTAGCATAAAATAGTTGACAAATTGTTCGATGTTATGTATTTTTTCATTCATTTCATTACTGGAATGTGAGTCTACTTCTCATAAAGTTGCTCGTTTCGGATAAATGCGTGAACAAGATCTGCATTATTCATTTCTTTTCTTTCAGAATCTGCATCAGTGATATTATTATTTTTTTTTGCTTTGAACAAACTCCAAAATGTCTTCGTCTGTCATAATTAGAGTTGTACGCACATTATCATCATGCTCTGAAGCGAACACAGTCGGACAGTCCAATAATACCGAAAGTAATGGGGGATTACCTCTCTTTCGTTTCAATCCCCTCAAAAATCTCTGTTTTCCGCATTTTTGTTGTTGTCTGTTTTATTCCCAGAAGAAGAATCTTTTGATGTTAATTGATTTTAATTTCGAATTAAGAGAAGAAATGCATGAAAATACATAGTAGTTTGTCAAGACCGTTGTATTAGTTCGTGTTAAACGATATTTCTTAAGCATTTCCGCGTTAAACAGTATTTCGTCTTAAGCATTTCCGTGTTAAACAATATTTCGTCTTAAGCATTTCCGCGTTAAACAATATTTCGTCTTAAGTATTTCCGCGTTAAACATACTTCAGAGTATTAAAATTAAAATGTAAAATTAATTTACATTCAGAAAATATTTAGAAATGAAAAAAGTATCAAATGTGTCTTTCAGCGATATTTATATGTGAACTGAATATAATATCTTTAGCTAATACCAGCAATGCAGCGATAGGAATCGTAAAGTTATGAGGTATTTTATGTGATCATACGACAAGACAAATGCCTAAAGATCACCGAGTGATTGTGAAATCTTGGACGGAGTTATTTGTGTAAAGTCGCAAGTTCAATTCATGCTACAATTAAAAGAGAATTAATCCTCACGTTGGTGTGTTGCGGAGAGGTTTGGAGTTTAGAAAACCGTTCTCTCTCTCTACGTTGGATATTTGGGTCAAAAGGAGATCCATTACCCACGACTATCTTATTTAAATATATATGTGTCATTTGCTTCCGAAAATGCCACTATTTATATATTTAGAAAATTTTAATCTTTTCTCTTTCTGTGTGTGTTCATAAGAAACTTCTGGAATTAAAAACGCTGGATTTCTTAAATAGAACCGGTGGAAGAAAATAAAATAATGCAAAAACAAGCAACCCAAATGAGGATGAAGTTCTTAAAAATGAAAATATCAAGCTTCCGTCTTGTTATTCTCATTTTTTTAAATATTAATGCAATTCAAATGGCCAAGAAATGCTGTATTCAAACATCCAAAAGTTAACTAGGTTTCAGGAAACAAAAGCTTAGCAAGTGAAAAGTTAGAAATTCAGTTTAAGGAAGTTTTATATCTGTGAGTTTTCAAGCGGCATGAATGAGAGTGTGATATATACGTCTCATTACAAAGCTGCACGATGGCTGTTGGTGAGGGACCTCGAAATTTTGAACCATGGTCAAGTGACGAGGACAGCACAGAGCAGGCATCCTCTCTCCTAACCTTCATACCACACATACAGTAGTACATTTGAGCCTCGACATATTTAGCGTGCATTGGCCCCCTCTTCCCGGAACTGGACTCATACCCATGACACATTTGCCACGAGTCCAGTTCCTGCGGCCTTCAAGAGGCAAGATGAACTGCATGATCTAACATGCCATAAAAATGACTCCAAATATTGTAACACTACAAAAGAATATACAATAGTCCATTGTAAAGAATTGCAGCGATTCGAAAGGAGAAGCCATTATAATAAAGCGATCGAGATTAAAGCTTACAGTATTTACTCTTTCATCAATAAACTTTGAGGTGGTTTGAAGCGTGACGTAAATATCCATATGAATTATCATTAATTTGCACCAGTCTCAAACCCCCTTATCGAACTACAGGACCTTCAGTGCACTTTTCGTTGGGGATGGGCGTACCTGCAGAACCAGTATGGTACGCAATTCACCGGTGCATGCTGGTGACATTTGGGAAGGATGCATGTGTGACACGCCCGTCTCAACAGTGTTTTTCATTGATGAGTATGTCTGCGAAAAGGTGAAGAACTACCTTGAAGTGACGAGAACAAAACTAGATTCGGCACCCACTGTGCAAACTCGTGAGGACATTTAAAGTCCATCATCCCTCTGCATAATAAGCTGTTGCCAGGACTAAAGCCCACAATTCAACAGCAGAATCGTCTTCAACGATATTTTGCCCTTGATTACTCAGCTACATCGGACGCATATAACGCCTTTTATTTTTAATGAAATTCATAAACCTTTTGTCAATTCCTACTATTAGTTCACTCACCCGATATATATATATATATATATATATATATATATATATATATATATATATATATATATGGCTTTACTTTTCAACTTGGGTTGTTTTTTTTTCCTATTATGTCGAAAATTTCTGCTGTACGGGGAAGGTGGGTCCATAAAACATTGCTAACCCTAATTCGCTGGCCTAATTCAGCGACAGCTTTAGAAATCATAATAGGCCTCCAGTTTAGTCCTATGACTTTTTGTATCTACTTTTGTTGTGTTTGCTGAATTCCAATTTCTTACTTCTTTAGTACTGTGGATTCTAGTTATTCTTCACTTTTATTTTATTGTACTATATATATATATATATTTATATATATATATATATATATATATATATATATATATATATATAAGTAAACAAATTAAAAAGAAGACTAATAAATCCTAAAACATCTTAAGATCAAACCGAAAGGACCAAGAACATGGAACCACTACAAACCAAAAAAGAGAAATTTAGCTAGAGTGGAAAAACTATTGCGATTTCCCTAAGCTAGGCTTAGGACAGTGAAACAGGGTTAAACAGTGTTTTGTAAGATTTCAACCTTCCCCTAAAGTGACATATATATATATATATATATATATATATATATATATATATATATATATATATATATATATGTATATAGTGCCTTACTGGAATTCAAATTTATCAATATCTATATATAGAAATATTATTTTTAACTATACTTAACGTAATAATGTATTAGTTAGTGATAAAGCTAATATATATATATATATATATATATATATATATATATATATATATATATATATATATATATATATATATTTATTTATTTATTTAAATCTTAATAAGTTTTTAATCACTGTATTGAACATGGATATCCTGCTAACTTTCTTTGCAATTAAATTTATAACGGTTTTTAATGATACAATTTGTATTACTGTCATTATGTTTTTGTAAAGATTTTTTAAATAATTCTACAATTTTTAAATAATTCAACAATTTCTATATAATGCTACAATTATTAAATAGATAGCGTCACATGCTTAATAATATTTATATATTTTTGCGTATCATTTATATTTTACACTAATATTTATATGAATATATTTTTATGATTTTTTAAAAGTACATATATATATATATAAGCTTCTTAATATCCTATCGAAATTAATTTTATGCGGATCTGTTTTCATTTCCATGTATTTGGTGGGAAACACATAACTTGTTGTTGCACTCCCGACCTACGTATAGCTATTATCTGTTACCGTTGTATTAATCTACACTGCGGATAATAATAGGTTATATTTTTTGTTCATATTTTATTAGTTTAATGATTTTTTTAATATTTTAATTCCTCATATGTAATTATTTCCTTTCCTCTTGGTACGTAGTATGACAGACTATAGGTGAAGGTTGGCTAGCTCCAAAACATGTTTAAACTTGCAATCCTGGTTCCTAAGGCCAGGAGTTTGTCATTGTACTACTGTGCCTTTTTCTTCCTATTTATAGTTATCTTAGGTTTATAACTATTTGTATATTTTTATATTTTCGTTTATATATATATATATATATATATATATGGACTTAATTATTGTGGTGGTACTCAATAACTTATTTATTGTATTTAGATTTAACGGGGAATCTGCTTTTTTGAATGCAACCTTTTTAGGTGTTACATTTATCTTGTAATGGGTTAGATATTCTATCCAATATTTTTAATATGTTTTTTCTCAGTGTTATTAACATAAAGAGACAAGTTTGGCTGGAGACAAAACATGTGATAATCCTTACTTTTATATAAATAATTTTAGTTATATAAGCTGTCCTGACCTAGCAATGTTCATAATACCGCAGTATCCATTATATATATATATATATATATATATATATATATATATTCTAAACCCTATTATAATTTTAAATTCTCATATATCCTTCTATGTCTGGTTTCTTACAATCTCATTTTTTTTTCGGTTTTGTATGATGAACCTTCATCTCTCATCAGTATAGTGTTGTTGTTGCTGTTGTTACTAATGCCACTTGATCGGCATAGTCCAGTTCAAGGCCCACGAAGTTCATCATGGGAAAGGGCTAGATGACGATTGTCGTTATCTGTAGCTTTGAGCACCATGCAGGTTACAGTACGATTTGGCTCAGTTCCACCCCAATTTAGAGGGAGAAAACTCTGGGGTGGTCAGAGGCCTCCCACCTGTCCTCATCTTTCACCAACCACACGATAGGACTTGCGGCTCGACGACCATTTAGAGTACTCCCATGCCGCAAAGGCACTATACATTTACAAACATTAATATCTTCTACGGGATTCGAACCCAGTCCCTACGGCACTGCATTCAGCGCCGCTAACCACTATACCGTTTGAGTTTTCCCTCTTTATATATATATATATATATATATATATATATATATATATATGTATATATATATATATATATATATATATATATATATATATATATGTGGGGGGGACAACAAGGGGTCCAAGACATTTATCTTTTCTTTAACTTTATTTTAAAACTAACAAAAATTAATTAAAAAGGTAGATAAGTTTGACGATGATATGCAGAAGGTAACGCCTGCTCGCGCACCTCTCGCGTTCTCTCCGCTGTTTTTCTTAAATGTTTTCAGGTTAATAGTTTCAGTTTCAATTCACTGCGCCTGCGCGCGAAGACTGCTTGGCTTTGGCTGCCACATATATATGTATATATATATATATATATATATATATATATATATATCTTGTTCAAATTTTCTATCGTTATTAAAAAAACTTCTATTCATCCCCATTGAAATTCTTATACATTTTTTTAAACTTGTAGTGGATGACACTTGGTGATAAAAAGCTTTTTAAAATATTGATTCATTAATTGAATTTAAAAAAAGTAAATAAATAGTAACAAACAAAAATAATCGCCCTACAGGATATATAGAAAGGGAAATTGATCGTTGAGTCCTTGTAACGCAATGGACTTCTATTCTAAAGGTCATGGTTTCGTATACCACCTGAGACGGCCTAATATCTGAGAATGTGGTGTTTTTTTACTATACTACTTTATTAGAATAATTAAATTTAATGAATGAATGAATGAATAAAGAGTAAAAAACAAAACACAAAACAAAATAGTCCAACACTCTATATAGAAAGAAAAACGAAAAATTGCAAGGAAAATCGCTTTCTATTTTGCCCCCTAATATTGTGATTTTGTCATATGGAAATTCATATTTATATTCATAATTATATTAATTGTAACTATTTAATAAAAACAACTGACATAAAGTGTTTCTTTGTTCACCTTAGTAGTAATTGATTTAATATTTTTTTTAATATTACTTGTTAAAATTCGAATCCATCTGCTGAGACAGGAAAACTTTAAAAAAAGGAATTCTTTTGAATGCTTTTTACCTTTTCTCGCACATATATATATAAAAGATAAATCTACGTCAATACTACAGATCTTACACAAACCTCAGGCACCGTCCATACCGCTTGCTGAAGGCTTAAACAAAGCGTTTCCAAATAGAAATGGCTTGTTTTATTATTTATTTATGTATTGTAACTTGAACGGCAGGAAATTTCTTTTTTTCTCTCTGAATTCTGCTATGCCTTTTCTCTTACATTTTTGTTTATAATGCATCGAAATGTAAGCCTACTGAGAGAACAGAATATACGAGTAAAAATTTCATTTGAATATTTTTTTTTTTATTTTATGCACATATTTTATTACTAGGCAGAAGACAAAATATTTCTACATGGAAATTTTGCTTTGCAACGAAAAATTATTTTTTCTTTTTCTATGATTCATCATGCATCCATAAAATTTAAACAGAAAATTTTTTCTTTCCGTTAAATCCTGCATTCTAAATAGGTTTAAAATATTCCAGGAATAATTTAAAATTTAAAAGGGATCCTACAAAACTAATATTAATGCTAATTAATTTATTGTTTTTTAATGTATCATTTTGAAGTAATGAAAGGACTATGGGTCCCAAAAGACCCCAAATTTTGAACCATGATCTAGTGATGAGTACGGTACTTCAGCTGGCGAACTACTTTACAAACATCTGCATTTCTGGAACGTAAAAGTATCATATCAGCCTACAATGTGGTTTTTAAATTTTACAAGCATTAATTTACCCCTTTTTCAAAAGCAAGTGTACATGTATATATATATATATATATATATATCATATGTTACTTACTCTAGATTCATGATATCTGTACATAATAAGTTTTTCCTCTTAAAAGATTTTAAAAATTATAAAATTCAGCGACTTTAAAGTTTATTATCTCATTTATAGTGTTTTAGAATAACTCCGTGTCGAGTAATAATGTTCTTAGCTCGTTTTGTTAAAATCATGATTCAAGTCCTGGTATTACTATCAGTGAAGAAGGGCTTACGGGTTACATTATGATTATTGAATTTGTATAGACTCAAAGTCATCACGCTGAAGTATCGTAGAAGCATGGAGAGCGGGATAAAAGTTTATTTGAAGAAAAATCTGTTTTCCTCCTCTCGAATTTTGAACTCTAGCGCCAATTACGGCCACGGTAGCCAAATAGTCAAGGTCACGAGCTCTTGGCTGTCCTGTCATGAATTCGAGAATAATACCACAAAAGATCCGCAGAATAGAGGGTGTCAATGCACGTTAAATCTATCAAGGTACAAACAACCTCTCATTCGTGTGGTCTTGAATATAAGAAAGGGGGTAATAGCTCAGGTGTCGTTCTCATTACCAGACTGTCGTCAATATCCATCATGCAGATTTATAGTGCAACGCTAATATAACTCTCATTTACCGAACACTAATAACTTACATCTCGCTTCAGTGAGGGAGTGAATTGCACTATTCAGATACTTCAGGGCTTTTGGCCTTGGACCTCGTCATTTTCAACCATGGTCAAGTGACGAGGACGACACTTGAGATGGCACACACCTCCATCTCCTAACTTCCACACCAACAGGAGAACGTTTGAGCATCGGAAGATTTAAGGTGCATTACTGCCCCTACATGGCGGATCTTTAGCGATACTATTCTCGAACTCATAATACGTCAGTCACGAGTCCGTTACCTTAACCACTAGGCTACCGCGACCCCTCATTTCGCTTCAGATTGCGATGTTAGTGAACAATTAATCATCTCCCTTTTTTTAGGGATAAAATGTTTATTTAATAGATGCCTCAGGAATTTTAAGACAGGTTGATAGGATTTATAAAAGCAATTTTAAAATAAATGGATCAATAAAAGGATGTCTTGGATAAGCAAAGTTATAAAAATCTATCGCTAAAAATTCGTTTCAATGCTCTTCTATTTCCACTCACTGAACACGCTTGAATATCTAATATGCGTAACAATTTTAAGTAAGACACTAAAAAAATGTTTGATGCTCTGAGATTTTTCACTTGAATGGATTTTTCCTTGTTCTGTGGTTTAGAAGTTGAGGATCCACTCTGCAATGTTAAAAAGTCTTACCTTTCTGCGCTTAAGGTGGAATGCTCACCCCCTTTTTTGAAACACGCAAACGTACTTTTGAAGAAAGAAAATAACAAAAATAAAAGTTTTGGCGAATAAATCGTGGAAGCTTCCATCAAACGTTCAGGGAAACGCTTCTGAGTTGCATTTGGTTATTGTCTTTTTTCTTGTCACAACAAACACAGTTCGGAATTTACTACAAATGCTGTTGAAAGTATGCAAAATCACGCAGAGACGCGCGCTGGGGAGTTTTGTCAGTCTTGAATTTTCCAATTATGTGTAGACTTCCGCGTCTCGCAATTCTCTGAGAGAAAGTCGTCTTCCAGTACGCTCAGATCGTGTCCCTGAATGGAGAGAAGGAATCTATATATTTTCCGTCCTTGTGGAACTTTTCTTGATTGGTATTTTCGTCACGCCGGAGGAAAGGGAGATATTTCAAGGAATATCATGACACAGGTGTATTTCAGTTTCATTGAGATTTCTGGAACTCTGCGATACACATGCGCTAAAAAAACAAAACGGTTCGTCTGCTTAGAAATTCCTACTAAATATTGGCTGAAAGTTGTACCGTGAAAACGTTTTGTATTTTCTGGGCTTAAAAATAAACGTTTATTCATTTTAACTGGCATGTGTAAAAAAATAGTACTTTTTTATAAAAAAAAATACTTTATTTCACTTTAGTGTCATCTAATAGAGGTGCCACTAGGGATATATCGTTTGATTGCAATTTAGGTGATAATAGAATGCATGCAACTTATACAAAAAAGCAGGAAAATATATGAAGCAGTATTGTTGAAAATAGTTTAAATTTTTAAGAGGTATTTTAGTGTAGAATAAGTTTATATATGTAGTTAAAGCTATATGATTAATGAAAAAATATAAAAAAGTACTTATAGTAATATTGATGCAAAATATCGCAATAAATTTTTTTTTTTTTATTTTGTTTCATGAAACGTGAAGAAATTTCAATAATTCTTGAAAAACAACTAAGAAATGCAGTTTATTTAATATATTCCAAACATATCTGTGTTTCAAATTTTATGTATGAGTGTCATGTTTAAAGAGTTCAAAATTACGTGATCCGTCACCAAAAGTCCCCGTGTAGCTGAACAGTACGACGTTAATATTCATTCACTCAATCATGTTTAAAGATTTTCAAATAACTTTAAAATTGCACACTATAACTTAGAAGAGGAATATTGTGAAATGCAATCAAAGAATATAAAGAAAAATGTGCTTAACTTCTACTTTATTCTTTTGCGTTTATTACTTTTTTAAAGGAAGCTCGAAATTATATTACGTTTTTAATTGAAATTTTTGGATCAGAAAACAGTCATACTTCCTAAACAAAAGCTTGTGAATCAAATACAGACGATGTATTTGCGTTAAATATCCCAAAGATCTTCTAGTAACGAGTCTCGTACGGCAGTGTTTCTCAAAGTGTGGGGCGCGCCCCCCTCGGGGGGCGCGATGACCCTACAAGAGGGGCGCGAGCGTATCGAAAATATAAAGATTTTTTTTAAAAAAAATAACCGGAAAGAGAAGTAAAACAAAATGCTTTCTTCCATAATAAAAAAATACACACAACAACACTGACATAATTTATGTTAATTATCTGGATTTTTTCCGTCATCAAATAGCTATCTTTGATCCCAAAACCAAATTAAAGAAAAAAAAACATTTTGTTTTATTTGCTGTATTTCTTCAATGGGAGATTTTTTTATTACCTTTTAACATAAAATATTACTTGTTAAAAGAAAAAAACGAAACCCAGACCCTGAGAAAAATTCTAAGAAGATAAACAATTTACCACTGTAATTATTATTGAAATACTGTACATTAGTTGTAGAAAAGAAAAGGAAGTCATGATTCACTTTTCAGCCAGGCTGCATAGTACGTTTGCTAATCATTTGATTGACCTTCAATCTTATGGTATGGTTATTATCAATATTAGTTCCCTCCATCTTTTATGCGTTTGCTTTTCGCTTAGGGAAATTGTAAATAATTGAGTTTTGCGATATTTGGAAAAGAATTGATTGGTTTAACATTTCTGTAGGATAATTGAAAAGTGTCTGATTTGCGTCCTTTATTATGGTGTTGTACTTTTGAATCATTTTAGTTCAGTTTTATTGGATTTTTCTCAAATCATCAAATAATTGAATAGTCCTTCAAAGAAGGTAAGTATACTTTCTATAAATTAAAATATTCACTAGAATTCCGATTTGTATCGTGTACAGTAAAAATAATTCTAAACAAATGATTGGGGTGACTGAGTCCCCCCGCACTACCATTAATGTTAGTATCGAGTACGCGCCTGCTCCCGGGTTAAAACATTTTGAAGTCTTCTCGCTTTAAATGTTAAAAAGTAACACAATTATTCTTCATCGGAATTTTATATTCTTTTTCATAATTTAACATTAATTCTAAATGCTAATTGTGTGAGGTTTAAAATTACAGTTCTTTTAAACAGTTATTTACAATTATAGTATTTATCTAAAAAAATCATTTTACATTTTTGTATACAATGTCGTGCACACAGTTTTACTCTCCTTACAGTTCAGCTATTATATCAAGAATAATGTTTTATTTTTTTAAAAATGAACTCGTGCGAAGAGTCGGTGTTTCAGCCAGTATACGTTTGATGTATCAGTACTGAAGAAGGTATTTTATAAATAATTTCTTATTACTGAATTTAGCCGCGGTAGCCGAGTGGTATAGGTATCGGATCGTGGCTTGCCTTGTCACGAGTTCGAGCCCAGTACCACTAAAGACCCGCCGTGTAGGGCAGGGATCAACGTTAAATCTGTTGAGAGTTGAAACGTTTTCCCGTTGGTGTGGTAGTTAGGAAAGAGGGATGCCAGCTCAGGCGTCATCCACGTCACTTGACCATGGTTCAAAATTATGTGGTCCGTCGTCAAAAGCCCTCGTGCAGCTGAACAGTGTGACGTTAATATTCAATCAATCAATCTTATTACTAAATTAAGAACAAGTTTAATAATTATTAGGGACTTCCACGGGCTTGTCTTGTAGAGGAAAGTTTTTCAAAGGAAGGTTTAATATCAGAAATTGACACTTAAAGAGTTATTTTTCTATATTTAGCTGAGATCTATATTTTGTCTTCAAGGCATCCACTGCAGAAAATCCGGTTTGATAAAGGTAGGATGTTGAAAATGGTAATAGTATACGAAGTGCTTTTGTTTTCAAAACAGATAATTCCTCATTCACCTATACCCCAAATTCAAAGAGCGATTTATTACAAAATTGCCTTTTAATTTTTCACTGGATGTGAAATCTGTGAAGATTTCTTCTTCGGAAGTTGAGAGCCCTTCTGGAGTATCTTGAAATAGATCCCTAATCCACTCGTAACTTGCTACCAAGCTGTCCTCATCCAGAAAATACTTTTTAAAATTCTTTGCCAACATAGCTAAATGATTTTAAATGTTTTAAAAACAACTTTCACATGTTGTTCTACAGATTTGTAAGTTTTAACACATATCGAGCTGGGGCTTTTTCCATCATTTACTTCAGTAGTGGTAAATCAAAATTTAAGAATTTTTGAGAAGATCTCCTTGATTTAATTTTCGGAACCATGCTCGTTCGTCTGTGTACTTGTTGATTCTTTATTATGGTCGAATGTTTGCTTACGACTTAAAAATGTATGTATGATATTGTTTTAATCTACTTCCGTAAATATTTAATTACCGTGAATTACAATTAACGTGGAAATTTTAAAAAATGTACATTCACACACAAGCTAGATTCGGTAGCTATAGGAGTATCGAGTCGACCAAAACTGACTGGAATTGTACGAGGAAAAGCATTTTTACATGTTTTGCGTAGACGTCCGATAGGTTGCCCAGACTCACGCAAACGTACCCTATAATGCCAGATGTGATGAATATGATAGAGAGCGACATTGACTAGATTATTTTTCTAATGACATTTTTACTTTGAGAAATGAATGTGCTGAAGGAAATACATCTTTAATTAAATACATCATTTTGCGATCTGTTCCAATTTAAAAATTAGAGAAAGAAAAATAACATAATTCTAAGTAATATATATTTTAAGTAATTTTCTTAAAATATATATTACTTAAAAGTTAGATATACACAAAATTTAATATACTTATCGTATTAATTTGTACGGTTTATAATTAAGATCGTATTGTAACTTTAGAGTCTCTCTCTCAAAGTGCATTTTTATTGCAGTAAATACATTATTGTTATATAGGGGGGCCAGAACAAAATTATGATTGAAAATTGGGTCGCCACTATTGAAAGTTTAAGAAACACTGCTTTTAATGTATGAGTGGTGCACAGAGTATTTTATGACTAATTAATTAATACTAAATTAAGAACAAGTTTAATAATTATTAGCTACTTCCATGGGTTTGTCTTACAGAGCAGTTTTTGAAAGGAGTTTTAAGATAAGAAATTGACCCTGAGTTCATTTTCTATATTTAGCTGATATCTATATTTTGTCTTCTAAGCAACCACCGCATTTTGTAATATGTTCCAATTTAAAAATCAGAGAAAGGAAAAATAACTTAGTAATTATCCTATTACTTAACTTTTTTTTTGCTTAAAAGTAACATATACAAAATTTAATACTTATGTCATGAATTTGTACGGTTTATAAAAAATATTGTTGTTTTATCGTAAAAGTGCATTATTATTGCATTCAGTAAATTATTATGTATAAGGGGGGCGCGGTAAAAATTGTGATTGAAAAGGGGGGCGCTAGTATTGAAAGTTTGAGAAGCACTGTCGTACGGTAATAATTAAAAACAAGGTATTTGTGTCGGTACAGAAAAGTGTCTTTGGACGAAGTAAGTTTGGAATGAAATTTATTTTCAATTCAATACTTCTTCTTTTTGGTTGCAACCAACGATCGAAGTTGAATATATAATGCACAGAAAAGAAATGTGCTCATCTCATTTATCTGGGTTGACTACCCATAGTTCTGCGGTTTTCAAAAGTATATCTGCTTTGCATATGAAACCGTCTTTTTTATTTCCTATCTTTAAATGAGAAAAGTATTCAAAGAAAACCGCATGGAAAGTGCATACTTCGCGAAAATGGAAAACAGTCCGTATAAACGAGGAAAAATGCTAACACAAATTTAATGAATAAATGAAAATCTTCCTTTAAAATTGATAAATTCGATAAGTAATTTTTAATGCACACACGTATTTAATTGATTTGAGCATTTTAAAATTCTTTAAGACATTCTCGATGTGAATACGCACACGCATATATATGTATGTGTGTGTGTGTGTACACAGAGAAGATATACGATTAATGAGTTTATACTTAAGATTACACTTTTTTTGATGTTAGTTTTTTACAACTTATAAGCATGTTGAAACGAATAATCTAAAACTTACAACATAACAATTGTATAAAATTTTACAAAAATGTACCTAAAATGAAGTTGTAACATTTATGATAAATGTATTTTTTTAATATTAATATTATTGATTTTCTATTCTGGAACTGTAACATTCATATATTAATATATAGGAATACAGAAGAGAGTTTCACTAAATTTCAACTATGCATTTATTTTTTTTTTGAAATTCACAATTTAATTTTACTAGTTCTTCTGTAAGCTTTACTGCACAGTCATCATCCAGAGGTATATATTTGTTTCTGCGCTTCTTGAGCTTTCTACAGCCGTCTTTATGTAACTCAGCAGATTGCTTCAAACATCAATAATTCACATATTGAGCAATCTGATTTTAGCTGTCAAATCTCCATTCCTGTAATGGGTTTTTGGGTCTTAATTTTGTGAGGCCTAATAATGAGCTTAATAATGTCTTAGGGGGAGAAATCGGGAAAACGATTTGGATGGGGTAACATTTTAAAAGTGTATCCCTTTGATTCTTTATCAGCACATCAAGATAAATGAACAGTTGCATTGTCGGGGTTAAAAATCAGACGCCTTTTGTAAATTCTTGCCATGCCATTCTTTGATCAGAACACCACGTAATTTGATTCATAGCACGCGCGCAGTAAGAGGCACTGGTGATGATCTGACTTTTTAATAGATAGCCATAATATAAAATAGCATGACATTTCCTGCATATTTTTGTATTTTAAGCCTTTAAGAGGGGGTTGAACCGCACCCTGTAATTCTGTAACATTGAACGGATTGAAACTCTGTAAATTTTAGTTTCAAGCAAAAATACTTTTTCCCATTCAGCGTTATTTAATTCCAGTTTATTCCTCCCTAATAAGACGGTTGCACTTTAGAGTAGATGTTATCGAAAGATTTCTTTGATTTTGAATGAATTCTAATTCTTATGACTTTGACAATTATTCCGATCACATACTTTAGGAGAAGTCGATAATGAAAAATAAAAAATACGACTTTTTAAATGTTTTATAATTTTATTAAACATTTTTTAGTGTAATATTCATCCTCCTCGTACTTTATTCTGCAGATTGTTTCCTAATATCTTCCATGAAATCTAAGCATGAGCCCCTTCCTTTTTTTATATATCTTGCGAAAAGATATATTTGTTTCGTTACAGCTCTTATAGACTTCCAGAGCTACTTTTTTTCTTAGCAAAATAAAAATGAGCTGTTTACTGACTGGGCCTAATCCTTTCGTATCTCTCTAATATGAATAAAATATATAAATATAAATTCATCATTGTAGAAGTGATAGTCTACAATTTGAATTATGCTGGCTGATTAGCATTCGCATACTCTTATGCGCATATAACACCCTACTTTTTTGTTATATGTTTTGCCATTTTTGTGCATATGACTCGCAGTAAACGAGATGTTACTAGAATAGAGAAATAAAGAACTTAAGTCGATGTGTCCGATGTCAAAATAACTTATGTATGTGATAGTAAGGCATACACTGGAATACCTTCTGATGTTAAAAGAGACAATATTATGATGGAGAAAATAGACTGGTTTTGATTTTAAATTCACAAACTTATCATCCGTATTAATTTATTAATGTACTGAACATATTCTTTTCTTAAACTTTATACATTGTAGTAAGGGTGTTACAATACCATGCATTACTTACTGTTTGTTTTACTGTTTCAGCTAATGAAAAATTTTCTGAATTTTAAAAGAAAATTTTATGTTCCTCATTTTTGAGTTTTAACAAACGTTTCCATTCCCTAGAAAGGGAAAGTTAAAGCATTTAAAATATTCAGAACCCACTTCAATTCCTTTAATTAACTCCCCCTGATTATTGCATGTAAGCTTAAAGTATGACAGTAAATCAAAACATGTGAAATAGATGTATAAGATGTATATGAAATATGATTTTTCGAATTGTGAGAGTTTTGAATGACCCAAAAGATGTTTCATATTGTAAATACTATTTCACTTTTTTATATTCGAAGCATTTATTTCAATTATTTATTCAAAAAACTTTCAAGTTTTAGAATTTTTTCAGTGTGCTGAGTATTTTTTCTTGCTCCTTTTTTGTCAGGATAGTATGCTGTTAAGTATCACCACTTTGTAATATAACATAGGATTTTAGAAAAAGAAATTCTTAGAAAATAGTCTTTTACGCTAAAAATAATTCCAACTGTCATCAGTTCTCGAGTTTTCGAGTCAATGATACAATCTGAATATTTGAATATGCATAAACATAAAACTGAAAGGATCTGGAATAACAGTTATCTGCTTCAAACCCATCGACTGTTCACTGCTCTGTGGTTTGGAAAGAAATGAAAGCTTAAGAAGTAATCTTTCATTTTGTAACTTCAAGTGGAAAGAATGTTTCTTTTTTCCCCATCGGCAATGCAAATAGATTCTGGAAAAGAAACAACAAACGCAACACTTTCTTTAAATAAATCAGCGAGAATCTTTCCAAATGCGCAGATTACGTTTTAAGAATTTCGTTCTCTCGTTTTTCGTCTTTTTGTTAGGAATGTAGTTAGAATTTTTTTTAACGTTGCTTTGCTCAAATGATGCAGAATCACGCAAAAGGCATCTGCTGGGATTTTTCGGTTGGAATCGCAGTTTCTTTTGCTTGTTCTCTGCTTCGTATCACAATAAAAATGAAACCTTAGGTTCGCTAGCCGCAGAAATAAGAAACTCATGGCGCTGTTAACACTAGGATTCCTACTACTAGTATTAAGAGTTATTATCACTTTAGGAAATCGGAATATTTGCAAACAAAGTTGTGACGGGGACTTATAGCGTTCTTCCTATTAATCCTGTTGGACAATCTTTGGGGACAGAATTGAGTTATTTCACATCCAGTCCTCTCAAGAAACCGCGATATGCAGATTAGTTAATAGATATAAAGGGTGTTTTTTTGAGAGGTATAGAACTTTAAATTGAAATAAAACAACGAAGTAATATTCGAATGACATGAATTTTTTTTATTCGAAAAATAATCTTGTGACATTACATTTTAAATATGATTTCTGCAATACAACTGCCACGGCTGGCTCGGATATAGTCCAATCTGGACGTACAATTTTCGATGACTTTTTCCAACATTTGTGGTCGTATATAGGCAATAACACGGTGAATGTTGTATTCCAAATGGTCAAGCGTTTGTGGCTTATCCGCATAGACCAATGACTTTACATAGCCCCACAGAAAATAGTCTAGCGGTGTTAAATCACAAGATCTTGGAGGCCAATTCACAGGTCCAAAACGTGAAATTAGGCGGTCACCAAACGTGTCTTTCAATAAATCGATTGTGGCACGAGCTGTGTGACATGTTGTGCCGTCTTGTTGGAACCACAGCTCCTGGACATCATGATTGTTCAATTCAGGAATGAAAAAGTTAGTAATCATGGCTCTATACCGATCACCATTGACTGTAACGTTGTGGCCTTCATCGTTTTTGAAGAAGGATTCCACCAGCCCATAAAGCGCACCATACAGTCAGTTTTTCTGGATGTAACGGTGCTTCGACATACACTTGTGGATTAGCTTCACTCCGAATGCGGCAGTTTTGTTTGTTGACGTAGCCATTCAACCAGAAGTGCGCTTCATCGCTAAACAAAATTCGCTTATGAAAATCGACCATTATTTTGGAAATAAAATTGCACAATTTGAAAGCGTTGTTCAGGCGTGAGTCTATTCATGATGAATTGCCAAACCAAACTGAGAATAAATCACTTGACAGCTGTTAAATCGGTCGCCATCTTGGAAAGTAATGCCAACTTAAACTTCAATACCTGGAAAAAAATCTGTATAATGAGCTTTAGCATTCGAGTGGTGAAATAGAAGAAGGAGAAATAAAGTTGAGACATGCTGATCACCTTGAACTGATTGTAAGACATTAAATGTAGAAGCGTAATTATAGAACGGGCTTTAGCGTGTTAAAGAATCTAAGGCAGATAAAGATTATTTAGGTAGCTTCTCATAAAGATAGTGGTTAGGATTCCAGGTGCTACTTACTTAGAATTTAGAATTACGTTATATCACTCCTGATTACATCCCTATAATAAGACTTGAGCTGTTTGGATCAATATATTGGAATAATAATAAATTAGTTTGATTATGGCCAACTCGAGTGTGATCAATAATTTTCTCTTACAAATCTAGGTCGCGTACATGAAGAGATGATATTCCGGGGGTATCACAAGGTTTATGTTGAAAGAAAACGTCTGATGTGTAAAATAATCTAGTGTTCCCGATTTCTCAGCACAACATATGTTGTAGTTTCTTATCCCACTTGATCGACAAAAACATCTAGATCAAGTCCATAAACCTGTGCGTTTTTAAACAATGAAAAATTTTAGCAAGACTTGAGAGCAGCTGACTCTTATGGCAACCAATATAAGCCAAGATGTTGACTGGAGTCGCTTGGTTCACATTGCAATTAGAACAAGGAGGGTAAACTTTCAGATTCGCTTCATGGCGTTGAGCTCGAGAAGCCTAGCAAGTATAGTTTCATCTCGCGTACTGCCTGTCCCAAACAAAGAAGCACCCCAGGACAATATCCTTCATACCACTAATGTATGGCCTCCAAGAGGAACGGATATTTTGTTTGACCCGAGTAGCAATTTCTTTAATAGTAAGGCAACCCCCTTGTGCAGAATCTTTATGACTAACCTCACTGGCCTAACTATTTGCAATCTCATTCTCGCATACATTCACGTGCGATGGCACCCACTGAAATAAGATCTTATCTTGTAAATAAAATTTTTTTCTTAAAAAAGTATCCCATATATATAATTTTCTTATAAATGGAACATATTGTACGTAAAGTTATAAACCTTGTATCTTATTGTAAAGATATTATCTTGTAAAATTTCAGTGTTACAACTCATTTAACTCTACGAAATGTTTAAATACAATCGTTTGATATGCAGGCCATCAACAGCATTATAGTACTTTATCCTCTTTGGTGGATAAACAATCATTACAGGATCAACTCAATGATTTTTTGTATACTTGTATAAAATTCGACAGAAATATTCTTTTTATATTTCTCTTGAGTGCCTGATTCAGGAATTTTGAAATACATCAATTAAAAGTGAATTTCTGTTCATATTTTAATATATCAGTGTAGAGAGAAATTTTAATAGAAAACACGGGTTTTTGTTAATGACTTACTATTACGGAATTACGCATCAGAATGTAACAAACTGCCCATCTATGGATTAGAAAACTCTCCAAGATTTTTGGGGTCTAGTCCGATTGGCCGTACGTGCGCACATTATTCGGTAATCACAGATGATAAACTTTGTACACTGACTTCATTAGTAAATATGTAGTCGCCACAGTAAAAGGTACTGTGCGTACTTTGGTTACGGAATTTAAATCAGTCGTGCGTGTACAGCTACGTGTTCAAACAGAATAAAATGTCGACCCTCCAACATCAAAATCTATTCACCAATGGGACAGAACTATAAAGGGAACTTTAGTATCCCAAAGTGGTAAGTGCCCTTAAGTTTTCGTGATAGAAGACACTGTTGATCATGTGCGTGATTCATTTTGAAGGAGTCCTGATAAGTCTATTAGGCAAGCCATTAACGATATTCCATTCTGTTCCAGCACGTCGCTGTACACACGTGACTGATTTGAATTCCGTTAACAAAAGAACATACTGCATTCTTTACTGTGGCGTCCACATCTTTACTAATGAAGTCAGTGTAAAAAATTTATTGTCTGCGATTACCGATTAATGTACGCACGCACGGATGATCGGACTAGACAGAAAAAATAACGGAAATTTTTCGAATCAACAGATGAACAGTTTGTTATATTTTGATGAGTAGTTCCGTAATAATTAGCCATTACTTTAGATATTTTTAGCCCGGAAACCCTGTATATGCATAACATATTATTAACACAGAAGCATTTTCCATAAAATAATATTTTGAAAAATGTGCCGTTTTTCTTTATTTTAATGGTTCAAAATTACGAGACATATAGTGGATCTTGTTCGGTTCAGAGATATACAGCTTCTTTTTTACGCCATTCAATAAATAACAAAGTATACCAATCAGTTACAATATCATTAATTTTATTCTAATAGATTTTTATTGTGTAAAGTAATTATACAAACTACCATACCCATGTAGGACATTCGGTTTCGACTGATTTAACGTGCATTGACCACTCTACACGGCAGGTGGAAAAGAAAAATGATTCAAATTATACTCTGTATAAAATAGTGATTAAATTCTAAAATTGTTATTCTCAATAAAAGTTATTTGATTCAAAGTATTATTGAAAAAATATCATGTATCTATTATATTACAATTTCCAAAAAGTATTTCTGGTATTTTTCAAAACTATATCAAATAAAGATGCAACTAAATCTTTAAGATCCCTTTAAATCCTTTTAAAGTTTGAAAAATAAGAACACTCGATGAATAAAATTAACATCAATTTAAGGATAAAACTTCTTGCTTTTTCCTTTAAATTGTTCCTTCAGAATAATTTCTTCTTCGTTTTTTTTTCCGCGTTGCGTATACTTCTTTTTACCTTTTTACAGTATTTGGCTTTTTTTATAAAGTTGAATAAAAAAACATACGTTTTCTGTATTTCATTTTCATAAAGAATATCAATAATGCAAAAATATTGATGCTATTATAAAACACATCTGATTTAAATTACTAGGAAATAGAAATAAATCAACTTAAATATTCAGTTACAGCTCGTAACATTTATTTTTGTCATTGCTAATGAATGGGCTGCATTTTGGCAGTATAGGCTTTGCAGACACGGCAAGCCCCAAGTGGGAAAGCCATTTCATTGGTGGCACCATCTAGTGGCGGCTCATGCTAGCAAAATTTAAATTCTTGAATTTTTTCAATCCAAGCTCTCTTCGGATTCTAAATGTTGCCCAAATTTAATTTTGCTGAGAGAACAAGGTCAAATTGGTACTTAAGGGATCTTTTATGTACCACATAATCGTACGATTTTCGTATTTAGAAAATCTACTGAATCTAACCGGGATTGGGCCGTAAGTTTCTGCTTTCAAGGTAGGCGCGCGCTTTACCTTTAAGCTACAGAGCCGACCTGGGGGAGACCTGCATTTACTCTGTGTTTGTTTTTCATAATGAATATGAATAAAGTGATAATATTGATGGGTATTTTAGATACTGCTTCTGGTGTGAAATAAAAATTACTAAGCAATAGAAATAAATCCGCTTAAAAGCTCAATTAAATTTCATATGCTTTTTTGTTTGTTTGTTTGTTTGATTTAAGTCCCACAAAGAACGCGATCCCTTAGAGCAGTACATTAAAAATATTAGTTAAAATATCAAAGATTTGTCGTAAAAATGTCAGTTACCTTAAACTGAATAACATCAAATGTTGTATACATATCTGAGAGGGGAGGGGTACTTTTTTTACATTTTGGTTTCAAAACCATCTGTTGGAACAATCCAAAACTAAAATCTTTTTCGTTTTTCTTTTGTATGCATTCCCTTTGTTTTCACGCTCAGAAAGGAATCCCTGTCAGTGTTACTTGATCTCATGCAAACCACATGTTTTAAAATGAAAAAAATTCAAACAATGCAGTCGTCAGGTTCAAAGCTTTCTTTCTTTTTGTATTCATTTTCCTTATTGTATCGCATGACGTAACAGCTTGGAATTTTTGATTTCTTTGCATTCCTTTTTTACCCACTTTTTTTGCACACACATTGCCTACTGAATATAAAATACCTGAGAAGGATTTTAATTTAAATATACTGGGTTTTTTCTTTCCATTATTTTGTTGCTGCTCTGATAGCAAAATCTTTCCTTTTGGAAAGGACATCTTATTTTCCCACAGGCTATTCCATTTAATTTTTTCATTAATGCTTTTTTGTGACTTTACAGTTGATATATTTTAGAAATTTTCGTTTTGACACTTCTGTTATGTCTTCAGGATTTTAGTTTGAAAAAAACATTCTGTGCAAACAATAAACTTGAAACCCTTCTGTTTTTCCTACCTAATGGAGTTACCTGTCTCAAATAGATACTTTTTTCCACATTAGAAACTTTCGTAAATTTAAGCCATACAAAGAGAAATGTATTCATTACTAAAATAGTTAGTCTTTATTAAAACTGTAAATATTATCATTGTGTACCTTATTTTTTAAAAAAATAATTAAAAAGCATGGTATATTATTTTTGTAAAACATATAGTATAATGTCTCTCACGAGGTATTTTTTTATCCTAATGGATAGCAGTATTCATATTTTAGAGTAAACCATCAGAATAATGAAGTACACAATTTATTAAATACTATTTCATTACATAATTTATCAAGAATCCTTTTTATTTAAATTCAGTTTGAAAATTATATTACAGTCTAAAACAAACCGTTTTATGCTTGGATCGACAAAGCAATTACTTAAAAATCAGTGAACACATGAAACATGATTTAAAAATATTTTGAAAATGTAACATAAACACACAAATATACTAAATAATATATTTTCATCAATACTTATAAGAGAACAGAGCTTTAAATTATATATTACATTAAATACTTTATATTTATCTATGACGAATTAAATTCCACCATTCAGAGCAAGCATACATTTTATACAATTCCTTATCAATCTTCACATTTCATGGTACATTATTTTTTATTCGCATTAAATGCTTAGAATGGGGGATACAAAATATATTATTCTCGAACAGAACACAAAGGTCTGGTAAAACTGAACTTTGGCTCCTATACAGAGATTAAAACGTTGTCAGTTACATAATTTTGGAAAATTTTATAATAAAAAGGAAATTTAAAATGTTAGAAAACATCAAAAATATATGTATGTCTTATTCTTTGAACAAAAATTACAAAAATGCAGATGCATGGCCTTTTTTATTTCATGAATTAGAGTGATGTATGGAGCTATGATATTTTTGACTATATATTTTGATCCTAAAATAATTGTTCAAAATCGTGACTGTAGCAAGGATGTCTTAGAAAAAATGTGTACAATATTCTCATAAGATTATCTACAAGTGGCAATATACATCGATAAAAAGCATCATCTAACATTAAATATAAAATTTAATTTCTTTTTTATATATTTTACAATATTTGATGCAAGACTCTTATAAATTTGATAGATGAATAATGAACTTCATATTTTATGTTATTCTTTTTCAAACTTTGAGTTTTAGTGATTTTAATTTTTCTGTTTTGCGTTCGGAAAAAAGTTTCAACCGTTATGTTTTTCCAAAAATTTCCAAACCATGACAAATTACAGTTCTATAAATTTCTTGAACACCTTACAAATATTATTGGGTTTCGTGATGATGGAAACAATTTAATAATTTTGCTAGTTCTTATTTATCTATTCTACCACAAACAAAATATAGTCTTGTTTCTTGACGGAGGTTTAAAATTACGAAATCCGTCGCCAAGAACCCTCATGTAGTTTTGAAATTTGGCATTAATAAAAAATCAAATAAGTCATATATCCACACAGGAAACGATAACTATTGCTCTCAACGAAAAAAATTTAAAGGAAAGACTAAAGTAAACACATTTTTTTTCTTTATGTACTTTAACCCAGTAAAACATAGAATAGCTTAATTGAACCAATCTAAAATTGGTAATGTTGTTCCTTTATCAATACCAAATCTGATTGTAAGTCTTGAATTTTTAAACAACACATAATATCTGCAGGGAAATTAGGAATTCTACCTCTCATCCAATCCTTCTTATTTCCCTCTATTAATTATTCAGCGAATGCTCAAACGGGAGATCTTCTTTGCACATCTATTATTCTATTGAATACATTTTTTTCTCATTATTGTAATTGAATTTTCTGGAACACACTTTCGTAAAGTGCTATTGCTTTTGATAAAAACGGATACAAATCGTTAGTAAGGAACTCATTTAGACAAAAATTTAGCAAATTAAGAAATAAGTCCTTTTAAGCCCTCTCTTAACAATTCATTTTGCCACTCTTCGATTTTCAACTGGCAATTGAACGCTATTTCCTGATGTGCATGTAAACCTTGAGGGGATGTGTTTTTTAAAGAGGTATTCAATTTCTCTGGCATTGATTGTATGCGATGAAAACGCATATCTATTCTAAATAAAAAGCAATTTAATCTATTCTACTGAACATGGAAAATGATACTTCTTTCCCTCGGACGTTCAAATGCACTCGGTGAGATTGAGAGTAAAATTAATTGGGTTGTATTAAAATATATTGAAAATATTTTTATTTCTCAAATCTCTACTTTCTTACTGTATTTTAGGGGTGGGCAAATAGCGTCCCGTGGGCCACATATGTCCCACAAAGAGTTTTTGTTCAGCCCGGCAAAACAGTTTGAAAACCAAGTACAGAACAAAAGTTTTCTGTATTTGGGTCGACATATATTTGTTTCCAAAGGTTGTTTTGCATGTGGATCAACCAAAGTAAATAAAAATGCAAGCGGGCAGATATTAACTCGCAGGCTGTGATGAGAATTTCAACAAGCAATCTTATTCCAGATTTTAAAAAAAATGTAAACAAGTTTCGTTAAACTTTCTAAAATTAACTGTGCTTACAGCTAGAGATGATAAGAAATCAGCACACTGAATAAAGTTGAATAAAATTACCACTATTTTATGTAGCCTGCATTTATTGATTTTTATGATACAATTTACGCATTTCTAAGATGCAAATTTAACTAATGAAATCAAACAATTTTAAAGAATGTGTGGGCCTAGAGTAAAAAAAAACATCTCCACTCTTGATCTATTTCGTTGGCAAGTAGTATACTAATTACGTTTACATGTAATTTTATAAATCATCGTTGAAATCATGCAAATAATATGTGCTTATGAGAGATAAGATATTAGGTTGAGAAAGAATTCTGATTTTTCAACAGTTTTTCTCAGTTCCATAATGTCTAGATCAAGGATGGTCAGACTTTTCTAATGTTTTTAAGGTGTTACGGTCCACCCAGTAACGCAGGTGTGGCCATTCAGCATTAAAATTGTAAATTTTCTTTTCTTAACACTTGTTTCCGACAACGTATCGCTCTTTTAAATTATGACAGATTTCTACTAGACAGTGGAGTGTACACGTATTCAATGCAGCGTGTAAAGAATATTCATGTACCGATAAATCTGAAGCCAAAGTATGTACTTAATTTGTTCGTTGCCGTATCACACGCCATCGCAGGACATGTCAGAAATAAGACATCCCAATCCCGTGGAAGAGTTGGATGTAGGATCATACTTCAATAGCCAATACCGTGCTATCGCAGGAAGGGCTGATCATCAACATTTATTCTTCCCTTCAGTTGGTGTGTGGGGAAAAGTTCATTCTAACGGCTGGCATCGCAGTGATCTCCTTTTTCCTCTACGGTTGCATTAAACGTGTTAATCGTCATCGTGTGCTTTCAGTGAAGGTACATGTTTCGTCTACACATTTATCGAATCATTTGCTTAGTAAACACAGTCAAATAGACTGTAAAAAGCTGATTCTCCTGTCTTGCTGGCGTTCCAAAAATATGTTTCTTTTAGTAAGTGCGTCTTAGTTCTTAGCATGTTTGGTCACCTCAAAAAGTCTTGATGGTCTATAGGATGATCGCAATCGACTTAATGCCCATCATTGGCTTAGATCAATAGTTATATGTCGTTTAAATGCTACTTATTAAAATGGGGATATATTTTCTCAAAATCTGTTATATGTCCTTTTTTAGCTAATTTTGAATTTTTCATAATTTATAAAATATTTTATCAAACATTTCACCCGTTTTTCACTTTTGTAAAAATAAATTTTGGGGTGGTTTTTTTTTTTTTTACAAAGGCTCATTTCAGCCATTGATAATTTACTTTAAAATATTTTTATAATTACTTAAATCATCAGTATTCAATACTTATTTTTTGTATTACGACGTTATTAAAATGCTTTATTTTGATACTTTTGGTATTTTTCTTAACAATTCAAAAACATTTTATTTCACGAGTAAATTTTGAAGAAAACAATATCAGAGGGACAAAATCCATGCTGAGGTTTTTCATCGGTTGATAGCTTGTGTAAAAATATTGCATTCTGGTAGTAACCATTTTTATATCCTGTAATGCAATCGATTTCTGCCTCTGTCAATCTAATTCTTCCGACTTTCCGTCAGCGCATTGATACGACACACACCTTTCTATACATGTCTAGTTAGATAGGTTAGATCATGTTGCTCGCTTGTGGGTTGGAGACATTGCACGTGGCTTTAGGGTCATGATCCATTGTTTGGCCTCGGGTCTGCAACGATGTTTTGTGTGTAAGTTATTTTCGACATAAAAGTGTCCCGTCGTTCGTGACTATTGATTTCGAAAAAAGACCATTTTAAGTCTGATTGAGAGGTGCAACTGACGCCTCTTTATACATTTTACTCAAAAAACACACAAGCTAAAAGGTTAGGACTTTCTGCGGGAGAATTATGTTTACAATTTTTCTCTCAAATGAAACAGTGGCGGCGTGATGGACAAAGTTTCTTAAATACTTTAGTCCAGATGTGTGGACAAGCTGAATCTGACACCGTTTTGTGCATTCAAAAATACAGTGAAGTTTCAAATGACCAGATAAATGTTTTGAGTGATTGTTTGTTTAGGTCCGTGCCAATATGGCGCTAATGAGTAAGAGGGCATTGTGCAGAAAAAAATTTTTGTGGGTCAGTCAGTATAATGAAATCACGAGGCACGTCTAGTTAGTGGACCTCGCCTCTGGCTTTAGGGTCATGAGTCAAAAGTTATTTTTTCGGGGCATAAAAGTGTCCCGTCGTGTGACAATTGACGAAACCTTTCTGGTGAGAAAGGGATCGAGATCAGATTCAAGCTGTCTGGCAGACGAAAGTGGGTTTCCCTGGATTAAGAGGAGAGAAAAGAGGATGAAAGCTGGAGGCGTTGCAGAAACTATCTAAAGAACTACAGGAACCGTCCTTTGAACAATGCAGAGATGTGTAGGAATTTAAGTCCAACGTCTGAAATAAACTGACCATATCGGTCTATCGGCATTTCCACATCGCATTATTATTACCGTAAAATTTCAGCGAATAACGCGCGCTTTTAACAAAAAAATAAGATCGACATCTACGGGTGCGTGCTATACACCGGGTATAAAAATGAAAAAAAAAATGAGCATAGAAAAAATTAGGCTTCTACATACATCAAAATACTGTTTTTTTTTAAAGAAATGACATTTCTTATGAACTTAAAGGCTGTATATTTCTAGAAGTACAACATTTTTTCAAAAGTCTGGGATAATCCCTCAAATAAATGGCTTCGAAACATACGAGAATCGTATACATACATTTCAAGTTTCTTCGTAAAAAAGGGGATGCACGTTATACGGCGAATGAATCTCTTAAAACTAAAAATTGCAGCTCTAAAGAAAGGGTGCGCGCTATACGCCGTATTTTACGGCAGTATCTATTGAACTTTCTAAACAAGCGCAAATTACAGAGAAAAAAAAGAGTTTACAAAACTTATTTCTAAATTATGTTATAAAGCAATTTAACAAGATTTCGAAGAAAATGTTTGGTACTTGCATGTTGCATCATCGACCAATCAAGCTTAACCAAAAAACATATCGATACGTAACCAAAAGAAAAAATAAGTTCCCGTGTATGTTCAAACTCAATGATCTTGATCTAGCATATTTGAAATCAATTACGAAAATATGAAATATTATGCTTCGGTTATTTTGTTATGAAAACATTTTCCAGTTTGGTATCAATTTTCTACCATGGAATTTTTCCAAAAATACGGTCAAATTCCCAAGTAGCTGAATGGGGCTTACCAAATAGGCAGACAACATTCAGATTCGTTCTTATGCAAATTTAAGGGACGTCGTTTACTTAAAGGAAACTCATACATCTTGATTTTGAATGCAATTATGGCGTTTTGACCTCTTGAATAATCTAGTTTTTACATCTTTAATTTGTTTCAAATGTACGAGTTTTCTAAAGTACAGCATTTACTTTTTTTTTAAATCTTCTCCAATTTAATTGTCGATAGTCTCATATGGAAAGATTGTGAGCGGGATTTTGTTTTCGCGCAGTCAATAGCAGTATTTGGTGACATTTTCGATTGAGTCAAATTTGTTGACGGTGTATTACGAGCATGTAAGTATCAAAAATTTATAGAAATAAAGCCACATACACACAAATCCGTTACTTTTAATAATTAATAATAACTTTTCGATTAGATTTTAGAATATGCAATAATAGTTTTTAAATATTTATAAAATATTAAATGCTAAATCTTTTTTATATACATGCTAAAAACCTTTTAATTTTCGCATTTTCTTGAAAATGTATTGTAATGTTTCTAAATACGCTTCTTAAAGAATTAAAACATTTTTTTCAGTTTCCAAGTGAGTTTCTTTACCGTAAAGATATTTTCTAAAATGAATTGGGTACTTACGTATTATCGTAACAATAGCCAACGTTCAAGAGAACTCGTCAAGTTGGCAACCCCAATTTTACATGTATCGTATGCGCTGAATTGGCAATCGTGTGCTTCATATAATATCCCCAGTAGGTTGCGATAATACGTAAGTACCATTACTTTTTAAAAACTGCTCTTTTGAGGGATAAAATTTGCTAACATTTGGCCACATAAATTAATTGTACATTTTTGTTGACATTTTATGAAAAATACTTTTAAGCCATTTCAATATATAATATGATATACTCTTTTCTTGGGAGAGCTTCCCCAGCCATGTAAAACATATACTTGTCCATATAATTTTCAACACAAAAACCTTTACGAAAAAAAAAATCTCTTTCTACTCGAACGTCAATTTTCTTATTTTTAATAACTTCAAGAGTAGACTCGATGACGAAAAAATTCAATTTATTTTTCTTTTCGATTTCAGAACATTATGTTGAAACAATCTAAAACTTGAAACTTTTTATCAATAAATAAACTTTATATTACACCCACAGGACGGAATCTATGTCACTTGATCTTAAGTAAACCTCTTGCAAGTTTAAAATAAAAGCCGAAACAATGGATAGGTCTCGAATTGAAAGTTTTTTAATTCGTTTTTTTCCCTTTCAATCTTGAAACAGCTGTTTGCATTTTCTGCCCTCTCTCACTCTCTATTTTGTTTTTTAAAATGTATCATTCATTGTTAGTTAAATAGAAGATTCAAGTAATTTTTAAGTCTTTGTGAGATATTTTGATGCTATGCGGAGGAAAAAAATATTTTGAACCCAAAATATAAAGAAGATTATCAAAACTAAATGTTGCATTTAATTTTTCCTAACATTTCTTTTCAGTCTGAATAAAATGAAAAATATTAACATTTATTTTAACAAATTTCCTTTGAGAATCTATAAACTGTTGTGATCTTAATAAAAAAGTTCCGAAGCATCGATCTTTTCCTCATTTACAATTTTAACCCCACTTGATTGGATCTTTCTTAAATGCAATCTCGCTTGGTAATACTTTTGTTTTGTTATTAATAGATATTATTCATTGATTTAATTTAACTTTTTTGTAAGAATCCTAACTTAGGATTACTTCAAACAATTCATAAAGGAGAATAACATTCATTAGATAGCAAAGGTTATCAGTCCATATTTATGCAGTTCATTGACACTATCTGAAATCAATTAACAAATATGAAGAATGAAATAAATTATAATTTTATTTCGTTCAAACAACATCACAATTGTGTCATTAGAATTTAATTAAACTAAATGTGTTTCACATAAAATTTCCCCGTAACTATTTTGGTAATTTTAGAATATATGATGGTTGTTATCCTCAATCACAAATCTTTACATGCTCAATTTTTTGAAATATAAAGTCTTAAATCATTTTTCAAAACTTATGACAGAAGCCACGTAGTTAAAAATCTCAGTAGCTGTATTTTCAGCCAACATATCGTCATAAACTACAGGATGTCCAAATCAAATGCCCTTAATTTAGGAAGTCCATTCATGAAACGTTGAAAAATATCAGCTAATAATAAATCATAATTAGTTAACATAACACACGAATAGTTTTTAAAAAATCCCCAATGCACTTCCACTTGGGGTCACTTAGTAACTCTAAGAGCACTGAACTGACAGTTAAGTTATAGCCGTGTTCACTATATCATTCTAGTATTCTTTATAGTTATAGCAGCGACACGTGTCATAAGCATCTAGGATTTGCCTTGGGTAAGCTTTGTCTCCGAAGAAGACTCCAAAAAACAATCCAGTGGGATGACGTCTTAAAATCTTAGAGGCCAGGCAATTGTGCCTCCACGTTCTATCCCTCTTTAATGGAAAACTGTATCTAAAAATACTTGTACATCAGCGCCCCAATGAGAAGAGGTTTCAATCTGTAAGGAGATAACAGCGGTTTTGAAGTATTACGTAAATTTCAAATATGGTAAGTTAATCATTTGGTGTCACAGAAGTCCCATCAAATAAAAATGACCATATGATAGAATCATGTGAAAGAGTTCATGGCACACTGATTTCCGTACTGTTTCTTTCTATACGTTGTCATGTTTTTGAGTCATGTTAATTAACAAAATCTAAACTCGAAACATTTTTTCTTAGAGAAAAGTACTCCATCTTTTAAATTTTATTCTGATTTCAATATTTTCAAAGAGAGCAACATATTTGATTGATTTAATTCATTGAATTAATCCATGGATATAACATTTATTCTATATTTACCTAGTATAAAATATTTTCGGTATTTTACATCCTGTACTTCGATGCTAAATCAATTTTTAAGTGTCAAAGGTGGACGTATTTATGAAATTTCCAATTTTCAAATGCACAATATAATAAGGAGACATTATGTACTAGTATTTTAAATTTATACCCGAAGATTGGGGCGTTTATATCTCTTAAATCTTTTAGGATTTCGCTTAGGATCTTTGATATTAGGTAAGATAGCGTTAAAAGCTTTCAGATTTTAAAATATAAGTTCTTAAGTTATCGTACGTTATTTTAAGTTTTTGCAGATGTTAAAGCAGTATGGCGATAAGAACTTTTAAAATTTGCTGCAAAAAATCTCTCAGAGGATTAAACTTGAAAAGTGATAAGCATATCACACAATTTCAGCGTCGTGCATAATTTTATAGTATTAGAAAAGAAGCTCTACTTTTTTTTAAATTTAAGAAAAAAAAAGTAGAATATATGTGATTTTTGTGCATTTTATACATTTATATTTTAAGAATCTAAGGGGATCTATAGTTGATACTATTCTAGATGCAATTAAATTTATTTTGTCATATTTATTTCGCAAACAAGCATATAATACAATAGTCTTTAGTTTTAACTTAGACTACATGTTATACGTACATGATAGTTTATCATAAAACAATTATTTAAACCATTACTCAATTAAATTTAGATACCAGTAATAACATTACATATTTCCTTTTTTTATTTTTTACATTTAAATACGAATATTAAAATAGATATAAGAATTGCATTTATTGTGATTATTATAAGCATTCAAATTATGTTTTTCTTTTATTTTGTAAAATGATATCATTAAAAAAGATAAATAATCAAAAGTAAAGAAAGCATAAATAAAAGATAAAGAATTAAAAATATTGATTATTTATTTATTTATGTTTTTTGTATTTTAAAAAAAATATCTTGTGGAAATGTTTTATGCTCTCCTGTTTATTTTCTTGAAAAACATTCGAATACATTTTTTTTGCTTTTGTGTGTAGTTTATTTATAGATAAGAAAGAACTATTTTTTGTAGGGATTGAAGACCTTTGTTAGAAAAATCACCTAAATAACATAAACATATTATAAGGGGTTGTCAAAAAGTTTTCATTCAAAGGCTGTACAGCCAAACCAGCAAAATCGCATTGAGACATTAGACAAGGATTCCACCTCTTCACTAAGTTGAACAAACTTCTTTGAATAAACCATTTTATCTTCAGTTAGAAAAGAGTTTGAAATTTCCACTTTTACGTCCAACAAGAACTGTTGACTTTCAAAGATATTTTTCGGGAACTTAAAACATGAAAGCAGCTTCAGGGATGTTTAAGACGTTGGTACCCGAATGCCTTTCCTTTTAAGGAGTGTAATTTCTGAATTGTGATCAGGTGATATGGAAGAGAACGTTATCATTAAGTGTAATACCATATTTCCCAGTTTTTCTGGAATGTCATCTAAATTGCATGTCGTAATCTATCCGTCGTCCCACAGCATCATCTTGAGAAAGATACCTGGATCCTTGAAATCAATAAGCCAGTGTTTCTCAAACTGTGGGGGCACCCCTAGGGGGCGTGATAACCCTACAAGGAAGGCGCGAGCATATCGGAAAGTCAAAAATAAAAGATTATTTAATAAATTATAAATTTACTAAAAGGAAACCAAACAAAATGTATTCAGACACAATAAAAAATACACATTTACTCTGATATAGTATACAGATAAATGTATCTCAGTAGGGTACAGTATATTTGATACTAAGTTAAGAACCAGTTTAATAATTACTAATGATTTTTCAATGGGCTTATTATACACAAAAATTAATACATATCTTGATACTATGTACAATTTAACTTGATTACACGATATGTAGACCAGACAATGAACTAGTAAAAATAAATTGTACTTATATTTTCAATGAGATTCAACCTCAGAAATATGCCCTCAGGAGCCCCTTCTAAGAGCGAAATAACTATATTTCCTGGCGATAATTCAGGAATAAACGACTACTATCCAGGTAGTATTATCGTTGCTATATTGTCCACATAAATATTTTATCTATCTTACTGAGTATTCATAGGCTATTTAATAGTGACGTTTATTTGCTGAGTGGAATTGTTCTGTCTCAAAGTGCCAATTTGTCTGAATGGAAAACTCCGAGTTAGAGGGGATATACATCGTGAAAATACTATTTTTATAGACCTTTTGAAAGATCATAAATGGAATGTAATGTTCCAAACTAATCGCATTATCAACTACATGCTTGTTTTCTGTATAGGATGCGAATTGCCTCAGCTATTGATTTTTACCTTTAGTCAAATCGTTACCAGCACTGAGTGACGAAAACCCTTCCACTTCAGTGGTTTTGGAAAGGCATGCCTCTTCATTCTCGGTTTTGTTCTTTGGGAAAGAAAAAAAACCAAATTGATGGTGTAGTGTTTGAAGTTAAAGATGTTATCGTTAACGCTGTTGCATTTTCCACACATATATCTGAAATAAACGAACGTCCCAATAACCACATCTATCGATTTCGGTGCTTATATAGCTATATCGGCAATGTGCTAATTAGTGCATACGCTGCATCCACACCCCCATACGAAAGCTTGATTATCACCCCTTATATAATCATCTTCTAAAATAATACATCTTTGCTAAAATTTTATAAAAAATTCCATTTTGAGAGTATCTTGTAACTTCTATCCACATTATGTATTATAAAATAGGATAAAACAACAACATAGAATTTTTTTCCGTGAAGTGTCAGCTTTTTAAATTTAAAAACTGCATTTTTATATAAACACAAAAGTTCATAAAAACATCGATTGTTCTTTTATCAGATATTTCAGGGCCATCTGATGAAAGTATCTTAAACTAAAAGCCTTTTTTAACAATTCAAAAGAGGAAAACCACAAGGCCTCCATTTGGTTAAAATAAAAACTCAAACAATGTGCTCGCCAAGTTGAAAGTGTTTTCAATATTATTTTTTGTGTACTTCTCTCATGCTGTTTTCTATAGGGTTTCCTTATTTCTTTTTTCCAAGCTGTTTTTCCGTCTCACGGAAAACAGCTTGAATTTATATAAAAAAATCTGCTTCCCCTTTGCATATTTTACTTATAAAATATGTCAGATCTGACTATTCAACGGAATCAAGAAATGACTTTGATGTGTACACAATTTTTTTCCTTAGTTATTTTATTGTCATACGTTGAGTTTAAAATATTTCTCTCTGAAAATCCTGTTCCATAAACAAGTATTTAAAATTAATTTTCTTTCTTTTTTCACTAAGATTTCTGTTGAAATCTTCCAAAACAATTTTATTTTTTTCTTCGTTAATAAATTTGCCTAAAATGAAAAGTTGATATTCATGTTATCGATTAAACGAATCTATTAACGTGCAATTAATTTGTTTGAATAACCTTGTGAGCGACTTCCCCCGAAGTCACTCTCTCACCATCCTGCCTACCTAAAAGAGTAGGAGGAAACAAAGTAGGATCAGAAACTTCCATAATAATTATTATTTATTATTATTTAATCACACTAATCAACAGCAAATTAAACTACAAGTGAACGCCCTAGGAGTGATTTAAAGAAAGCAATAAACCCTAAGAGTGAACAAGCGCAAGCAATGAATTTAATTTAAACCTAATCTATATTTGACTATAAATTCCCGATCCATTAATATAACACAGTGCCAAACTCCGTTATTAACTTCAGCTGTGAAAATTAATTATATCTCACCTTCGTAACGCCAGTAACAGTTTCTCTGCTCCTTCTATCTTGAAATTACAAGACTCTGACTTTATATAGTCAAACTAATCTACATATCAGGGTTTCTTCTTGAGAGGGATGGCTGTGAATTAAACGCGAATGTTAGCCCAAAGGTTCCCCAAGAGGATTAGTAAGAATATTCCGTAAAGATCCGTCACAGCAATTTTATGTGATATACTTTTTACAAGCAAGTTCTTTTCTGTAATAAGGAAAGATTTGCATGATTCTTTAATTTGTGTAAATATAAAATTGTATCTGTTAATTAATTGTCTGATTTTTAAAGTTATTCACTGTGAATACATAATTAAACCTTCAGCAAAAACTGTAATATTTTAACTTGAAGAGAAAAATTAATTGAATTGGATTTATATACAGAGTGTTATTTTTCCAGGTATAGAAGTTTAATTTGGCATTACTTTCCAAGATGGCGACCGATTTAACAGCTGTCAAGTGATTTATTCTGAGTTTGGTTTGGCAATTCATCATGAATAGACTCACGCTTAAAATTGTGCAATTTTATTTCGAAAATAATGGTGGATTTTCATCAGCGAATTTTGTTTAGCGATGAAGCGCACTTCTGGTTGAATGGCTACGTCAACAAACAAAACTGCCGCATTTGGAGTGAAGCTAATACACAAGTGTATGTCGAAACACCGTAACATCCAGATAAACTGACTGTATGGTGCACTTTATGGGCTGGTGGAATCCTTCTTCAAAAACGATGAAGGCCACAACGTTACAGTCAATGGTGATCGGTATAGAGCCATGATTACTAACTTTTTCATTCCTGAATTGAACAATCATGATGTCCAGGAGCTGTGGTTCCAACAAGACAGCGCAACATGTCACACAGCTCGTGCCACAATCGATTTATTGAAAGACACGTTTGGTAACCGCCTAATTTCACGTTTTGGACCTGTGAATTGGCCTCAAAGATCTTGTGATTTAACACCGCTAGAGTATTTTCTGTGGGACTATGTAAAGTCATTGGTCTACGCGGATAAGCCACAAACGCTTGACCATTTGGAAGACAACATTCGCCATGTTATTGCCGATATACGGCCACAAATGTAGGAAAAAGTCATCGAAAATTGGACGTCCAGATTGGACTACATCCGAGCCAGCCGTTGCAGTCCTATGCCAGTAATCATATTAAAAATGTAATGCCACAAGATTATCTTTCGAATAAAAAAAATTCATGTCAATCGAATAATACATCGTTGTTTTATTGTAGTTTAAAGTTCTATACCTCTCAAAATAACCCTTTATCTATATGGATATTTTTTCTTTATCTTGTATTGGTTATAAGGTTTTCTTTCCCATAGCTGTAAGCAAAAAAGCAAAAAACTAAAATCAAATAAAATAGTCTCCTCTGCTATTGCGTTGCACTTAAACTTTTCAAAAAAAATTAGGAATTTCTCCCTTTTTTAAATTTTAAATAATTATTTACCTTACCAGTGTCACAACACTGTTCTGAGTGAAAAAATTGGAATATGAAAACCTTTAAATTTAAAATATTTATTATTAGTATAAAAGGTTTAGAAATTTCAATTTTTTAGAACTGGCTCAGGTCATTCTATTTTTGTATCTCATGATTGGGGTTGAACCATCTAGAGTTTTATTTGCCGGCATTGATTTAAGGACGAGTGTATATAACCGTATTCTCTCTCACATTTTGCGCCTTTTAGAAATACAGGGTGAACCAAAAGTATAGTCATGAATGTAAAATGCCCTTAAAAAATAACCATTTAACATAACAATGCAACTTTAGTATCACTGGATAGGTCAGTGTAAATACTTTTTTGGCGATAGAGAATTTGAGTGCTCCTTCAAGAGGGACTCAGGGGGAACATCTGTAAGGAAGACATCATTTTCGACAGAAATGGCGACGTTTCAAGAGAAAGTCCGATATGTACTTTGGTTTCAAGAAACGTAAGTGCTGATTAATGTTCCACGTAAATTTCGACATAGTTTTGGACGTCCTGATGCATTGATGTCCTGAAGCAAAATGAATAGATCATTAATGCTTTGAGAAACAGTAGCGTAACAGAAACATGTTAAAGAACACTTGGTGAAAATTGTAGTACCTCCTGGACATTCCTCGAACTACCAAGCAAATGATTAAAAATGCAGCATGATTGCGCATTACGTATAGTCGGTAGAGGGCATTTAACGTCCTCATCCGTGGAGTATAAAACAGATAACCAAAGCTTCTTTGAGTGTGCAGAATCGCTTACAAAGTAAGAGCTGAGGTAGACATGCCATTACGCCGTATTCAAAAACAATATGAGTAGCTGTCGAAGATTTAGAGGGGAAAATCATTGATATGATGGAAGCTGTGTGGTCAGCTGGGCAAGTAGCTCGTCAATTAGGCAGCTCTGATCGTGTTCTGAGGAGGTTTTGGGACAAGTGGATACGAGAGATGTCATTTACACGAAGACCAGGCTCAGGATACCTTCGACAGATCAGTAGTCGAGAAGACCGCCACATCGTAAGAAATGCACACATGCATGCAACTGCTTCATCGGCAGCCATCCAAGGGGTCTGCACCTTCACTAGGGGCCCCTGCGTCTTCTCGAACCATACGAAGGTGCCTGGCTGAATAACATTTGGGATCACGGTGCCCATTACGTGTGCTGCCCTAGACGCCCACTCGTCGATGCCTTCGTTTGGAGTGGTGCCACGCGTGAGGAAAATAGACTGTGCAACGGAATGGAACCAGTTCGTCCTTAGCGACGAATCCAGAGTTCGTGTGTGGAGACCCTGTGGTGAAAGCCTCAATCCTGCCTTTGCTTTATAGCGACACACCGCTCCCACAGCTAGTGTGATGATATGGGGTGCCATTGCCTACAATACACGGTCACCCCTAGTATTGATAAGTGGCACCATGGCAGCCCAGAAGAATGTTCATGACATCCTACAACCACATGTGTTGCCACTTATGTAACGGCTCCCAGGAGCCATTTTTCAACAAGGCAATGCTCGGCCTCACACGGCAAGGGAGTTACAAATGTATCTCGACACTCTTGGTACCCTTCCTTGGCCTGCCCGATCCTTAGATTTGTCTCCAATTGAGCATATCTGAGATTATTTGGGACGGCGAGTTGGGCATGAACTAGAGGCAAGGTTACAGCAAATATGGAACGAAATGTCTTAAGACATCATACAAAACTTGTATGAATCAATGCCCAATATCGTATCGCATCGTGCATTCGCGCTAGTGTGCGATGGGGGGAGGGTTCAACAGGGTATTAAATCCTCCGTTCTTTTGCCTTTTTCTCTGAAATAAATGTTACTTTTTCTTTGATTTTCTAATCATTTACTTATATCAAAGTAGTCATGGCATACGTAAATTTTTGTTTCATTTTGATGATTCCTTCTTGGAGTGATAATTGTTTTGTCCATGAGTGTATTTATTATCGGAATGACTGATTCCAAAATTAATATCTGAAATTAAATTTTGAGATCACTTTTAAGAAAATGTATTTGAATATATTGCTTTTAAATATTGTATCGTTATTCCGTACCATTATTCCGAATTCATATACTTATCATAAAATTCTGCACACACACACATAATTTTACTAAATGATTTTTATATCTTTATATAGAAATGCTTCGGCTAAATTTATTTTTTAAGAAAAACATCGTTTCAAAACTTTCTTCGGGATGATTTGATAAGGAAATCGTGAATAAAGTTAAGTATGGAATATTAAATCATTCATTTATTTTTGGAATTCCGTCGTGTTTTATTTTATTTATGCTATTGCTTCCCTTGCTTTCGTTTATATATTTCTTTATGTAAGTCAAATACCTTCATGTATGCAAAGTGCTTGAATTGTTTTATCTGCTAGTTTCACTTATAAATGTTAGACATACTTCAAGCTCTTATGTTTCCTAAAAACATGACAAAAAACTATTTTACTTGTTGAACATAATCCTTTTTATTTTAATTTATTGTTTGATGTAAAAATAAAAGGGAGAATAATAATTTTTAATTTCAACCCTGACTTCTTCAAGTTCAACAAAATTGCTTATGATTATTTCAAATAAAAATTAGACATGAACTTCAATCAATACCACAACTGAACAAATCGATAAAGGGAAAAGGTCACATAATACCATACTCATGATTCTAACATCCAATTATTTTCAAGTGTATTTGAAGATATTTTTCGATAAACTCATTAAATGTATTTTTTATTTATATTTCAGCACTCTTCTCCTTGAACGAAATCATAATTTGAAATTTTTGCTCAAAGGAGAATTTCTCTCGGAATATTGGTAAGTATAATGAATGATATCTTTACATCTATTCAATTTTCAATATTTTTTTATAGATTCAAGCGCATTAGTGGTATTTTAAAATAAAACATTATGAGAAGGGTAATTACCACAAGTACAAAGAGAATTATGAGAGTCGGGTTGATTAATACTATGGATGAGCTTTAGGAAGTGTAAGTGGAGAGTACGGCAATTTAATTGGAAAAGCAAGAAGACTGAAAAACTGGTTTTTCTTTATGCTTGAGTGAGATTTTGCTCTAAATAAGTAAGACAATATGTTTATTTCCTTCCGTAATCTTTATATTTAGATAAGTATAAAATTATTATTTAATAAACTTATTATTATTTAATTAATATGAAAAAGAAGAATATATAAATTATTTAAAATGTCTCTAATATATATGGTACAAGCTCCAGTTACGATACTGAGAGACAGCCAAGGAAACCGTTCTTTAGCTATTTATTACGCTCGATTGATTATTTTTAAATGTAAAGATTTGTAAAACGCTAAAATTATAGCAAAAAATTAAATATTTTTCATCATATATATATATATATATACACTGGTGTGCAAAAATTAAGGACGAAGTCGAAAAATTAGCATATCAGCTGAACGAAAAGGCAGAGCGGACAGAAAGACCAATCAGGAGATTAAGTAAGGTGATGTACGGTAGCACATGCGCAGATATGCAGGTAGACGTAATGGGGGAGTGTCTGAGTAGTATAAAGCATGTTGTCGGTGTAAGATCAGTATTTCTGGCAAAGAGATTGCACGCCGTATAGCAGTTAAAATCACACCGAGTTGCTGCCTCAGCGAGAAATGGCGAATAATCAATCTGTTAGACGACATCTGGATGCTTTTACCCGAGGTCGAATCATTGGGAAGTTGGAGGAAGGCCGCAGTGTGACAAGTGTGGCTTCAGAGTTCGGAATTGCTCACAGCATCGTTTCACGACTTTGGAGACAATTTCAAACTACAGGAACAGCTATCTGGGGGTTCAGTAGTGGTCGTCCACGAAGAACCACACCCGCAGATGACCGGTACATTGTTTTACAAGACAGGCGGCAAGCAGCGGGAGAAATCGCTAGACACACGACACAGGCGACTGGACGACCGATATCGCGTTTTACCGTGGCCGGAAGACTGCATGGTGGTGGTCTGTTTGCACGACGCCCTGTACGGTGTGTACCTTTAACGCCTGTCCATAGGAGAAGGCGTTCTCTGTGGTGCCGGGAATATCGGAATTGGAGAGACAATGAATGGGGACGAGTACTCTTTACAGATGAGAGCAGATTCAGTTTGAGTAGCGATTCTCATCGCATACTCGTCTGGAGAGAGCGGGGAAGCCGCAATCATCCCTCGAACATCATTGAAAGGTTCAGGTATGGAGGTCACGGTGTTCTCGTTTGGGGAGGTATCATGCTTGGTAGTCGTACAGACCTTCACATCTTCGACGCAGGTTCAGTCAACGGGACCCGTTATTGTAACGAGATTCTTCTTCCATATGTGCGTCTTTTTAGAGGCGCTATGGGTCTGCAGTTCCTTTTCATGGACGACAATGCACCAAGTCATCGCACAGTAGCTGCCGAACAGCTCTTAGACAGTGAGGATATTGCAAGTATGGATTGGCCGGCACGATCTCCGGATCTCAATACAATCGAGCATGTATGGGAATTTCTAGGCAGACACTTGGTAGCTCGTACCTTACCACCAGTAACGATTCGGGAGCTTCGATTAGCGCTGCAAGACGAATGGACAGCAATGCCTCAACAACTCATTGACACCATCATTCTCAGCATGGGCAGACGCTGTGAAACCTGCCTAGCAGTCAGGGGAGATCATATCCCCTACTAAAGACCGGATGTTTCTTGCTAGACACCCATCACAGGGATGTTTCGGCCTTCAGTCGCATTGCGCTCCATGCTACTTTTTCAATCAAGCTTCTTTTTATCCCTCTGATTTCTCTTTAGTAAGTAAGTGTTGCTTACATTACACATGTCCTTACGTATTGGGGATCTTACGGTATTAAATGTGTTGATTTGGAAAGCTTTTGTACAAAGTTATATTGAGAAAACCGTCTCGTCCTTAATTTTTGCACACCAGTATATATATATATATATATATATATATATATATATATATATATATATATATATATATATATATATATATATATATATGTCTAGGTATATATTACAAATCGAAAGTTTGTGAGGATGTTTGAGAGTCTTTCACTCAAAAACAGATGAATGGATTTAAATGAAATTTTTACAGTAATATAGCTTATACATCAGAATACAGAATATACATAGCTAATACACATAGACTATAATTTATAGCATAGGCTATACTTGAAAGTTATTGTGTGAAGTGTCCAAAATATAGCGATATTTGTCAAGTAAGAAGGAAAAAATTCCGCCATCTGCAAGCAATTCTGGCGTGCGCAGCAAAAACGACCACGACAGCATATATCTATATTTTGCTTGTGATACAACCCCTTTTAGTTTTGGCTACGCAAGGCGCTCGCTTCTAATTAATTCCTGTTATCAGCATAATCCCTATTTATTTTTATTTCAGAATAAAACTAAGTTTTGAAGGAAGAGAGGTTGTTATAAATCTCTCTTTATTTGAATAGGGTTTTTTATGATTTTATTATGCTCATTTGGTAGTAAGAAAATGATACTTTTTCAAAATAAATGCTTTTATCGGTTCTGGTACTTAAAGTAAATAAACTTTCTCTTTCACACTACATCATTTGGACAAAATTTCAAAATTTTTTTGTGGTTAGTAGTTAATTATAACATTATAATTTTAATTGAATAGCCAGATATTGCATTTTTAAGAATAAAAATAATTATAATTACTGTACTGTATTTTTTGGAGTGAGTGAGTCAGTGAATATTAACGTCGCACCGTTCAGCTACACGAGGGCTTTTGGCAACGGACCACGCAAATTTGAACCATGGTCAAGTGACGTGGACGTCTCCTAACTACCACACCACACCAACTTAGAAGGAATATTCTATCAATACTTAGCAGGAATATTCTTTAAATTCCACTCTTCCAAAATGTATGGCAGCACGGGTTTTATGATGAGTATTTTAGCGGGGAAGGTGAATAGTTTTGTAGTGAATATTGCGTTTTCAGCGGATTGAATGATTATAATTTTTGTCCCGAAAAAATAGTTTATGCCAAAATTTAAGTGTCTTATGTTTTTGTATGTTAATGAAGACCTTAGAAAACGATTTGACTGTTTATTTTACGTGAAAGGTGTATATAATTAATTTTACAGTGGAGTATATTTAATTAATTTATTAGCTCTAACGGTATATAATTCGCAAAGTGGAGTATTTTGTTTATGTATATCCCTTAATTTTCAATGTAGTGATCCAAAAAAAAGTATAGTACAAAAAAAACTGCAGTAAATCATAATGCGGTGGATAAAGTATTAAAGTGCATCGTCCCCTACACGGCGAGTCTTACAAAGCTATAATAAAGCTCGAGCTTTGAGAGTAGCTAGTCATTTACAGACTTGACTCTATCGTTAACATTTCGCTATGTTTTTCATTGAACCACCATTATAATTTAAGAAACGGCGTTGCTTGCGAATATTCCATTTTTAACATAAAATAAATACAAAAGAAAGTAATATTAGAGTATTACACTTTCAGGTATAAATTATTTACACTATTTTAAGCGTTCATTACACAAAATGTTTAATAATGCGTTACGTTTGCTGGGCAGAGATCCGCTTAGGGAGGTATTTTCAAAAATTGACCCTCAAGTATTACGGGGAGTTATAAATAAAAAAAATTCCTTTTTATCAGCTATTAGATCTACATACTTAAAATTTAACAAAGGTGTTTACTTTCTTTCTTTTTTTTGTTTAGCTGATATATGCAAAACCTTTTTTTTTTGTTTAATTTGAAATTCACGTAAAATTAACTCATTAAAAACTTCTTTATCCTTCAATCTGTATGGTTTAATTTTTCAGTTCACCCGTGCGAAGAACGGGTATACCAGCTAGTATATATATATATATATATATATATATATATATATATATATATATATATATATATATTAGTATGGAGTAATAAACTCACACAATGATGCCTTTAGAGGTAAAGGCACTATTTAAAAAAGGTGATGCGATGTAAGCTTGAAATTGGAATTCAAGTCTTTTGTATAACTCAGTGACATTAATTTATTTAAATTATTCTTAAATTTTGAAAATATCCTTTATATATATTATTCGATGGTATTATGGGCAGTCGGAAAGGTAAAATTTGATTTTTTTGACAATTTGAGATTTTTACATTTCCACATAGTACAGATTTTAACCTTTCTAGAGGTTACCTTACTTTAACCTCTAGGGTAAGTAGAAGCCCTAAAAACCTATTTTTAAATAATCGTTGAAACTGGGCCACGCCCATTTGAAGAGCGTAAAAGTAAACAAAGTTTTTTGTTTTGGCTTAAAAGTTGAGCGTCTGGTATAAATCAAAACATTTATCTTTTATTGTATAAATTGAGCCTTTTATTATTTTATTTCCTAACCCATTTGAAACTTCACTGTATTTTTAACGTTGAAATCAGTGTTTGTTTACACTTTCAAAACTGCGTTGTAATTTTTGAACTCGCAAGTATTCTTTAACATTATTAAGCTTAAACTTTCAAAAAATTGCTATAATATATCGACTTTACCATGCCTAGAGCATCAACTAAAGTATTTAAGAAACGAAGAGGAGTTTTTAATAAAGGAAGATGTAATAAAAGTAATGATGGTTGTGGTGAAAGCAATTCTACTGTTCCAAAGAACTCTGCTGATGAAAAGAATTGTGCTGATGGTGCAAAGCTTTGTACTAATGAAATTGAACCATCTGCCAGTGAGAGAAAAAAATTGTAAACATGGATATTTCATATTCGGATGAGGCTTTTTCTGGTTTCAGAAATGTTATTGTGGACATTAACCTTTTAGCTTGTGTGTTTTTGAAGCTGTAAAATGTATAAAGTGTGAAAAACAGGACTCAGGTTGCACCTCAGTGAAAGTAACTGTGGTGAAGCTGTGAAGTTTCACTTAAAATGTCCTTCTTGTAAATATAACTATACTTTTTTAACTCCAAGAAATGCGATAGTTCTGAGAATTACGAACTCAATATCCGGCTAGTGTATGCTATGCGATGCATAGGTAAAGGTGCTGAGTCTGCTAGGATGTTTTGCGGTATCATGAATCTTCCCCGCCACCCACAAAAATCTCAAAAGTACAACCACATTTTACTGCAGGCAACAAGAGAAACCTGTGAACACAGTATGGCAGAAGCTGTTCGTGAAGCCGTTGATGAAAATGATGGAAAAAGGGACCTTGCTGTTGCTGTTGATGGTAGCTGGCAGAAGCGTTGTTTTTCTTCGAAGAATGGCTTGGTGACAGTCACAAGTGTTGATACCGGCAAAGTTATAGATGTCGAAGTTTTTTCAAAACATTGTATTTGTCCGAACAAAAAACCAAGCATCTTCAAAATTGTAAGAGAAATTTTGAAGGCTACAGCGGTAAGATAGAAGTAGCTGGAGCTCTATCCATTTTTCAGCGTTCCCAGTCTCTCTACAATGTTCGGTACACAAAATATTTAGGAGATGAGGACTCCAAGGCGTTTACTTCTATTGTCGAGAACAAAGTATATGGTGACCATTGCTCTGTCGAGAAATTAGAATGCATAGGTCATGTTATGAAAAGAATGGGGACACGTTTTCGCGCTTGAAAACTCAGATGAGAGGTCAAAAACTTTCTGACGGAAAGCCTTTATGCGGAAGAAATAGATTGACAGAGGCAGAAATCGACCGTCTGCAAGCATATTATGTTCTAGCTATCCGCAGAAATTTGTCTAGCGTGAAGGACATGCAACAAGCCATATGGGCAATATTTTTACACAAGCTATCAACCGATGAAAACCTCAGCATGGATTTTGTCCCTCTGATACAGATACGTGGTGCAAATTTAAAAAAGCAGAATTGCTTGGGGAGACTTATCATCACAAAAATAGTTTACCTGTGGATGTTGTGGAGGCCATGGCGACCTGTTTTTTTAGGATTTAGCTAATCCAGAATTGCTAAAAGTGTTTACATGGAGGTACGCAAAATCCTAACGAAAGTGTAAATAATGTAATATGGTCTCGTGTACCGAAGAAAACATTTGTACAATTAGAAGTTTTGTCACTGGGTACATATGATGCAGTTTCCTCATTTAATATGGGGAATGTATCAAAACTAGAAATTTTGAGAAAAATATGTATTGAGCCTGGTGATTACACGGTACAGGCGATGGAGTGCCTCGACAAACAGAGGCTGTTACGAGCAAAATACTATTGTTTACAAAAAACAAAGGAAGTTAGGAAGGAAAAAAGACTTAAAAGGAAGAAAGAAGATGCTGAGCTACTAAAAATGCTGATGATTTAGAATATGGAGCTGGAATGTTTTAATTAAAAAGTAATTATGCGTTAAAATCAATTTTTCTCAAAATGTCAATTTTTGATGTTCGATGTTCCTTTTCTTAGAAACTACTGTTCACAGGTATATAAAATTTTTATGATATATTTATAATGATGGCTAATATATACTGAAATGAGCTTTTTGTAAAAAACCCCAAAATTTATTTTTTACAAATTTTTTTATGTGAAAAACGGGTTAACGTAAACTATGTTTGATAAAATATTTTATAACTTATGAAAAAAATTCAAAATTAGCTAAAAGCTCATTTGAGTATAATGAGAAATGTGTATTTTAATTATATGAACAATTTCAAGCATGTACATATAACAGATTTTGAGAAAATGTGCCTCGAAAACAGCCAATTTAACATTGTCGGTATAGAGGTTTCCGACTGCCCTTAACAATTTTTTGTAACTCCTTTGCACTGAACATAGTAACTATGTACAGTCAAGATCCGATGCAAACAACTGAACTAATAATTCACTTTTCTATGTTCTTTACAAGACTTCGCGTAATTACTTAGAGGATTAAAAATTACTATATCCCCTTAAAACATTTTTTGTTGTGTCTAGATCAGGGTACTCAACTTTTTTTCCCGCCGTGCCTCATATAGGCCACAGCTTGAAGATAATGGGGGGGGCACTAAGCTAAAAAAAACAGGAAACATCGGACAAATCAAAATTGATCGAAATATTAAAACTTGTTTTTGGTTTTTATTTCAATATTATTTAAATTTTCAAGCAAACGCACAGGAAAAAATATTTACGGTATTTTTCTCCTAAGTTTTGGGGCAGTTTCGATAACCTTTCATCCATGACCAAGCCTCTTGCTTACCTTCAGCTATTAAAAAATAAACTTATAGCAAAATTGATAAAACTTTCCGCTACCTTTTTAGTGCTCAAGTCTTAAATATTGAATTATTTAGGGCATTGGATCGACCGCACAGAAAATGCTGGTGGGCCATAGGTTGAATGCCACTGGTCTCAATCATCGTTGTGTTTAAAATTCACTAATCTACTTACTGAGCAATTGTTTTAGTCTCCTGCAGCTTGTTCAATCATAGACATATGAACACAAGTTTCATACCTTATAAACCGTACCTGGATCAGTGGTAACTAAGTAATTTGAAACAAATTGGGTCTCCAAAATACAATATTAGGAGTCATGAAAAATGTAACGGATTATATACCGCTTCCCTCTTCCTCTCGCTGCGTGTTCCGACGATTCAAAAATATCCAAGTGCATTAAATAATTTAAGAGTTAAGAAAGAGAAGAAATGAATAAATAAAATACAGAAAGTATAAAAATGAAATATTAACATATTGTTACACATATTGGAGATCAAATTGCTTTGCTTGCTAATAATACAATTTTAGACTAAAATAAATACTACAGAGAGAGTAATACACTGCTGGCCACCTTAAATGCTACACCAAGAAAAACAATAAATAGCACAACAAAATTTATTTTGTAGATAATATGTTGACTATGAATTAAATTATTAAACTTATAGGCTTGTGTGAAGTGTGGTTCGTGCCAGAATCAGTAGCCAGAGTAGCCGCCATTGTTGGTGATCACCTCTGCCACACGCCTCGACATGGATTCAAAGAGACTTTGCATGTGTTCTTGGGGTACAGTGGACCAAGCAGCTTCCAAACGTCGTCAAAGATGATCATGTGTGGCGGCTGGGGTTATAATCTGGTTCAATCGTTGAGCAAACATGGACCTCATGTTTTCTACCGGCGAAAAATCAGGAGAGCGAGCCGGCCAGGAAAGCAATTCAATCTGGTGATTGACGAAAAACCTTTGGGCAATGCGTGCCACGTGTGGTTGCGCATTATCCTGTTGAAATATGGCTGTGGTCAAGCCCTGAAGTTAAGGAAGGAAAACTGGCTCCAACACCTTGGAGATGTAGCGCTGGCTGTTAAAAGTACCGGCAAAGCGTACTAGATGAGTGCGAGAGTGATATCCAATACCGCCCCATATCATAATACACTGTGCAGGACCAGTGTGACGGTGCATAACGCAATTGTTCAGCATCCTCTCTCCACCAGACTCGAATCCGACCATCATAGTGTTGCAGACAGATGCGTGACTCGTCAGTTAAGATAACTACATTCCATTCTGCCGCCCACATTCTTCTTTCACCGCACCATTGGTGGCGGTGACGTCTGTGGTTCTGCGTCAAAGGTAGAACAAGCAATGGACGTCTTGCGGACAGACCTCTCTGCTGTAAACAAGGTCGAATGGTACGCGCAGACACTGAATGATGCGTTACAGACTGAATGTGCAGTGCTACGGGTTCGTGATGTGACTGAGCGATCCATCACTGCCATGCGCACTATTTGCCTATCCTCAAGTGAAGTGGTGCACTAAGGTGGATGAGATCGACCACGTCAAGCCTGCATCCAACGGTCATATATCCACATTACAGTTTGTGATGTACATCCCCTTGAAAGTACATCCCTCGAAGCATCAGCGTGAGCTAGAGGTGTAGGGTCAACGTAAGAACTAGAATCAAACATTATCTTAATATGACTTTATTAAGATATTCAACTTAAACTTTGAACAAATATATAAATGAGAGAATCTACGATAACACAATGCCTAACACACAATATAATACAAATCGATATCAATAATTGAACCGCCTAATCTTCAAATATAATTATAGTAAGTAATCGATCCTACCTTATATTATAACTTTTCTTTATCTACAGCGGTACGCAGCTGTACATTTAACTTCTAATAGATCAACCATATGTTTATCCACGACACGTAGAACTTGAATTTTGAACGGCGAACTTCAATTATCATCCAATACCACAACGCACTTTAATTGTCGAACATTCCTTTACACTACCATTACATTGCTATCATTGCCCTCATTGCCATCACGCTTACTCTAAGATCCCATATTTATCCTATATTATTTACATCTCTTCACTTCTCGTTTCTTGGATTTGGTTGGAAAAGAGTTGCCATTAATTCTGGCCGAAAGAACCCAAAGGACTTGTTAAAGAAAAGACGCGTAAGTCGTCACAACCCCTCCAAGAAACAAAACGTGATTTATTCGAGGGTCTTAATGACCCTTAAGAAATTATGTGCTTAAATTTTATTCTAACCGTTAATTTCTAATGCTTAACTTAAATTTTAATCTTTACTATTCATCTTAAGTTTAATTTTTAATATTTCTCCTTAATTTGAATTTCCACAGCTTCAATAAATTTTACTTAATTAAATAGACTAGCATTCAAAGTCATGCATTTTAATCACGGTAGATTCTCACATGTACAGAATAAATAGACGTGTCCCATCTGGGTAACAGAGCCGGGGAAAAACCATATATGACTTAAATGGTAGAAAAAACGAGGCCCACACGTCTCTTATCTAACTTAATTCTACCTAAATGTTTACTTAAATTTTAACAATTTTTCTTCTTTACATCTTCTCTCTAGCTCCCTTCTTTGTATAGGTTAATTTCTTATGGACTTCAGGGTCTGTTACCCTGAAACAAAAATTTCTTGAGTACTTTGAAAAAAATTTTTACACATTATGATTACATTTCACAATTTTTATACAGTACACATCACTTTTAAATTGTAACTAATTTCTATATATATTTTTCATCTGGTTCTTTCAAAAACTTCCTCTCAAATCGCGTAGCGCTGGTTAAACGTTATGTTAGTATGCTATCTACGCCGCGTTTCCCAAAACCAGATGTTCCTTAATATGAAACAATATAACAACATATATATATATATATATATATTATACAATTACAAACATTTTTCAATAAACAAAACAAACAACCAAAGGAATTGTCGCCTCCCAGCGAAATCATTACAGAAGTAAACAAATGCATTTTTACAGTTGTTTTCTCCAGATTTATACAAAAAAATTTTACAAGACAAAAGCTTTTTCCTTTTCTAGAAAAACACCCATTGTAGTGTTCACTTTTGCTTGGCTTCTAAAATTTTAATTATCCGACCGTGACTTGGCTTTATTGCAATATAATAAGAAACGATACACACACAACCTGGTTCTTATGACTTGTAGTTGGCGTTTCCTACCAAGACCTCCAGTGAAAAGGATTTCTTTGTCCACGTTCCTCTCCTTTCTTGGTCTTGCCGTTGTTGATCACCTCCTCGTCTGGCATTATTGTTGTTTGGTCTTGTTCGCTCCTCGATGTATGGACTATCGTTCCCTTCTCTGCCTTTTCTGGAACGAACTGGACCTCCTTGTTGTGCCTTCCTCTGTATGGTCGGTCTGGACTCTTCCCTTTTTCCAGTTCGTGGTCTAAGGTTGTTGCCGCTTGTGGTGGGCGTCACTGTCTCTTCCCTTCGGCTTTTCTTTCTAAATTTTGTCAGATTATGATTAGTTCTGTAATCAGATGACAAAGCCCATTTATTCACTTTATGCTCTGATCCCTTCTGAATCTTCCTTTCTGGTCCTCCCGACCAAAATTCATGTGATCGCTTATATGGTAATCGTTCCTTTTTACCCCTTTTAATCCTTCTATCTTTCTCAGATCAAGAACTAGGTATTGATCTGATATATAAGTGGTCTGCGGTTATTGGTCTCATTTGTGTGTTTCTCTCCCTGATTATTTCTAAAATTTAACCCTTTTTCCTCCAACTCACGCTTTACTTCTGACCCTTTCTTTTTACCATCCTGCGAGTCATTTGATCTCCGTTGTACTTTGTCAAAACCACTTGATTCATCGCGCAAACTGCCGCTATCCGAATTACCATTTCCTATCTCCGTCTCGTCACATTTCCTATGACGATATATTCGAACCTGATCTACATTAATCGTTAACCTTTTTCCCGCTTTCCATATCACTACGTTCTTATTCTTAACATCTAATACTCTATACGGACCTTCAAATTTTGGTTTAAACTTACCTACCACTTTTCTTGTTGCCGAACTTAAAGGATGTGTTGACCCGAGGTGAATGACCAAAACCCGATAATTCACCTTAATTTGCACATCACGCCTACGTCTATTATAATATTTCTCCCATTTTTCATGTTTAGTTTCTGTGTTTCGTCTAGCCTCCTCATACAATCTCTCAATATCTCCTACTGCAAATTCCGTTCCGTCTGATACCATCACTAATTTCTGAAAAGGCATAATTAACTTTCTACCTAAGAATTATTCCGCAGCGGTTTCCCCCGTTGTTTCGTTTACAGCCGTACGAATAGCATAAGCAAACTCACGTAAGAATTGGTCCCATGTGTCATGTTGCTCATTTACATAATTTGCAATCATTTGCACCAGATCGCGATTTACGCGTTCTGTTCTATTTGCTTGAGTTCTATATACAACAGTCTTCACATGCCTTATGCCTAATCTTTCACTTAAGGAGACTTGGTACCCTAAAAATCACAAAACTATGGTTTTTTTTATTTTCATTTAATCTTATCTCCTTTGCTTTATTATCTTTCGATTGATATATCACTTGTGCATGTCGAAAAGTTAGAAGTTGACTAAAACTTCATTTGACAACAAATTAGGCAATTCAGCCACACACCCTTTTTAGAAAAGAAAGCTAAAAAATGCTTTATGATAAAAAAATCTATTTTAGAAATAGAAATAATAACTATAAAAAGGAATGTGTAGTAGTAAAAGCAGAATATTTCCGAGGCAATACAATAATGTAATTTTTCTTCCTTGTGAAATGTGTGCATGTAAAATTTTTAAATTAAGGCATTTTATATTAATAATTTTCTAATTTCAGTTCGTCTTCCTGATATATTTTTCATACAAATGTAATACTTTAATATTATAAGAAGAAAAACAACTAAACTTTCTGTCGTGACAGAAAAAAAATTTTTTTTTAACATTTTTCTTGAATTTTCATGGGCAATTAGTCCTGTCTAAAAGTTGATCATTTATAAAAATGTGTGGGTTGAAAACATATGAAAATGCAATTATTTTAAAGAAAAACGTATAACTAATATCTTAAAGTGGTACTTTAAGTTTAATTAAGCTTATAATAATTATTTTTTCAGAATTATAAACTTTAAACCTGTTTTTCTCAGTTTGTGTTTTTCGAAACCTTAGTGCATTCAAAATGCTACTCCTTCGACAATTATTTACCAATCACTTCCATTTTTTTCTTGCGTGTTGAAAATAAAGCATGTAATAAAATTGAGGATCCGTTTTGCTATAAACTGAATACTTTTTTTTAAAAAAATAAAATGGTAGACATGTTGGCTTTTTCGTTGATTTTTAGCCTGTGTATCAACATTTTATTTTTTTCTCGAAAACGAATGAAGTTATTCTAAAATCGATCCCTAAAGTTGTTTAGATCATCCATAAGAGTATTATAAAAAAATTTTAGGTCAAAAATTAATTTTTTACAAAAAGGAGTAGGATTTTAAAATTTTCCCAATTTTCTTCAAAAAAATTTAAATTTTTAAAATTGTGTGAATAATATATGAAAATTTTCATCTGGTAACATTTTTTTGAATAGAAACATTGTTTAAAATGCTAAAATATAATTTTTAAATACGTAAATAAAGAAGTTTGCTCAAAGGGTGCCAAAAGTCCCCTTGAATTCTCAAAAATATCGGAAATAAATTGGGGACCTTTATCACTAATTAATTTTATTGGAGCTCCAAAACGCGATATATAATTATCAAAAAAATGCTTTTTAGAAGTACACTTTGCCTGCTAAGAAGAATGTTTGTTTTCTTAAAATAATTTCTCTCATACTTACAAAAATTCCATGTTCGTATCTCTATTTCAAACGGTAGAGTATTTTGTGTGCATATATATATGCGCACACAATTTGACATATTGTGCAATACTAACAAAGAGAGTGCAAGCTCTTGGGGTCACGGATTTAATTGAGATTTTGTAGGATGGTAGATTTAGTTTCCCTCCCGATGTTCCCCTACGGTTAGAGGGGGCACGACTCAAAATATTGTTTTGATATTTGCAATGGAAGATGTAATTCACTTGCAGTACAAAGCAAGAAATGCCCATGCCACAATGCTGCACTAATTGGATGCGCGAGATGCGTTTCGAAATTAGGTTTCATTTGATTTGATGACAAGTTTTACCATAGTATGTCACATTTTTATACTAATTATGTTAATTTGGTAAATCTTTTATTTGTTGTTTCCTTTCACAATCTATAGTTTCCAGACACGGTTAGCTAACAATGAAATGGCTTTTCTCTCGTTCTTCTTGCGAAATGCTTTTATTGTTTTGTAATGAATATTATTCTGTACTTATACGAATGGAAATGAGAAATAAAACTCAAATAAGAGAGAGAGAGAGAGAGAGGTTTCTATATAGTCATTAAAGACACTACATTTCCAATTTATTTAAACTGCATTATGTATCTTTATATGTAAAAATAGATATAAAACTTTTTTTAAAAAAAATGTTGTTCACCTTCCACAGAGTTGAACACGGCTCCTATTGATGAGGAACACCGATCCGCTACTGCTACACTTAACTCATTACGTGCAATCGTTTGTTACAGAACTGAATTGAACGAGTGAATTGCGTATTCAACTGCAAATATCTAAAATAAATTTAGTAGTGCCCCATATAACCATATATTTTCATCAACAGCGAAACTAAATCTACCATCCTACAAAATTTGAACTAAACTCGTGTTCTCAACACCATGCATTCTCCTTTAAGTCTTACATTGCAATGGGGTCAGGAATAATATCAGCTTTTTTGAATTATCTTTCTATTTCTTGTTTCTTCTCAAGTAACAAATTACACATTCTCTTGAGAAATTTATTTCAGTACCATGGGCACACCATCTTCCTTAAAATCCTCTCAGCACTAATAATATCACTATAAGAATTAAAAATATATAACCATATGTATATTGAAGATATATATATATATGTATATTGAGAAGATAGAAAGAAGAAAATATGTGACTGCCCATACACACAACGTACGGGCAAACCGGATATAACCAGCTTTCGAAAGCTTGTACAATGTACGGGCAAACCGGATATAACCAGCTTTCCGAAGCGTGGACGATATACGGGCAAGCCAGTTAAAATATTATACTTTAGTAATTGTGTTAAAGTCCCAGAAGCGTAACGGAGAATTTTAGGGCACTCCTGCATTGTCAGGGTTTGCGCCTCATGCCGGATCTCATAAGGGTACGTCCTTCACGTCAGTCAGGCTTTAAGCCCCCCTAGAATCCTGCTCTCCATGTGGTGCGGGGCTGTACGTTACATTACTGTAAATCCCAAAGATCTTGATAAATTAAGCTGTTATGCAATTTTTTGTACAAAATTATGCGATGATTTCAAATGTATACATTCAACAGGAAACTGAATTGCTTTGGAAATAATATGAAAAGATTAATAAATTTAATATATATAAACACAGATTATTTTGTCCGATGTAGCTATTAAGAATTCAAAATCAATTCCTAGGTATACGAACTATGCTGATTTCATCACTTTAACAATCAATCGAGAGAAAAAATTAGAATGCCAATTTTTGTTAAATGAAGTTACATTTTTTAAAGAAAATTGAACTCTAGCTGTGGTTTATACATGCGGAAAATATGGGAAATCCGGACATCATTGCATGATTACTCAAGCATGCATTTTTTCCCATTCTAATATATATTTTTTCTTTATTTCTTGATAAAATTTTAATGCAAACTATATCCCTGTTTTTCTAACTTTTTATATTTAGAAAAATTAATTCAACGGGCACTCATGGAGGGTTAAGAAGTTTTAAAAATCTTAACTATTTTCAAATTTTAGAGAAGGGGAGTTCTTCTATTTACATAATTTATATTTCCTTGTGTATTGTTTATTTCTTATTTCCCTTATTATGCTGATTTTGCATGAAATTTAAAGCAAGCATAAGGCCTTTTTATTTATGTATAATCCACAATATATTTCTTAATTTCCTCATTTTCTGCAACTTCAAGAAATCATTCAATTTTGTGGCGCTTGGGCAATTATCCTTCCTAACTGTTCTAACTAATACATCAACATGTAAGTGAACTGATTTTTATACTTCAAAATTCACATTTTAATTCTCTCGTTTTTTAAAACGTTCTTTTAAGCAAAGCTTCTACATGAATTCCAAAAGTAACGACCTGAAAATGCTGAAAGTGCACAGGGTGTCTTCTCCTTACAGTCTTCGGTCAACAGTCATTATTTTTGAAACCCTCTTGCACGAAGCTCCCCTAATGGCAGGTGCCTGGTCAAGGGGGAGTGACGGCTACCCTATTACGCGTAATCGTGGCCAACGGAAATGTGAGCCCGCTCACCTGTTAGAAGGGTAATTTGGCGGGGAAGTGGGCGTTGTTTCTGGCGTAATCGATTCCGTTGTAGATCGATGTTGCTCACCCACTGCTCCCTCGAATTAAATAAACGCATCCGGAAAACGTCTGAAAAGGCCGCCTTTTATTTACGAGCTCATGCTCCACGTTCGAGCAACAGATTACGGACACAACGGGATCGCAGAATGAACACACACTCTGTAAGAACCTCGGGCAAGTTCTGCCTAAATACCTCATGCTACCTTGGAAAAGCTTTTCTTCTAGTTCCTTGAGCAGTATTTCTTCCTATTAAAATTGTTGTGGAGTTGGATGGGTGGAGTGGTTGGTTTGTCGCTGGCCTTCTTTATCCAAGGTTGCGGGTTCGACCTCGGCCCAAGTCGATGCAGAAAACCAACAGTGGACATGTCATTTGATATGACTTGTTAAAAATTCCTAGGGGTGCTCTGGGCACAATTTAATCCTGGTACAGGTTCCCATCGTCAGAGTTAAGGTGCCTCCCTCTAACTGGGCGTCAAAATTACTTGCGGCGATTGGAATCCGCCAATATGGCGCCACACTATAAAGAGATACCTGCTTTCGGTGAATGAACTAGGTAGATTGATGAACTCTGTTCATAATCTACTATTAGAAATAAAAAAAATGTTGTGGATTAGATTGAATGAATTACATGCCAATGTGAATGAAATATGTTTAATGCAAACAACCCCCCTACTCTACTGTACCTTCGACAAAAAATACTAATTAGTATTAACTGAACATACATTCAAAATTTGTAGTTTTCGATATATTACGATATTTAATTGGTGATATTTCGTGTTTAGTATCCGTCCTTTTACTGAATATCAAAGTATACACTGGTGTGCAAAAATTAAGGACGAGACGGTTTTTTCAATATAAATTTGTACAAAAGCTTTCCAAATCAACACATTTAATACCGTAAGATCCCCAATACGTAATGACATGTGTAATATGTAAGCAACACTTACTAAAAGAGAAATCAGAGGAATAAAAAGAAACTTGATTGAAAAAGTAGCATGTAGCACAATGCAACTGAAGGCCGAAACATCCTTGTGATGGGTGTCCAGCAAGAAACATCCGGTCTTTAGTAGGGGATATGATCTCCCCTGACTGCTAGGCAAGTTTCACAGCGTCTGCCCATGCTGAGAATGAGGGTGTCAATGAGTTGTTGAGGCATTGCTGCCCATTCGTCTTGCAGCGCCAATCGAAGCTCCCGAATTGTTACTGGTGGTAAGGTACGAGCTGCCAAGCGTCTGCCTAGAAAATCCCATACATGCTCGATGGGATTGAGATCCGGAGATCGTGCCGGCCAATCCATACGTTCAATATCCTCACTGTCTAAGAGCTGTTCGGCAGCTACTGTGCGATGACATGGTGCATTGTCGTCTATGAAAAGGAACTGCAGACCCATAGCGCCTCTAAAAAGACGCACAGATGGAGGAAGAATCGCGTTACAATAACGGGTCCCGTTGACTGAACCTGCGTCGAAGATGTGAAGGTCTGTACGACTACCAAGCATGATGCCTCCCCAAACCAGAACACCGCGACCTTCATACCTGTCCCTTTCAATGATGTTCGAGAGATGATTGCGGCTTTCCCGCTTTCTCCAGATGAGTATGCGATGAGAATCGCTACTCAAACTGAATCTGCTCTCATCTGTAAAGGGTACTCGCCCCCATTCATTGTCTCTCCAATTCCGGTGTTCCCGGCACCACAGAGAACGCCTTCTCCGATGGGCAGGCGTTAAAGGTACACACCGTACAGGGCGTCGTGCAAACAGACCACCACCGTGCAGTCTTCTGGCCACGGTAAAACGCGATATCGGTCGTCCAGTCGCCTGTGTCGTGTTTCTAGCGATTTCTCCCGCTGTCTGCCGCCTGTCTTGTAAGACAATGTACCGGTCATCTACGGGTGTGGTTCCTCGTGGTCGACCACTACCGAACCCCCGGATAGCTGTTCCTGTAGTTTTAAATTGTCTCCAAAGTCGTGAAACGATACTGTGAGCAATTCCGAACTCTGAAGCCACACTTGTCACACTGCGGCCTTCCTCCAACTTCCCAATGATTCGACCTCGGGTAAAAGCATCCAGATGTCGTCTAACAGATTGATTATTCACCATTTCTCGCTGAGGCAACAATTTGGTGTGATTTTAACTGCTATACGGCGTGCAATCTCTTTGCCAGAAATACTGATCTTACACCGACAACATGCTTTATACTACTCAGACACTCCCCCATTACGTCTACCTGCATATCTGCGCATGTGCTACCGTACATCACCTTACTTAATCTCCTGATTGGTCTTTCTGTCCGCTCTGCCTCTTCGTTCAGCTGATATGCTAATGTTTCGACTTCGTCCTTAATTTTTGCACACTAGTGTAGTTGGATTGATACAATATTAGTTGCGTGCTTTACTAGCAATATATAAATAGTATAAAATGAGTAATTTAACTAGCAGTGATTGCACATCACATAAAAAAATTAATATCATATGACTACTATAATGTGATTAGCATAATATGGCAGTGGTAATATTATAGTACCATACAATTAACATTGTTCCAACGAATATGCATATAAGGTTTGCTTACGATAAAAAGCTAGATTACTAAAACATTTTCAACAAATCAAAACTGTCATTAATGTAAACCGAAACAAAAACAGATTTGCCTAAAATTGTTACTAATGTGCTGTCCTAATTACTATTTTATGAATTAAAATTGATATGCCTATAATTATAAATAACATAAACATCTTAAATAAACTAAAATAGCATATATAGGAAGAAAGGATAACAAAAAAGAGACCCGATTATTTCAAAAAGCACATGTTTAAAAAAATATTAAGTTATATGTACATCTAACTTGATTATGCAGCATATGTATAGGGTTTTAAAATATTAATGAAAAACTAATTGATAATTTTTAGAGAATATTTGTATACATCTATACTGTGTTTCTTGATTAGTGGCATCGTTTATTTTTCTACAATTCCATTCAAACAATATATTTAACCTTCATCGTCCTTTCACTGGAAGAGTTAAGCTGCATTAGCACTAAGGCTGTCAGCGACGAACGTTGAGCGTCTAGCCAGTCACAGGCTTCACCTCGGGCGTGATGAAGTCTATGATTGGCTAGACGCTCAACGCTCGGTGCTGACAGCCTTGGTGTGAATGAAGCTTAAGAATACAGTATTTGAGAGATAAGCTAATTAAAATGATTGATTGATAATGTAGCAGCGTCGAACTTCGAAGCAACACGAGGGGCCACTTTAGAATAATGGTTATGGTCACAAACTTGGGGCCGGTGTGTCACTGATTCAAGTCCTCGTAACACTGAAGACCTGCCTTGTAAAAAGAGCTGATGCATGTGAAACCTATCACACTCAAGATTCACCCTTTACTGTGGTGTGGTAGTTTGGACAGGTGTTACCAGCTCAGGTGTCACCCTCGTCTCATAAACGAGGCATAAAATAACAAGGAGCGTAGTCAATAGCCCTAGCGTTGCTTTGTAATGGGACCTTAACATAATTCTCGAAGCAACACGAACAGTGTAGACTTCATAATTTTGTGTGAATCAAGATCAAACGATGAAAACGACATCTAAACTACACCACCGTTCTCCAAACCTCTACACTGCATCAGCGTAAGGACTTTGGGCCTCGACAGATCCAATAAGCATCAGCTCTTTTACAAGAGCAATATATAAATAGTAACTGTATGTCTGATATATTAAAATAGGTTTTTCCCTAAATTTATATTAATTACCATGTCAAAAGAGCCTACTTTTTTTCTCTCATATATTCAATTTCTCTCATATTCTAGTTTTGTCGCACCGGATAAAAAAGTAAAATGCCGCCCTTCTCTACAAAGCCAAAAATTATAATTAAAGAAGATAAATTGTTCACATAGACACACACCAATAAAACTTGAATGAATCTTACGAAAAAAAAAAAAAAAGAACGCATAACAATCGCTTATTTCAGCAAGCCATTTTCTTTGGAAAAAAGTCTCTTGATGATAGGGATCACAAGAGGTTTTTTTTAACTTATAGTGACTACACTCAGGTTTAAAATAAAACATCTGTGGCTCTCTTTCTAGTAAAAACTCTTATTACCTTTGTCTCCTATTGGATTCCTGATACTGGACATGATATGGGTGAATAGAATGTCCGTTGTAATTTCCTCCTTGATGGGTAAAAATCTCTTGTGAAAGATGTGTAAACATATCAAATTTCATAATTTCACTTTTACTATCTCCCTCCAAGTTTCAATATACAATGCAGGCCACCGTAAATGCAACACCCTGAGGGAAGCATACAAATAACATGCGATTTACAACATGCATTAGCGGAGGTGAGATATGCAAATGATTAGAATTTCAGCGCAGACACACATCACTCGAGCCTGTGGCGCCACATCAAAGCGTCATTTAAGGCTCGGAGATTTCGACGATTTTAAGTTTGGCAATTGTGTTTTTCTTGTGTTTTTTTTTTCAAAAAACGATCAGTTATGTCTCGTAGAAAACAGCGATCAGCTTTTGATAAAGTAGCCGAGTTCGACAGAGGAAGGAAAGTGGCTTACCGAGGTTGTGGATTATCTTTCAGGAAATTCGGTAGTCGTGTTGGACGAAACCAATCAACTGTAGTGCAGATATGTGACCGTTGGATGCAGTAGGTACGACAGACCGACGTGGTCGATCGCATACACCTCAGTGCACCACTCAGGCAAATTGTGCGCATGGCAGTAACGAATCTCTCAATGACATCACGAACCGTAGCACAGCACAATGAATCTGTAACGCATCCTTCAGTGTCTGCGCGTACCATTCGACGCCGTTTACAGCAGAGTGTTCTGTCCGCAAGACGTTCATTGCTTTGTCTACCCTTGACGCAGAACCACAGACATCTCCGCCGCCAATGGTGTTATGAAAGAAGGATGTGGGTGGTAGAAGTGAATGAAGTTGGCATTACTGACGAGTCACGCATCTGTCTGCAACACTAATATGAGCGGATTCGAGTCTGGAGACACGGTGGAGAGAGGATACTGAACAGCTGTGTTATGCACCACCACACTGTTCCTGCACCGGGTATTATGGGATGGGATGGTATTGGATATCACTCTCGCACTCCTCTAGCACGTTTTGCCGCTATTTTAAACAGCCAGCACTACATCTCCGAGGTGTTGGAACCAGTTGTCCTTCCTGACCTTCAGGGATTGACCACAGCCATATTTCAACAGGATAATTCGCGTCCATACGTGGCAGGCATTGCCCAAAGGTTTTTCGTCAATCACTAGATTGAATTGCTTCCCTGGAGGGCTCTCTCTCCGAATCTTTCACCGATAGAAAACATGTGGTACATGGTTGCTCAACGATTCACCCAGATTACACCCCTAGCCGCCCCACCAGATCAACTTTGGCAACGTGTAGAAGCTGCTTGGTCCGCTGTACCCCAAGAACACATCCAAAGTCTCTTTGAATCAATACCGAGGCGTGTGGTAGCGGTGATATCCAACAATGGCGGCTACTCTGGCAACTGATTCTAGCAGGAAACACACTTCTCAGAAGTCTATAAATTTAATCATTTGATGCTTGGTCAACATGTTATCTACAAAATAAATTGTGTTGTGCTTTCTCTTGTTTTTCTTGGTGTTGCATTTACAGTGGTTAGCAGTGTATATATAAAAACTGACATAAAACATGCAGAATACAAAATAAGGAAATATGTGTTATATAAAATACTAAAAAAAATCTCTCAATAATCTTTCAGAAAATATATTAAGTTTTCTGTATTAGAAAAAAATATTTTCCAAATTCTTTCCAAATGCCACCTCGGTCAAAAGTCTGGTGTGTTCGGCCCTACAAATGCCCTTAAATCAGGTAACTCGGATGAAACTTTCTTTCCAAACTCTCACACTGCAAGATATACTTTTCATTCTATCTTTACATTGTAGGGTTAAAAAGTTCCCGGAGAATATGAACTCCAAATTATTAAAAAAGAATGAGATCAATTTAATTTAATTGGCCTTCAAAGTAATGCCCTCCTGCACTCACATATTTATTCCATCGCTCGTATGAATGTTCAAAAGACTCCTGGAATCCAGTTCCTAAGAGGTTGCTTCGTCGCATTTCTAATCACCTGATCTGAAAACTAAAAACAATTTCATTTTCAGCCATGGAAGCAGGTCAAACTCTTCTGGGGCTGGAATCGTTTCCGTATGCTTTCTCCAGCACCTCAAGAGTCTCAGGGAAAAAATTTATCGAGAAAAACAAAAAAAAAGTAATCTTTGCACACTTCTCCAAAGACGACATTGCAAAATAAGACGAAAAAAATTCGCTTTGTCAGAAATGATCAGCAGCTAACTATAACAGTAAAGGAAAATAATCCTATATGACTGTGTGCTTTCCTTATTAATTGTGACAACTTAAGAAACAGATATTTCCTCACCAACAAAGACCTGCGTGAATGCAGGGATCCATTCCGGGAACTTTTTGATTCAAGTAGTATTAAAATGCCGCAAATCTTATTTTTTTAATATCATACTTTCATAATTGGTTGATTTTATTATTGCGAAGACTATATTTAGTCAATCTGAGACAAGAAATCTTGAATTTATTTAAAACAAGTAATATATAAAAAATTAGTCAATTCCTACTTTTAATAGATGAATAGGGAGTACTTTAATAATTGAAAATTTGAACAGGATATATATATGGAAAAAGTGGACTAATATTAGGAATTGAAAAAAAAGAGCATGATTTGTCTGTATTGCTGTAAAAATGCACACCCTGTTTGGCTGAAAAACCGGTTTTCGACGCCAACTTTTGTCATTGTTTTAACAGTTACATTGTTACAACAACGAAGACAAATCTAAGTTGGTGTTAAAAACCGGCAATTAATTAAATTAAATTTAATTAATTAATTAATAGTTGAAAAAACTGTATTCACTTCAAGTGTCCTCCAGTACATGTTAAGAATTTTTATTTGAACTTGAGTGGATGAGCAAGAAGTATTTTATAAACGATTGAACATTTGAACAAATATATAAATATAGAAAGAGTGTGAGTTAATCGCAGAAATTGAAAAACAGGTATGTGTCTGTGACTGAGACTAATTTATGTTAATTCAAGCAAAAGAAGATGGTGGACGAGATGCTATATTAAGGGGATCAAAAGTAAAAAGATCAAATAAGATCAAACATAGAGAAAGATAGCCAAGGCATCTTGAGAGAGCGTAACCCAAATTTACCAAATACATCAAATTCCAAAGAAGAAGAAAAAATGCTCAAGCACCATGCGATTGTAGGGGTGGTTGTAAATAAACAAAAGAAGGTAACCATCTGAGGTAAACTGTGGAAAACGTACCTCGAGAGAAATCGCTCCCTCGATACTAACGTAAGTGATTGAACGGGGTGACGGAGTTATCTGAATCCGCGCGGTGTAATTATTTTTATATTCTACAGAATAAAAATCGTAATCTTAGAGAATAATTTAATTAAGGTAAAATATACAAACCTGCTTTTAAGAAATGTTCAATTCCTCTGTTAATTTGAGAAAAAATCCCATCCAGCTGATCTGAAATGTGCCTGACTTAAACCCTTGAATGCTACCCATTCGTCTAGCAGACAACGGCTACAGCAAACGACCTTGTACACTCCCCCCCCCGCAGAAACAGGAAATGTAACGTGTAGCCTTCATATGACCTTGGCTATAATGATATTGCTTTTTCTCAACATATTTTCTCTTTCAGTATTTTTTTTAACAATGTCAGTCGGAGAGACGAATAAGTAGAAATAACGTTTGGAATTGAGAATCTGTCTTAGTTTTTTTTCGGCATTTTCGAGATGATGTCAAAGCGTTTTCTCGAAAAAAACTTTTTAGGTGAACATGAAACTATCTGAGCATTATTAAGAGAGTTAATTGATGATGATAATTTTATTTCTGAGGATGAATCAGAAAATAAAAATTTTATTGAAGTTCAAAATCATGAATTTACAGATAGCATGATAAATATGTTTAGTGAATGCATATGTTATATATGTACATAATATGGCTCGCAAATCTGAAAAAGTGTTATTTAGAAGAAAGTTCGCGATAAAGCTAAGTGAAGATCTCCATACGCCATGGTTGAAGAAACGTGTAAATGCATCAACTTTGCCCCGATCAACTAGTACAATTATCAGAGAACTTTTGAAATTGAAGCAGAACATTGAGCCACCTGAACAATTGGAAACTAAAAACAGAGAAATCTGTGCCTCTTACCCATGCAAGTTTCTTAGAATGACTCGAAAATTTTTCTTATCATGCTCTAGAGCAAAGTGCGGAGAGCATCACGCTAAAATGCGTAAAAAGTGCTTTGAAATAAATACATATTACATTCTTCCTTATGTGTCATGAAATCATCTGCATGTAGTATTATTTTTGTTGTTATTAATTTTTAAAATGAGTTTTAAGTTTGCTAAAACGCCTGCCGTCTGGGAGACGAATTCCTTAAGTTTTTCAAAGGCTAGCATTCTAGGGATAATAAAGGACACAAATCACAGACATTTTTATCTAACATCACAGGAATGTTATTTGCAGGCAAAACTTTCATATTTTGTTCAAGCTATTGTAGTTTTATTGTGCTTTGATGATCGACAAAAATAATGTTGAGCTTTATCTTGCTTGTGTCTTTTTGATAGAATGGAGTGTGTCTTTTCATACATTTCTGGGTTTATATCATTCTTCATGGAGTTTTTCAAGTGCCATTTGAAAATTTACCTTTCAATTCAAACATTTCGTGTTCATGGCTTTTCTCAAGCTTACATCCGCTATCGTGATTATTACCAATTATTTCATCAGGTTCTTCCCATGCTTGATCAATTTTAGCATCATCCAATACAGATCGCAATTCCCTATTTCTTTGTTTTCCTTCAATTTTAGTTCACAATCTTCCTATATATATGTATATATATATATATATATATATATATATATATATATATATATATATATATATATATATATATATATATATATATATATATATGACATGTTTTGAGACAGAATCAGACTAAATTTTAAAAAGAAACTTTATTCAATCATTTCTAGAAATCATCTAACGCTAAGAGAAGAGAGAAAAAAGCACCCCACCATGAAACACTAAGTGGATTACCACTTAAACCACAGATGTGATAAGTATCGCGGATTTTATGAGTGTACTTAAAAGTTAATACTGACATATAGGGCTATTAAATATAACGATTTTGAATTAGAAATGTTATTGGATAGGCCATATGTTTCGAAGAAATAAATGGGTGATTAATGTGATACTTGAAGATGAAATGAAAATTAAGAGTTAAATGCTAGATAGGGAGTTTAATTTTTAGTCTAATTTAATTATCCTTACATTTTCACCCCAATTTTAAGACGGAATCATGGTGTGAACTTTTCTCTCTCTTTACAAACTTAATCAATTTGTAGAAATATTTACGTAATAGGAATACTAAAATCAAAATGTAATAAAATAAACTCTAAACTATAACAGCAAACGCAATAATGACACTTCTAAAATATTAATTGATAAAAATGAATTTCCCTACATATAGATGAAAATCAGCTTTTTCACATATATTCGACATCCAGAATAAGAGCTCGTGTGTGTGTGTGTGTTTCCTACTATTCCTTCATAATAGTAGATTCGTATTATACCTAGCATATAATGTATACAAATTATATTGTTTTTTGTATCGGAAAATAATATCATGTTAAACAATAAGATAGTAGATATAAAAATACATGTTATTATACAAATGTTAAAAAAATAATTTTGTATAAAAATCTACTCTCACACCATCGTAGTAAAACATTATTTTGACACACAAAATTTTGCACGTATGAAACACATTTATACAAAACATAAAGATATAGACACTAATAAAATAAAATTATTAATAATATAAAAACGGTGTGCAACAACATATATGCACTATTCAACACAATAAACAATATTTTATTTTATATGCGTTATAAAATATAAGAAAATAAATGCATAAGAATTATAAGAATATAAATGTATAAGAATTATAAGAATATATATAAATGCATAAGAATTATAAGAATATAAGAGAATATTATAGTTATAAGATTAAAAGAATATAAGAATTATAAGAACACTTTTTTTATTATTTTTGAGTCGGAAAAGTGGACTCGCATCTATATAATCACATTTAGTATTTATATAAAACTTTCACAATATTCACTGTATTTTAAAGATATCGCATATAATTATTTTGAATATTTCCCTAACCTTATTCCGTAACCTTCTAAGTACTCGTTTCATAGACAAAATTTTTTTCTTTATCTTACATCACATATTCACTAATATAAACTGCATCATATACAACTTAATTTTGAACACATCTCTCTGAGAAATCTGCGTGATCAAATCACAGATGTTCAAGGATGCTAATAAGAAAACAATAAGAGGTGTACATATCAAACTAAGCACATATGTCCTCTTGATGTTTCAAGACATATACAAAATTTATTATGATTGTATTTTCCTTCATCCACTGTATATTATCCAAAAATAAGCTTCAAGTTGTTAAATTAATTTTAAATTTAAATAAAGAAAATTTCGAAAAATAGTGAATCCTGACATATATGGCTAGTGTATCAAAACACACAATTTCAAAATGAAAAATATTAAATGACATGCAATAACTTTACTGGTAAATAAAATAATTACCAAAATAATAAAATTTAGTGGAGAAAAAAGAATGGAAAGTGACTTCATTTTTGTTTCTCATCAAAATGAATATCATTAGTAATAGCACATTAGTCATTTCTTTATTAACTTAATTTATATCTTTCAATGTTATGTCCATAAATGTTAACTCATTCGACATCTTAAGATAAATTTATGAAAATTATGTCAAAATTTCTCAAAATTTTGTATGATAAAACACATACACTTTGTTTTCTCAATTAAAATATAAACAATATCTCCTTTAACACAAAATATATTATAAAAGTTAAAAATCATATCGTATATATATCATATCATATATTCTTCTTCTTCTAAAAGCTTTGTTCAGCAAAATTCAGTTACTAAAATGAAAACTTATAATATAACTGACCTTTACTTCGTAGCGGCAGAAATTTTTGGTGAACGGTAATCCACATGTTGTTGTCCAATGATTTAATTTAGTAATTTTTTTCGTTGTGGTCCTTCAATATTGCATTCGATGTTTTCCTTCACTATTGTATTCTATGTTCGTAAAATTCACGGTATTATAGTATAGACTTTCCAGGGAAGAAGAATTTTTTTTATTTATGTGGCGGAAGGAGCTCCGTCTTTCTTCACGGGGATAGGGAATTCAAGCTTCTCTTCTTTTTTTTCTTCACCATTAGAAGGTTGCTTCTTTCATTCGCGATAATCTGGTGTCTAAAACAAAGACAGAAATATCGTTCGGTGGTAAAAACGGTTTCTTCTCGGGGTTAAAATCGCGTTTCTTCTTTTTCTTTATCATAGAGCATTCCTTTTAATTCCGGCAACTTGACGTATTCAGCAAAGAGGTATACAGTGCAGTCAAAGTTCCATCAAATTCTCTATATCATTTATTACGGTCGTTGGCGTTCGTTTTTATTTTAAAATTATTTTACTATTAAGATTAGTTTTACGTTAAGATTCGAAGTTTATTCACAGATACAATCCTGCCGGCTTTAATTCTGACATGTTTTGCAGCCAGAATCAGCCTTAATTTTTAAAAAGCAACTTTATTCAATCATTTCTAGAGATCATCTGACGCTAAGAGCAGAGAGAAAGAGAAAAGCAAGCCACCGTGAAAACCTACGTGGGTTACCACTTAAAACACAGATGGGATAAGTATCGCAGATTTTATGAGTGTACTCGAAAGTTATTGCTGACATATAGGGCTATTAAATAAAACGATTTTGAATTAGAAATGTATATTGGATAGGCCTATGTTTCGAAGAAATAAATGGGTGAATAATGTGATACTCGAAGATGAAATGAAAAATAAGAATTGAGTGGCTAGATAGGAAGTTTAATTTTTAGTCTAATTTAATTATTCTTACACACACACACACACATATATATATATATATATGTGTATATATATATATATATATATATATATATATATATTCATTTCATCTTCAAGTATCACATTATTCACCCATTTATTTCTTCGAAACATATAGCCTATCCAATATACATTTCTATATATATATATATATATATATATATATATATATATATATATATATATCTTGCTCAAATTTTCAATCAGTAATAAAATATTTTTTTTATTCAACCACTCAAGTTCAAATACATTTTTAAAGCTTGTAGTGGATGGCACTCAATGATAATACTTTTTTCAAATAATAATTCCTTCATTTAATTAAAAAATGCATAAACAGTAACAAAAATAATAGTCCAACACCATATATCAAAAGGGAAATTGTTACTCGTGTCCCTGTAGCGCAATGGATTGCGCATTGGACTTCTAATCCAAAGGGCGTGGGTTCGAATCCTACCTGGGATGGCCTAATTTCTGAGAATGGCATTTATGAATGAAAAAATTATAGTGGACAAAAAATTGTGCTATACCATGTACAGAAAGGAAAATCACTTTCTATTTAGCCTCTTAATATTTTGATTCTGTCATTTGTATGTACATATATATATTATTTGCTATTATTTAATAAAAAGTAACTAAAATAAAATTGTTCTTTGTTAACCTAAGTAGGGTCTGACTTTATCTTTTTTATATTGCTTGTTTGTATTCTACTCACTTACATTTGTAGACCATAATGAGTTGTATGACGCAGCAAATCAAAATCACTAATTCATTCAAAGTAGAAAAATGTAGCCAGTTCAGAAAAAAATGGTCACGCGGGAAATTCAGTCAACCCAAATACCTTAAGATTGTAAAAAATATTGTATCCCCAAAAAGAGGGATATATGTGACAAATACATTTTAGTTCTCATGAAGACTCATATAGGATGATGCTGATATAAGGTATTGGTAATAAATAAATAGTTTTTCCAGAATTAAAAAGATTGTGCCTGGTGTGCCCCACGCGAATGCTTGTTACCACTTGACCACTCTTGACCTCTTGTCAACCAAGTCTCTACGTTTATATTCTTTGTTAATTTAAGACTTCTAAGAAAATAATAAATAGCATGAAAATACTTAAATTAAATTAGTCTTACGGCAAATAACCAATGGATACCGCCCTCCCAAAGCAAATCCCTCTTACAGTAAACTGGTTGAATTTCGAACGAGACATTCATGTGCCTAACATTTTTCGCCAACAAACACCTAATTCGGTGCCAAGAAATCTTTCATCCTGCTTTAAGATCAAACCGCACAAAGCGCCGACAATTCCATTCTCTCCGCCTCATTCTTAATTTGGAGGAAGCCTAATCCCTGACGCCTCGAGAAAGAATACTTCTCCGCCCCCGAGGTTTCGAAATTCATTACTCACAATTTTCTACAACTTCAGAGCGACTAATTGCGCCGATCCACTTCCTTCGGCGGCACTCGGGAATGTTCGGCGGCATTAAGTCAGAAAAATGACTCGCGGCTGTTGAGAGGAAGTGAAGTATTGGACACGGCGGTGGGAGAGGAAATAAGCTGGTAGAAAGGACTCGGTTGAAATGGCAGATTTTAAAATCCCATTCTCTCCTTTTCTTCCGAAAGGAAGCAGGGAGTTGCGATGGGTGTGAATTGTTTCTGAAAGTAAGATATATATTTCGTTGAGTCAACCACCGCCTAAAGATTATTCACCTGAGTGTGGTTGTGTTTCTCGTGGAACGGAATTATTTTTATGTACTCATTCCGCAAGTTTTCTATGAACTAGTTGATAGGATTATTAAAATAAACAATGCTGAGTAATATAGAAGATGAAATTTTACTAATCACACACATTAAGATATATTTTGGTGCAAAGAATTATTGTATAAAAATGGAATTTTTTGTTTAAAGAAGATATCATTTAAGGGGGTCACTTCACGCAGCATTTTCCCTATCTCCGTAATGTTAAAAATGACCAAGTTTAAGGAACATTTTTTAAAAATTGGCTGGTTGTACAGTCATGAATTTTTTTGTGTGTATTCATTGTATTGTTTTTATTATTTTAATGGGAGCATTTTTCAAAATTTTGATTAGTTTTGTTTAAAAAAATTCATATGTGGAGTAACACGTCAAAAATTTTAAAACGATGAAAATTCTTGTACATTTTAATCCATAAATATTTTTTGAATAATTTTTTTGACAAAATCTCTCATTAAAATATTTATTTTTATAGTGTTAACATATGTGCAAAGTTTCAAGGCTGTAAAATATAAGTAGTTTTTTCAAAAATGTTCCTTTTGTGTTGAAATTTACACTTTTGAGAAATAGTGATTTAAAGTACAAACTTAGTATTAACTAATGCATACCAGAACTATAACTTGGATTGCTAGTGTCATCTGCAAGATCATCTTCTTGCCTACATTTTAATTGTTTGTTTTTAATTCTGGCTTGTTTGGTTCATTGTAAAACTGACTATTCTGCTTTCCTAATACACGGATGATCTACTTTTTGCAATGCTCGACATTGGTAAAATTCAGGTGTTGAATGTTTAATACATCTAAAACTTTCAATTTGGTAATGAAGCTTTGATTATATAAGTATATAGCTTCATGTACTATAGTTTTTGAAGTTCCCAATTGCACAAATACAGTTTTTGGAATTATACACCAAAAACTATTTCCGCTTTCACTAATATTGTGAGTTTTATCAAGCAAGCATCCAGATAAATGTTCAAGATTAGTGACCTCTAAATACTTTATGTACTAATACTTTTTTAGGTAAGTCGTGTTTATGCTTGTATGTGTAACCTTTCAGTATGTGGACGTATTAAATCTACACCACAAGTCACATCCCATGGGGCATAAACCGTGTCGTAGATTCAAACCTGTGAACATTTTATCAAAAATTATAGCCCATATAGCTTGCCTAATGGCTGACAAATTTTCCCGAGTTGTTTTGAACAGCCAAAACATAGCAACTTTGCAATTTGTTTATTTCAGCATCTGTCAAGCCATTACGGCATCCTAGAGATTTTTTTGTCTTTAAGCTTTCTGTCTTTTAATTTTAATTTTAAGGCCCTAAGTCATGTCCCCATCATTTTCTCAACATGATTAACACATTCTAATTGTTCAATATTGACATATCTTTAGATTCTAAAACTGATTTGTATGCTTTAGAGTTCCCATATAGTCCAAATATTGTGTATATCGTAAATTGTGTAATGTCTGCGAGTGATGAGAGATACAAAAAAGTGCACCTCTTCAACTTCCATTCCCCTACTATTTTCAATGTAACTTGCCGAACACTCATTGCTATGTACATCACTGTTAAAATTACACAAACATTTCTGCGATAATATTTTAGCATCAACGACTTTCCCAGTGTCCAAACTAACTGCCGTAACAACACCATTTAGAAATATATAGCTTATTTTTAGCCAGGTACCATTGATAGCCACTGGTACATTTGGTTATCCATTATTAAATATTGTTTCGGAAGCAGCTAAAGCCATAGACACTTTGGTTACTTTCTTTGTCACATTATTTAATATATGCATGAAATCACAAAACCACTATGGTGTAAGTGACAAATGCATAACTCCGCGAAATATTTTTGCAACTGCTATTTTTTAAATAGACCTCATAGCATATGAAATTCTATTGTGTCCACTTCATATAATTTTGTACCTTTTTTGATTAACTACTGTTTTAGAAAACCTGGTAATAAGAAATGTTTGAATAAGACCACAAAAGTTACAACATATTAACAATTTTGTAGCCAAACCCTAGATTTGGGGACCAAAATTTATGTGAATACCTTGGTTTTTACATTAATTTTATGTAATTAATGTTGTTTCAAAGCACAAAAGAACAGTATAATGTCAGGAATTTCACAGAAACATTCAAATGAATCTAAAAAAGAAACATACTCTTTATTAAACTTACCTAACTTAGATTTTAAAGCTGATTTATGTATGTTGAAATTGTCTGACTTATCAACATTTAAATCCATAAAAGTTTGGAATGGTGTACATTTCTTTCCAAACTCTTTCATTTTTTAAACATTTTATTACTTAACAGAGTTTAAAAAATGTTTTGTAAATGTTTTATTAATGTTTTTGATGGAAAACACTATTGAAAACGATCGCAGAAATCCGTTGCATTTAAGGAGGTAAAAAATAGGCTGTAAGTAAACAAACATCTATAACTATTCACTTCACTTCTTTCCTGGATAAGCTGCTGATCAAAATAAATTCTTTTAATCAATTTAAACCATTTGATAAGGCTGAAAAGTAGCATGTGTCTTTTGTTTTGATTTGAGAGGGCGTGGCAATCAGCGGTTTTGGGGTTTGACAGATGTAAACAACTTTTAAAAAAAATATTAAAAATACTTCTAATTAAGCTAGAGCAAAAATTGAAACTGCATTAGAAAGAAAAAGAATGGTATTTTATGTTTCAATCAAAATTGAAAAATCGATTATTTCATGGATTTTCGTGAAGTGACCCCCTTAAAGTGAGCTGGTTGGATGAGCTGGTGTTTGGGCAGCTTGAATAAATAACTCAATGCTACAGGGAAGTTCCGGATGAAATGTTCGTCATTTTTTCCCACGAAACCCTTATCGCCAAAAAATGCACCATGATATCATGAACTACATATTTTGCGTTATTTTGCGACATAGTCGCTACCGACATTGAGACATTTGTCGTAGCAGGCAATCAGCTTGAAAAACTGATCTTGTAAAAAGCGGTACACTTCGATGCAAGAAATGGTCATAAGCCTGCTCTACTTCAGCAATATCTGGAAGTTGTGTTCCGAGAATGCGACTTTCAGTGCAGCAAACAGGTAAAAGTCCGATGGGACAAGGTTGCTTTTATTCGGTAGGGATGCCTCCTTTAGATCATCTTCTGCAGTCGGGTTTCCACCTCGGAACAAGTAACACCAGCGATCAATCATTTTACGAGATATGAAAACTTTACCATACGTGGTCTGTAGGCTTTCATGGAAGACGGCCACACTAGCTCCACGTTCCCATTTATACCGAAGGACAGCATATTAGTCATGTTGTAAGCGCATGTCTACCTGCCATCGAGATTAGTTCACGAAGAACCTCGAGAATGTTGGTCTGCTGATGTTCTTTCTTTTTCAATGATGTGTGCATGCGTCATTTTTCCTATGTCTACGCTCCTTCCAACGTTTAACTGGTAATGGGTAGAGATTTTTGGAAGATTTTTTTTCCTCTGATGTTCCATCTTCCCTTTAAAAAATGACGAATCCTACTTTCAAAACTTATATTTATACCTTAATTAATTAAAAAAAATAATATTTTATAAAAAAATATATCGACTGCGTTTACAATTTAGAGTACGAATTAATATGTAAAGTTCTGCACGAGTCGTACTTAACGTCCGATATCAATTGCAGCAAAATGCTCATAGTCTGAGCATGACCACTCTCGTCAGTATTTTATACTCATCTACCTTTTTTTTTTCAGAAGTTTTAGTATGAGCTGACTTTGGCCATACCTATCCAAAAATCACTAGACGCAACATCCTTTGTCAATTGGTTATACTGAAATAGAGGAACTTCTCAGTCCCGGCTGAAATTAAAAATTACACTTGTAGTCATAATATATCTATTGTAAGCCTTTTAAGTTTTTTGGAGAACTAATTCACGCAAAGGTGAGGTCCTTACCATATCCTCAAAATTTATTCGTAGGATATGCTATCTGGTTCTCCTTCAGATTACCTGTCATGTTTTTACCGGCTTTTTTTGGAGGGTGAAAGACACCACAGAAGAAATTCAAACAATGATATTGAAAATTGTATTTGTGGGGTTGGATACGTGCACTGTCACCTCCCCCTCCCCTTGTTAAATCGAATGGAACAATTAACAATGATGTCACATCCCGCCAATAGTGCCCGACTAGGCATTGCACTCAAAGTTACTCAGATGGACGCCTAGAGACGCTGAGCACTAGACGTAGGAGAAATATGTTCTCCTTTGGTGTTTAGTTTATTATTAACTATATCGTCATTCTCTTTCTTAGTAAATGTTAATAAGGTATAGACATTTCCCATGTATCGCAAGCAATATTAAGATTGAGTTAGCAAAAAAGTCCCTATCACAAGCTAAGTGTTCGTATCCAGATAATCCATCCAAGAGCTGCCATGCAAGCAGGATAAGTAGAGCTGAGCCTCAATATCCTCACAAGAGAATAGGAAACTAGAAAAATACAGATTTCAGGTGCCATCCTCATCTTAGGAAAATGATTCGAAAGAGCGAATTCCACAGTAGACAGCCAATATAGTTTTAACGTAGCTCTTATAGATTTATTTGAGCTTAAATTTGTAAATATTCTCTTATTTGGAAAGTTTTTTTAGCCATCCTAGTTGAAAATGTTTGTGTTTCACCTTTATTCTGAAATTTTGAAGAATCATATATGATTAATGAATACATGGAAAGGTTGAGGATTCGACTCTAAAATTGTACTGTTTTAAGATGTCTATTTCTTACTGATACAAAGTCTCACTTAACCCAACTGATTTAGCACTACGTTCCACTGACGAGATCGGCACTTGATCTGAAACCTCTATTTTTCACATTCGTGCCACTTTAACGTGAGAATTTCCTTGAACCTCGACATTTTTGACTTGCATCAAGCCAAAACTCAGGCAGATATGCAAAACTCAAACCTGCGATCTGTTGATTTCGAATCTGTAACTGAAACAAAGTTTGCCGAACACCTGAGCCTTCATAGTCTAGATTTCATTTTCAAGATTATAAAAATAAAACATGTTTTTATTATGTTCTAAAATTCTCATTCTTTATATATTGTACGAAAAGTTTTGGTGAATATAGAGGTTGTGATTACTAGTTGATTTCATTAACTACCTAATGTTCTAGGAATCTTTAATTATACAGTTAACTCCTTAGTGTGGTCACGGTAATGGCCATAGTTATGATTAGGAATTTGGTGATAAGCGTAACTTTTGTCGAGCCATGCATAAGTTAGCATGGTTTGTTAGAATTTGTGGGTGCATAGGACTAATTGGTAGAATGATGAACTCCTATCCGATAGCGAATTTTAATCCTTTCTGTCCAATGAATGAGCTTCGTTTGTATAGGAGGGACGATTCCCGTGAAATTCATATTGGAGCCAATAAGAGTGCTAAATCCTGGCACTTCTATTGGCTTGTTGAATAAGTTAGGAAAGTTAATTGGCAGCTTCGGCATAATCATAGTTCTGCTTTTAATGCGACATAAATAAACTATCAAACAACTTTTTCGTTCACTAAATCATTTTTAAAAGTTTTGCAAAGTTTAACTTTTTGGTTCAATTTGTTTGGTATAAATATAGTATTAGGTTGTTATAAATTATTTTAAACATTTTTTAAATAATATGAAAAAAAAATTATTTTTTTCTAATGTTTTTTTTTCAAGAATACGAATGTTATAATAAAATATTTCTCCTCGTTAAATATAAAAGGTGAATTTATAAAAGCAGTATTGTGCTGTAATTCAAAAAAAAAACCTTTCCTTTAATAAAATACATTCAAACTGAAATTGTCTTCTTAATTTCTGAGCCTTTCAACGGGATTTAAAAAAAACATTTTTTTGTAGAAATCATGATTAATATATGCATATTATAAGAAATTTCTTATAACATGCATACGCACAGAATTAAAGAGTCAAAATGTAATTTGTATTGAAGTAAGAAAAAAATTAAAACTTTTATATATTTTTAAAAATATTCAAAACTGTCTCGTTCTCTTCTTGGAGATCATAAATAGCTTTATTGCGCATACATTTTTTATACTTAGAATAAGTAATTATATTATATATATATTCATATAAAATATTCGTGTAAAAAGTACAAAATTAGTTTTATTTTTGTAAGCATATATATAAATACATGTATATTTTTTTCCTTCTGGTCATGGTAAAAAAATTCTTTCACACACACACACAAATAAAATATCAAAACTTTCATCTTAGGCTCTATGCATTTGACTTTCAGTTACAAAATAAATCAGAGAGAAAAACATTTATTCTTTTTATTGATTAGTCTGTTTGAAAAATGTACCTAATTTAAAATAGTCCTCTAATGATAAGCGTAGTAATCATTTTTCTGTATTTCCTTTGCTAATAGGTTTGAAAATGATTCTTATATTTGCTTTGATTAACATCGTTATCTCATTGCGCTATAAATAATAGCAAACATACAAAAGATGATATAGGAAAATGAGAGACAATTTTCTGCACACATTTTATGAAGTAACTAAAATAAAATTTTCAAATTAGTCATCCAAAAGTACTTTCCCATTCACGAAACCTCTAGCTCTCTTCCCATTAAAAGGAAAATTCTACGCACACAGAAACATTATTAAACATGCCGAGGGAGAGAACTCTTTCCTCATACACGGTTTCTTTTTTCTCGACCCCAAACTGATTCCTTCACCAAACGAAAGTATTATATAATCTGGAATCTACTCCAACAGTTTTACAAAGCTCTTAATGAACTCAATAAATCCGCTGACGAAATAAACAAGAAACACAACAGAGAGAAAAAAAAGAGAGAATCCAGACAGCGAAATTGTCTGTTAAATTGGAGAACCTGGAATTCGTTTCATTTTTCTTTTCTCTCCCTGTTATTTTGTTTCTTTAAAAATCTTTTGTCTTTTGTGAGAAGTTTGGTCGCTTGATTACAAAGCCCTTTCTTCGGAGCATTTGGAAGTAAAATTGGAGAATTCCTCTTCTTTTGGAAACCGCGTTGATTCGAATTCATATTTTTTTCCGTAACGAGATCTTGTAAATTTATGAATTATTTCCAATCTAATTAATTATGCGGACTTATTTATTCAACTTTTTGCTTTTTTATGGTAGTTAATAAAGAGTTGTTTAGTTAATTGAATTAAAGTAACTAAGATTTAAATTGCAGCCTTTTAATGGAAGTATGGAATGAGCATGGATGAAACAATTTATAGGGAAAAATAAGAAGTGCTCTTTTAAACGAATATATTTGTATGGGAAGTCATTATCGGCTATAGATACCATGCGTCTACATTTTTTAATTATCGCCAACTTAACCATTGACAATAATATTAATATTCAGTTGTTTCTGAACTGATATGCAACTGAGGTTGCACCTTGGTAAAGAACGACGTTCCTAAAGTAAGTAAATCTTAAACATTTTATAAACAGTAGGTTTTTTAGGCCCCCCAAAAATGTATCGCATGAAGACCAACAGTTAGTAGACAGTTAAGGACATTATACCGTGATGGGCTCACGCGTCTTTTTTTAACATGTCCTTTGGGTGCTTTTAGGCCAGAATGTGTGGCACTTCTTTTCCTACCAAATCCAAGAAGTGAAATGTGAAATGAAGATGCAAATTAAAAACCTTTTGAATATCAGGAGTTAGAGTAAGCGTGATGGCAATTTATGGCACGTGAGGGCAATTTGTGGCAATTGATGGCAAGTAGAAGAATGTTAACATAGTTCGTGGTCCAAGAGTGAAGAAGTTAAGGATAACGTTACCCGCCGAATAAGTAGGAATTATATGTGAAGAGATTTATAGAACCAAGGTGCATACCATTGCACTCAAATCGTTGTAGCATTTCATCTAGATGTTATATTCGTTACTTCAGGCTACAACAAAGTAGGATTGATTATTTAATATTAGGATCAGTGATTGTATTAGAATTGAGTTTAGGCGATTCAGTTATTGATAGTGATCCGAGTTAAGTTAAGTCGTTATTATAAATATATTGTGTGTGGTGTGTTTTACCATCGTAGATTCCCTCGTATAAATTATTATAATCTAATTTGTTAAAGGTTTAAGTTGAATATCTTAGTAAAGTCATATTAAGATAATGTTTCCTTCTAGTTATTTTCTTAATCCTACGCCTCTAGCTCTCTCACGCTGATACTCCTAGAGATAATCACACTAGAGGAGGGGATTATCACAATACCTCCAGCGGCACTTTTTGCAAAATTCTATCCGTATTGCATAACTCTGGTCAAATGTTATAGAAAACTTTCTTTGTGCTGAAATAAGCTTATGAATTTTTCGTTGCTTAGCAAATTCCAGATTTGAATCATTATAAAAGAATAGTAGAACACTTTAGTTATCAATGCAACAACAAAAAAGGCACCAAATTCAAATTAACAAACACATTTTTACCTTTTAATATATTAGCAGCCGATGCAATTTAGCGTGTAAGGATTTTGCTCACTTTAAGCAATTTGTACTGTATTGCGACTCTGGGATTATATATATAAATACATACGCACACATATATATATGTATATATATATATATATATATATATATATATATATATATATATATATATATATATATATATATATATATATATATATATATATATATATATATATATATATCAGGTTTGAAAAGTTAAGATTCAAAATTAAGAAAGTTATAAATGAAAATAGAGCGAACTCTTTACCAACGCGTAAGGATTTGCGGGTAAATAAGCCCATTTAAAGGTGAAGTGAGCACTGACGAAGGAGAACGCATACTCTGAAAGGCTTAACTGGTGAATCCTTGCCGAGATGTTGTCTTTTTTACCACCCGGTTACGCGCCAAAGGGCCGCCATGTTGTATTTTATGTGATTGAAGCGAAATAAAGACGTTCTTATTGGGATGATGCTCTCCTCATTTTACCAGCAGGCCTGGGGCCTGACATATATATATATATATATATATATGTACATAATAGATCAGTGGCGCACACAAGGGGGGCCTGGGGGGTCCGCCCCCCAAAAGCCCTCGATTTTTTTCGAATTGATTATAATTCTAAGTATATAGTACGTAAAATTTAATTAATTACTTGTTATTAATGATTAATTTTTTTAATTAATGCTTATTATTTATTCAAAAATAAGTTTTTTACTAAGTTTTGTTCCCAAAAATCGACAAAATCAAAAGGAGCATGATACAAGAATGGTGAACTTTCGACCCCCCCTGAAAAATTCCTGTGTGCGCCACTGTAATAGATGGATAACCAATGGGAATGCTCAGACAGGACAGCGGCGTCATGAATGGGACAGATTATGTAGCCCTTCTTCAATATTTCAGGCTACTTTATTGAATTATTCAAGCAGGAGCTACCTTTTTTTATTACTTCAATGTCATGCATCTGCACTTCTCTCATTCTGATAGGGAATACATCTCTCTTAATTGTTTTAAGCATTTAACCTATAACTTGCATATCAAAACTGCAACCGGATAATAGTTTTAAAGTTTTGAAATACAATTGCCTGTTAAACCGTTTAATATGCAGATAAATTTTATCTAATGTTTCTTTAGCTTTTTAGTCTTAATCAAGAATAAGTGCATAAGAGAAAGTATTTAAAATTAAATTTATATTAAAATTTATATTCAAATTCATTTGGGAATTCGGTACTGATGTGCTAATTATGTTTCAATACAAATCATGCTTAACGTTTTTTGATGTGTTTGAAAATTTTAAAACGTGAACTATAATTTTCCAGAAATATAAGAGAAACCCGGCTAATAAATTCAGTTTATGCAGTTTTGATAACGATTGTCTATTTAATTCAGAAACTAGGAGTTACATGCAATGGCAACTAAAAATAACTTCAATTTCATTTTAGAATTTATCATATAAACTTCAAAAAAATCAAAAGTAAGAAAAAAACTCATAATTAGCCTTCTTTGAAATCAGTGCTGTATCATTATCATTTGCTCGTTTACGTCATGTTCAAGATAAAAAGAAACTAAAAAGAAAATCCACTAGAAAATGAATGCCAGAACAAATTGACATTTCCACACCTCTGCAAAAAACAGTAAGAAGTTTCACCGCAATCAAAAGAAAAATAAGCACTGTATTCCCTGAAAACGACGCCCAAAGGAGTAGTTAGTGGGAAAGAATAACTTTTATGTCCCTTAACAACAAAGTTCACAAAAGCGCGCAGAGGACGCTGCGTTCTCAGGTGTCAGCACCAAAAACTGCTCTTGATGGCGTCTGCTCCCTCGGGCTCTGTAAGAGACTTGTTTACTTTGGTCAGATGACGAGACAATGGCTACCAAGTGAAATGGGCCATCATGGCATGTAATGAGTTTCCAAGGTAATAGAATGTGTGGGAGGAAAGAAGATCAAGTCCGCTGAATAATCGGATCATTTGTTAGACGGTTCTTAAATATTTTTTTCTTTTCTGAATGAAATTAACATTTCTTGAACTTTAATCGAAACATGATGCACCCGTTTTTTTCAATTCCTATTATTAGTTCGCAATCCCCCTATATATATACAACGAATATTCGTTTTAATTTACATTGATCAAATGTAGCTCAATTTTTGATTACAATGATATTAATCATTTGCAAAATAATAATAGTATTGTTTGTAATTGTAAAGATTTTTCTGAATTTATATAAATGATCATCACAAGCTTGTGGTAAGTGGTAATTTAAATATTGTTAAAGATAATTCTCTTAGAGAAATAATGTCCAAAGGTACTATATAGTTTTATATTAATGATCTCTAACAATAACAATGCTATCAAAAATCAAGTTTCTAAAGATATTAGTAACTTCACAACAAAATAAGCTATTAAATACGATCTTCCTATTGTAGCTTTTAATGAATTTAAATGCAAAGTGTTAAATGAATTACTGAACATTAACTATAAAACTGATATATAATGATATAACATACTATTATAATATTAAGCAACAAATTGAAGACCTACAAAATAACTTTATTATCGTTTATGTTGATAAAGTACCGGGTAATTATGCAGTTATTTGTAAGTGGCTTTATACTAATATGCTAAACATACATTTTCATAATAATTCTACTTTTAAAAAATCTAATTCAAGCAAAAGAGAAATTTTTAATCGAATCTCTGCTTTTTATAAAAAAATAGATTTACGTATTCTGTATATTAAATTCCCACATATATTTTCCTAACTCCTAAATTTCATAAAAATCCTGTTAAATTTAGAACTATTACGAATGGTTTTAAAACTTATATTACACATCCGGGCAAGAAGCTACAAAATATTATTCAATCTACATTAGACAAAATTGATAAATCTAATATAGTTAAGAATAGTATGGACATTATTAAGTATATGCATGGTAAAAAAATTATTTATATTTATACCTATGATTTTGAAGATTTATTTAACTCCATTGATATAGAAGACATGTTTAAGATTCTTAAAATAGCATATAGCAAGTATTTTTTGAATGATAATAAAATATGATAAATATATTTCTATTATTGAATTAGTATTAAAAGAAAATCATATTTTCCATAATAATGCTCATTAATAGCAAATTAAAGGATTACCACAAAATGGACCAGCTAGCAACCGCTTAGCAATTATTTGCTTGCATTTTTTATGAAAGTTAAAGTATTATTTATGATTCTTGTTACTTTTTTAGATACATAGATGACTTAATTATTTTTAGTAATATAGTAGACTTTGATCCTAGCTTTAATTATATTATCCCCACTATTTAAAACTATTAAAAATTTATTATAATAATGAGTCAGCTAACTTTTGGGACATTCAATTAAACGTTAAGAATAATTTGCTATTAAGTAATATTTTTGATAAAAGAGACTAATTTGATTTTAACATTATAAAAATGCCTTTTTGAGGTAGTAACCTACACCTATCAATATTTAGAAATATTATCTTGAATTTTATAAAAAGTAACAATGATTTAGTTACTGTGTTAACATTTTAAATCATTGTAAATTTGTGAATTTTTAAAATAATTGTTTAGAATACAATTAGACGAGTTAATTTATTTATAAATATATTTATATTTCAAAATAAATATATTATCAACTTAGTTCAATATTTTATTTAAAATTTCTTCTAATTGGTTTATTTAAAAAAAATTTTTTTTTCATATTTTTGCGCTTATTTTAATTGTAATATAACTATCTAGTATATATTTATATATATTTCTATTTGATATTATCTATTCTTAACTTTTTTCATTGTTTTATTTAAGATTTCTTTTTTTTTCTTTCTTGTGTTGACGTTCCAATCTTTTAAGTCATTTCGCGTGGTATCTTAACGGAGAAAAGGTTGAATTTTTTAGATTTCTAAAAAACTTTTCATTTTACTAGCAAGTTTTTATCCTAATTTTTTCTATATATTTTTTTTATTATTCCGCTCCTTGTAAGATTCATTTTTGCTCTCTTTTCTTAATTTTATCTTAATATATTGTTAGGTTTAACATCCACATGGTAGAAAAAATAGTCTTAACTTTTCAACATGGCTCTATATTTTTCCCCTATCATGTCGAAAATGTCTACTGTACGGGGAAGGTTGGATCCATAAAGCGTGTTGCTAACCCTAAATCGCTGGCCTAATTTAGCGACAGCTTTAGAAATCATAATAGATCTCCAGTTCAGTCCAAAGACTTTTTTGTATCTACATTTGTTGTGTCTGGTGAATTCCAATTTCTTCCTTCTTTAGCACTGTAGGTTCTAGAACTTCTTCACTTTTATTATACTATATACACATACACACACACATACACATATATATATAATCCTGTTCAAATTTTTCAATCGTTAATAAAATACTACATCGCAATGGATAGCGCGTTGGTCTTCTAATCTAAAGGTCGAGGGTTCGAATCGCACCTAAGATGGCCTAATTTCTGATAATGTGGTTCCTTTTTACTATACTATTTTATTATAATAACTAATTTTAATGAATGAATAAATAGTAAAAACATATAAAAAAATTGTCCAACAGCCTATATAGAAAGAAAATAAAAATAATAAGTAAAATAAAAAGAAAAAAGTAAAAGAATGGGCACTACTACCGAGGTTTAGGGTTAAGCCGGACAAGATAGATGCTAAATATTAAAAATTTGTTTTCGAATTACCCGATTCATTCCTCCCATTATAAACATTTGTTTGTTGATTAGTTATTTTATGTATTAATTAAGTTTTAATATTTATTAAAGATGTGTTTCTTAAGTTATATAAACACTCTACTCCACTACAGTTAGATATTCAGAAAAAAATTAAAAATTAGAAAAATTTAGAAATCTTTTAATGTAAGTAGCTGTATACACACACACACAGCTACTAAAAATACATTTAGTTTGATAAATTTGCAAAAATCCATCATTAGGTAGGCAGCAGTCTACCCAAAACCGAAAAATACGGCTAGGGTTCTGAGACAAAAAGTTTGGGAACGTCTGCTATAGAGAATTGTGCGCCTTTAAACCAATTATCCTCTTTTATTTAAGCCTTGTAATACTATGTAACTAACATATCTAATATGATATCTTATTTTTATAGTTAACTGTTTAAAAAACCTCTTCGCACAGATGCGTCAGTTTTTTTATGTATAAATCACAAGTTTTATAACATATCTACTCATTTTTAACCACAAAAATTGATTTGTTTAGAAATAATTATAAGAATAGGAGAAACATCTCTTAAATTTCAACAATAAATTTAAAGTGTTATTTAATTTGTTGTAATTATTACATCTAATAAATTAGTAGAAAATAAATTAATAAAAGTTAAATATTGTAAAATAATTAAAAATAATAATAAATATTAGAATATTAAAGAAATTAAGTTTCTTTGGCAAGGGAAAAAAATTGAAATTCTAGCAGTTTCAATGAAAATGTGTGTTGAATCAAAAAATAACCTTCATTCTCCAATCACATACAATTGGGTTGCATAGTAAGGTCTGCATTAAAAAAACAATATTTAAGAAATCACTAACTAAACATTAGTTCTGATAATCAATCACGAATGTTTTTTTGTGATCTTTACACACGCTGCTATATTCACGCTTTCTTTCTGGTGGAATATTTCTTTTTTATCTTTGGTGCTCTCTTTTATGTAGCTTATAATTTCCTACTTAGGGCTTTTTTTCTCGCTTGAACATCCAACAGCCGTCAACAAGCATTCTGTGTACCAATTTCCTTGATAGTTTCTAAGAATGTCGAAGGCACCTGGCGAAATACTTCACTCTGCTTTTCATTGATGATCCCCTAGTTTTATGAAATGTCCAAATTTTTAAGCTCATTTTGCAGCTTTGAGCATTATTCTCTGTCAACTTGCCCCATACAATGTGTTACTATCCACGATTTCCGTATTCATACCCCCCAAAAAAGCAATTGGTTCTTGAAAGTGTCAGTTTTTATTTTTCGTTTTCTCCCATTTTTTTCAAAACGAAAAGAATCAGATAACAATTTTTATATGACAGAAGTAGTATAAACACTTTCTTTTAACTTAGCTTAAAACAGTTTCCGGAACTTTGAATATAGATCTTCTGAAACATTCACTGTCTTTTCACAGTGATCTCTCCCAAACCGCTTCATAAGCCCCAATTTAATATGAAGAGGTATCAATAGAAATTTTCCTGGAGGAATCAAGGTCGTATTGATGTCATTTACCTTTTTTGCGATTAAGGTGTCCCTGTGTAGTACTCACTTTTCGTCCAACGCTGTTTGGCTCTACTATTACACAAATGAAGAAAGCGCATATATTTTGTATAATCTGCCTGCTATTCTTCAAACAGGATTAGTGTTTTCAAATTTCCAACACCCATTCATTGTTCCTGTTGTTGTTACTAACCTGTCATTCGGTTAGACAAAGTCAAACCAAGTTAGTGAAACCGTTGACTTCAGGGCTAAATGTCAAATAATAGGATCCTAATTCGGAACATTATTTAGATATATTATATTCTGGCTTCACTATCCTATAGAAAGCAGCATATTTCATCATATTCCTCCCTCTTATCTGAGCTGTTCCCTTTTTCTTACATAAAATGTGTTTCGCAAGTTTTCTCCTATACCGTAATGTTAAATAAACTGCCCCTTTACATGTTAAAACAAACAAACAATTATTCATGGAATATTTTGAAATTTTAAAAGCTCTCTCTATATATATATTACAAACAAATGTATAAATTACAACGTTAGAAATTTTCTTGAAAATTGCGACATTTTATAGCTGAAAATGTGTTCCACGTTCAGTTCTACGTCTCGCCCATTCGGCGAAAACAGCTTTAACAGTCAAGTACAATACTAGAAGTGGACTACCATGGATATCTTCCCACTCCAGGCCAAGGCATTTCAAAATGAGCTGAGGTGAAGCCTGTTTTAGCCAGCTTTTGTGGCTGAAGGAAACATCTTATTGCCTCCAGAAAGGGTGAAGCCTTTTAAGTGTCCTCTGGCAAATCGGGACAGACAAATGCTGAACTGTCTGTTACAAGGAAGAGATAAAGAAAGCTCTGGTATTTGCCTTTATACCATTTATGAAACGGAGCTTTTAACCACTTTTCTTTATTTTGGGGTTTTTTTTTTGGGAATAATTGTAATATATGAACTCTGAGGTGGCCGGGACAGGTTGGTATAGCACCTTCTTTTCAAGCCAATTCAATTCCTTAGATATTTAGACGAGACGATTTCCATTGAAAATGCAATTTGTGATGGTGGGAAAGGAGCTTAACTTTTCGTAGGATAGATAAACTGATTTTACTTCCTATATGTGGGCCCGGGTTTGAGGTATTGAATTGAATACGCTTATCAGATAGAATCCAAAAATCTTCGTACTTACTTTCGCCCCTGATTTGCTCTAGTCCCATGTCAATTGCAATTAATTCGCTTCGAAAAATGGAACAGAAATCTGGATTACGTTTTTTTACGGAGTATTTCTCTCGAGGATCCTTCGCTTGTTATATATATATATATATATATATATATATATATATATATATATATATATATATATATATATATATATAATGCTCTTAATATTTGATTTTCGGGAGAATCCTAGCAATATATCATTATACATTTTTACCATATGTACTAAGTTCCAAATAAGAAAACTTGCAAATGCATTTCTATTATGCAACAAAGCTTCTTTCAGACTGGTTTGGAGGATTTAAGGAAATAGTACAACTCAGGTGAGTCATTTTCTATATTTTAAAGCTTTTCATAAACTATTAAACATCCTCAGAAAACCTAGATTTATCTCTATGAAGCTTATTTCGGTAAATTCTTTCTCTCCAGGGCTTCATCATAAAACTTAGGTCCCAGGTGAAGGCAGGGTTTAGTTTTATATCCTCTATCCTAGCTACTAAGCTGCATCTTTAGAAAGGTCCAAATTGCTTACTACATTCAGAAAAACCTGCGCAAAATTCGTCCTGGACGATAACGCGCCTCCATTTTTCAGTTCATACAGGATATAATCCAAACTGGAAAGTGCCATTTTGGGTCCCCTAGTTTTAAATTGAACTAAGCAAAATAAACTTTCTTCACAAAATCATTTAAAATTCTATGTTCATTTTTTATTATGAACTAGATGGTATACCCATTCTTCGCACGGGTGAATTGAAAAATTAAACAATGCAGATGGAAGGATAAAAAAAGAACTGTTAAAAATTAATTTTACGTGAATTTCAAATCAAGCAGAAAAAAGTTCTTTGCGTATCTCATTTGAACAAGAAACATATTTGTTAAATATTAATAGTTAATACAAAGGATTTTATTTTATTAATAACACCCCGTAACTCTCTTGCGGGTGATCTATGCTCAGCAAAAATAAAACACTGTTAAACATTTTGTGTGATGAACGCTTAAAATAGTATAAATAATTTATATCTGAATGTGTAATCTATATATATAAAGGAGAAAAGCGACTCACTCACTCACTGACTAATCACGATATCTCCGGAACTATTAAACCTACAAACTTGAAATTTGGTAGGTAGGTTCCCTTCATGGTGTAGACGTCAGCTAAGAACGGATTTTTCGAAGTTCAAACCCCAAGGGGCGTTACGAGGGTTTAAGGGGCGTTATAGATAATTATTTCCTTTACTAAACTATTAGATGTAAAGTCGTGAAACTTGGTACACAGATTTCTTTCATAAAGTAGAGATTCCCTACATAATGATTTTTACGAAAATCGTTTCCTAAGTGGCGTTGCGAGGGCTTAAGAGGCGTTATACATAATTATTTCCATTTTCAAACTATTAGGCGTACAGTCTTGAAATTTGGTAAGCGGATTCCTTTCATAGAGTACAGATCCCCTACAGAATGGGTTTTGAGAAAATCGACTCCCAAGTGGCATTGTAGAGAATTAAATGGCGTTATATATAGGCAATTAACTCCTTTTTTAAACTATTAGACGTAAAATCTCGAAATTTCGTAAGCTGATTCCATTCATTGAGTAGAGATCCACTATAAGATAGGTTTTGTGAAAATCGTTTCCTAAGTGGCGTTGCGAGGGCTTAAGAGGCGTTATACATAATTATTTCCATTTTCAAACTATTAGACGTACAGTCTTGAAATTTGGTAAGCGGATTCCTTTCATAGAGTACAGATCCCCTACAGAATGGGTTTTGAGAAAATCGACTCCCAAGTGGCATTGTAGAGAATTAAGTGGCGTTATAGGCAATTAACTCCTTTTTTAAACTATTAGACGTAAAATCTCGAAATTTCGTAAGCTGATTCCATTCATTGAGTAGGGATCCACTATAAGATAGGTTTTGTGAGAATCGTTTCCTAAGTGGCGTTGCGAGGGCTTAAGGGGCGTTATACATAATTATTTCCATTTTTAAACTATTAGACGTACTGTCTTGAAATTTGGTAAGCGGATTCCTTTCATAGAGTACAGATCCGCTGCAAAATGGGTTTTGTGAAACTCGAAACCAAGTGGCGTTGTGGAGAATTAAGGGTCGTTATAGGCAATTAACTCCTTTTTTAAACTATAAGACGTAAAATCTTGAAATTGAGTAAGCAGATTCCATTCACTGAGTAGAGATCTGTCATAAGATGGGCTTTGTGAAAATCGTTTCCTAAGTGGCGTTGCGGGGGCTTAAGAGGCGTTATAGATAATTATTTCCATTTTTAAACTATTAGACGCACAGTCTTGAAATTTGGTAAAGGGATTCCTTTAATAGAGTACAGATCCACTGCAAAATGGGTTTTGTCACAATCGACTCCCAAGTGGCGTTGAAGAGTATTAGGTGGCGTTATTGGCAATTAACTCCTTTTTTAAACTATTAAACGTAAAATCTTGAAATTAAGTTAGCAGATTCCATTCACTGAGTAGTGATCTGTCATGAGATGGGTTTTGTGTAAATCGTTTCCTAAGTGGGGTTGCGGGGACTTAAGGGGCGTTATAGATAATTATTTCCATTTTTAAAGTATTAGACGTACAGTCTTAAAATTTGGTATATAAGCTAATTCCTTTCATGGTGTAGAGATCCGCTACAAAATAGTTTTGGGGGAAATTGATCCCCAAGGGTCACTGAGGGGGATTAAGGGGCGTAATAAATAAATATTTCCGCGTTTCAACTAATAGAACCACCTGCTTGAAAATTAGAAGGTATGTTCCGTTCATGGAATAAAGTTCCTTTTACAAAGATTTTTGCTAAAACGGACCTCCAAAGGCGTGGGGTTGCGAGGGATTAAGGCGTGTTATAGAAAAATTCCTCTTTTTGAATTTAACTCATTTACTTGAAATTTGTTGAGCACTTTTCTTTAGTTAAATAGAGTTCCATTAATAATGGATTTTACGGAAATTAACTCCAGGGGGAAGCGGGTGAGTTATTGCGGCGTATTGATAGACAAAATTCCCGTTTTGGAACTGCTAAGACTATAATAATAAAATTTGGTTTGCATGCTTCTTTTGTTGAGTCGGAATCCGCTAAGAATGCTCTCAACGAGGTATTGATGATAAAAATTCCGTTTTTGCTCTGTTAGATTTAGACTTGAAATTCAGCACGCATGTTTTTTTTATGGAGTAGAGATCCACTGAAAGTTGCTTTGGTGGAAATCCACTTGATTATTAGGTTAAGTGAGTGAAAAAAATCTTTCTACTTCGATTTTAGACATAAATATAAATTAGATATTGTAATTTATGTTCTTTTTATATCAAGGGGTGAGAGTATATGAGCTATAAATATATTTTTCAATACAATCGAATTCTTAATGTTAGATATCAATAATTAATATATATGTAAACAGTATACATATATGCAACATCGTGAAATACCCAGTGAAGGGGGTGGGTAACGGCTAGTACGTTAATATTATTTTCTATTGTATTTATTTGATGATAAAATGATAAGTTTTGCAAGCAACACCGTTTTTTATATTATAATGACGATTCAATGGCAACATAGCAAAATGTTGGAGATAGAGCCAAGTTCGAATCATTTTTGATGACCCTGTTGGATATTTGGCGATTGATTGAACGGCGCAGATGTTGATATGCTGTAGCGCCAAATGGCGGGGAGCTACAACAAAGATGATAGCACAACAACCTTCTCCACACAAAAAATACATATACATGCCAATTTTCACAGTGATCGGCTGACCGGTGAGGGAGTGAAGTGATTTCATATATACAAGCCTCCATTTTTATACGTATAAATTACCATTAAAGGAGAACCTATCCAAATCAAATATCTGTGCTTGGCAACCATGTTGGCAACTTGGCGATCGATTGAACGGCACAGAAGTTGAAATAATGTAGAGCCACCTAATGAGGAAGTGCAATAAAGAGGATAGCACAAAAACCTTCTCCACAAAAATGTACATATATGTGCCATTTTCATAGTAATCGGCTGAACGATGTTGGAGTAGTGCGATTTCACACATACAAGCATCCATTTATAAATATATAGATTGACCTCTAATGAATAAAAGCTGTTCGTAGACATAGCACAACATCTTGCAGCCGTGACACAGAAACAAAACACGATGCAGTAATATTCCTTAAAAACTCGCTGTAAGCCAATTAAACTTATTTAGACAGAATTATCTGACCTATCTTCTAACGCCAAGCCTACTTTATCCCCTTTCCACTTCTCCATACCATTCTGTTCTTCCTATTTTTTTTCGGTTTTTGATGATTCCAGCTATAATTAATTTAACTAATTCGAGAATTCTTTTTTTATGGAGATTTTTAAAGTAAAGAAAATACTAGATCTTATGTTTGATAGATATTTCACGCTAAAAAAATTGGATTGTTGATAAAAAAAAAAACACCTTATGTGATGGAATTTTTTTCGCACTTTCTTTCTTATGTTTTAAAGTAAATCAAAATCTATTTAAAAAAGAAAAAATCCCATGTAGTTTTTTAGCTGCAGGCCTAGGTATTTGGTGAATTAATATAAAATTGTTTGAGGAAATCGAGGACAGTATTATTTACTTTTTTTCAATATATATTTGAAATATTGACTGTGGTCTGTGGTTGTTTTGCATGGCACCTTATGTGCATATCATATTTAAAATAAGAAATAATTTTTTTTAAAAAAAATGTATGTCAAAATTTCATTTCTGCTCTAGGGAGGACTTTATTTAATACAAAAAAATGTCAAATAATAGATGAAATTCGATCTTTCCGAAGCAACGCTGAGTGAAAGGAGGGTACAATTTGATAAAAGTTTATTCATAACATTCAAGGAATTTAACTTTGAATTGAAATGCAGCATCTAATTTCGCAACAAAAAAAAACTATTAATGTTTTAACATAGATAATAAGTTATGATGAAGTTTTGGTAAGGAAAGATAATATAAGTAGCTTTAGAAACTTATTATAATTTACAATTTCCTTCCTCCTTATTCTGCTTTATTACTGAAATTTGTATTGTAGATTAACTTAAAAAATAATGCAGTTTGTAGATACAGACAATGTAATGAATAATCAGTAACTTTAAAATAATCTGCTATGAAAAACAAAAACGAGAGAATGTAATTTATTGAAAGTAAAACAATATAATCCATTAATTTCCATTAAAAGATTTCCTCGAAAGGTTTAGAATACGCAAATGAAATCGATAATTACGGTAGTAAGAACTAAACAAAAGTATGTCAAAACACATTTATTTCAATTTGTTATTTAATACGAGTATTTTAATTTTAATTAAATAAACAATTAATTGCATTTTATCTGCTATTATTCTATTTTATTTGTCTTGTTTTGATAACATATTTCACTCAGTTGCAATTAAACATGTTAATTTTCTCCAAGTCCTCATTTTTATCGAAAGATGTTTCATAGAATGTTAAGAATGAGTGAATGAAATAGAAATGAAAACCTAATATATATATATATATATAGCCCCATTCACTGAAATGTCATCTGAGTTTTGACGTGTTCAAGAAAAAATCAAAATTAAAAATAAACACTTTGTAAATCTTAAGACTGAAAGATTTTAGCTCCAACATTTATCAAATTCTTGATTAAATTAATCCTGTATTTTTTACAATAGTTTTTAATCAGAACTTTACTTTGAAGTTCTGAATATATTTTAAGCAAAACTGATCACATTTTTTGAATAACATTTTAGAAAATTAAGTTAATTACCTATGAAAACTTACATGAACATTTGAACAAATAAGGAGGTATTTCAAACGTTTATTCCTAAATTTTATGGGGGGAAATGTCTATTAAACTTTGTCTTATGGGAATGTAATGGCGTAGATTCAATCGACAACAAATCTGTAAATTTAAATGAATCCATAGCAATGGTGTTTCTTTTCTTTCTTTTTCATTAACAATTTTAAGTTTCGTGAGTATTATATCTCAGCACTTTATAAAATTACTATAATTATTTTAAAATGAGCATAATAAATTTTAAAACTTAATTATTTTAAAATGTATTAAAATTAAAATTAATTCTTTGTTTTATAACGTTATTCTTAAAAAAATGACAACAAATCAATTAAGAAAATACATAACGTTTTAAAGCTTTAAAGAACATCAACCCCCTTATTACAAAAACTCAAGGAAAAAAATACAAATAAAATTTTAATTTGCAAAAAGAGGAAGTGTATATAAAATGAGTATTTTACGTTGAACATATTTCTTTTCAGTTTAATATTTTTGATTCAAATATGGTAAGAAAATATAAATGCAATGTTTTAAATTGAGCAATTGTCTTACGAAGAAATGAGATTTAACTTTAATTTATGCAGTAAACATTTAAGAAACATCGACTGTTTTTGAAAACGTTGAAATCAAATAACAAAAAAAAAAATCCTACATTATATGCATATATTATTTTCAATTTGTTAATCAGAAAACTACAGCTAATAAAGATACTTTTTTACGTAACAGTATTTTTACGTTTTTGTAACTTCTGAAAACTGCATATATATTTATTTTCGAAATTCAAATAATTTTATTGGCCATTATATATAAGTATATTATTATAAGTGTAACACTTTTATATATATCATCACAATTACATAGACTTCTACTTTAGTCTTACAAAGGCTTTTAACAATATTTATTGCATAAATTTCTTTGTAAGCTTAGACAAATTCCTTCTTTATATAATATACATCTTTTTACCACTTTAACACATTGAAAGCTTTTGACTTACAAATCAAATTAAGAGCATTTCTGTATAACGTTATTTTTACTAAATTTTCGATAGTTACTATATTATAATATTTAACAACTAGTCCTTTTTCAAGTATTGTGTAATATTTATTCTCTATACAAAATGAAAGGTAGTTTAGGCAAATATATATATATATATATTTGCATTTTATATACTTTGCATTTTAATCAACCCTATTTTATTCTAAATAAAATCATGAGACTCGTTTCTCTTCAAAAAACATAACCGCATGCCAAAAGAATAAATTCATGATAATATCCAGGAAACATCAAATATAAGTTAACTCATAAAAGAGATATGCATGCATGTTGTATAAATTCTATTGTTGTACTAAGATAATAAGAGAAGTATAGGAATTGGACGGAAGAATGACTATGAAAAGTGCTAAGGTGTTTATGCATATAAACAGGTAGCTACAAGATGTGTCTTATTCCGCATGGCTTCCCACTTACTTGAAGAAGGTGCTATTTTCATTAACTATTCAATTCTAGCTTTATTACCGTCTTTTCAGCTTTGGGTTAACAATGAAGCCAATGTTCTGTAAAATAAGAGTTGATCTTCGAAGTTATGGTTTGTCAGCAGCTACATTTGCGTACTTCTATTAAACGTAGAGCAAGCTATTTTAAGAGACTGGATGATTTATGAATTTTAAAATTTTTGTGATTGTTATGTATAAATAGGTTTCTTAAATTTTAAGATCAATTCATTGATTATCTGCTGGTTTATCTTTATATTTTTATTTTATTAAATATTGTTCATGTTTGAACTTTTCTTTGATCAGAATATAGTTAAGTTAATCGCTGTGATGACTGATAATTTTTTTAATTTTTACTGGTTTCCTCGTACACCGTACGGTCACTCATCTTTTCTACTTTCTGTCTTTGGTTTGCGTATATTTTAAATTCTTACAGTAGGATTATTTTTGCTAGTGTATTTTCAAGAAATGCAGTTCGTTTATGAAACTGAAATACTTCTCATCTGGTATTTTCTTTGAGGTGAAAGCGAGAACTTTTCATAGAAGGCAGGAATTTAGATTCTTGAAAATGTTCGATAAAGAACAGGCATTGGCAAGGAAATGAGCAATGTGTTGCTTAAGAGGAAATGAAAATGGAAAGGTAATGGAAAAAAGTTGAGATATTATATCTGTCCATTCTCTACAATGTAAGGCTTAGTATTACATTATGCTTTAAATTGTTTGTGCATATATACATATATATACATACATATATATATATATATATATATATATAAAGTATATATATATATATATATATATATATATATATATATATATATATATGTAAATATACATACATATATACATACATATATACGCACAAAATCCTCTACCGTTTGAAAAAGAGGAGTGAATAAGATTTTTTTAAGAATGAGAGAAATTCTTTTATGATATATGAAACATTCTTCATAGCATGCAGAGAGCATTCTCAAAAAGCAAACGTTTAGATTCTTCTGTATTCCACAATTATAGAATACAAAAATATAGTGTGAAAATTTTAAAATTGAAAATTAAATCCAACTTCTTCCATTTTCGTATTCTGTTATACATTATGCTAAGTTGTATGCAATAAAGAATGCGCCTGTTTTGAAACATATTGAGCAAAATTATTAACTGCTTGAGGGATTAACATAGATTAATTTTTTTATAAAAATAATGTATTTTTTTGTCATAGAAATTGAGCATTTTTTCCAAGACTGAATAACCTGAGAAGATATATATAGAACTTATTTAATGTATACGGCTCCTTTTTTGTATCATTCGAAACCTATAATTCTTAAATTACGGATTCCTACTCCTTGTTTAGGGAATCAAAAATATGAAGCCCATTCTATGAGTAACACTAAAGAATTTACATAGAAATGAAATAAAAAAGCTTCAAAAACAATAAAAAAAGGCGCATAACTAAAACAAAAAGAGATAGGCATCTGTGTTCTAAATGTAAAATTGTAACAATCTAATTGCTATCAATAAATAAGAAAAATATATGCATTATAAAGCAGATTGTGCTGTTTAAGAGAAACGAACTGTTTTTATATATCAGTTAAGTTCATAAAATCATTTTCTGATGCAAATGAGTTATTTTATTCTAAAATTTTAAAAAAAATGTTAAAAAAATAAACTTTTAAATTCCTATAGTAAAAACTAAAAGCGTTGAAACAAATGAAAAAAAGACACTCGTATAAAAATGTTAAAGGAAATGAGGCGTTATTTTTTTACAGAAGCAGAAATTCTGCAAAAACTTTAATCAGGCCTATTGATCTTTATAGAAGTGAATGTTGGACTCTCTCTCAATAATGCAAAGAAAGAAAGGTCGCTCACTTTTGAAAGGAAAATCTTTGTACCTATCGAAGAGAACAATGCGTGAGGAATTCCTTACAATGATGAAATTTACAGAAAATATGGCAAATATGATGGGAATAACGTTGTGAGAACTATAAAAGCAACGTGTATAAGGTTGCTGGACCATCTATACAAATATGCTGATGTTTTTTCCTACTCAAATAAAAAGAATATTTTTCGAAAATTTAAGGGACTAGACCTAGAGGACGACCACCTACACCAGTTATCCACAACTCCCGGTCCGCGGACTGGTACTGGTCCACACAAGGAATATTAAATTATTTTCATTTTATATACTGTGGTGTATTTTTCTAGGGTTTTATGGTAACGTTTTATACACCATGTTAAATAACTTAATATTAATTTCTTGGTGTAACTTTATTTATTCTGAAGGCCCATTTAAATACAATTATAAACTAAAATTATTAAATAAAAGCAATCTAAAATATAAGCGATCAGCGTCTTCTCTTTCAGTGGGCCGCGGTAAAATTATCAATCGTTGACCGGTCCGCGGCGATAGAAAGGTTGAGGAGCACTGACCTGCACGATGGTTAGACGATGTTGAAAAGGACCACAAATTAATGAGAATCAACCAATGGAAAGCCATTGTGACTAATAGGGCCAACCGGAGGAGTATCAGAGATTCAGACTTGACCTTCAAACGGCTGCTGAGCTTACGAAGTAAAAAAATGAGAAATTGAGCAAATTGTTTTACTTAAATAACTCGGATGCATAAAAATAAATATTTAATATGAAAAATTCAACAATTAAATGTAAGAAGTTAGCTCTGCCACAGAGTTGAAAATTTTGATCCGCTCATTTCATTATGTTTTATGATTTCGATCAGAATTCTGACATTTATAGATTGCTTCATTAAAAAATTGGCAGAGAAATCCAAGTGATAAGTTTACAAATAAAACTTGTATTCTGCAAGTGCATAGTTGTCTAGAACATTTTAATTAGACGAAATTTCTTACATTTCTGCTGACGCTACAACACTGTTTGAATTGATTTAAGGAATGTCTTTCAAACTGTTTCGACATTGCAGACAATATTATGTTTCCGTCCTATTCAGCAAAACTGTAGGTGGTGTCTGCTTTAAAGCCACAATATAAATTTGCTGAACAATATTTCCTAATTACAAACATTTTTAAATTGTCAGAGTTTAGTATCACATTTTAATTGAAACAGTAAATGAAGGATTAAAGCAGATTATTAAGTAATACAATAAGGAAATATTTGACACTACGTACATAGTATATGCTTAGAAATTAGCAACAGGTTTAATTTTATAAATTTAGCATGGCATGCATGATAAATTAAAATGTAATTTGTTCAAATTCTTAAACTTTTATTACGTAATTCATCTAATTTGTAATTAATAATGTAAGTTTTAGTAATTGCGAATTATACTTCATAAATATCAAGTGATACGATATAAAAAGAAATGCAAAACCACACCTTTGAATCAGCTCCCAGTGGACGGTGGGAAACATACTTCTCATAAACAAGTGATATAAAAAAAAATTCAATTCAATTTCTACTTAGTTCAACAAAGGGAAATTTTATTTTAGCTACTTTTTATTAAATAATTACAATTAATATAAATATGTATATACATAGGACAGAATCTCACTATTAAGTGGCAAAATAGAAAAGGATTTTCCTTTAAATTTTCAATTTCTCTTTCTATATAGGGAGGTGGACCTATTTGTTTGTTTGTTACTATTTATTCATTCATTAAATTTAAGTATTCTAATACAGTAGTATAGTAAAAGGAAATCACATTCTCAGAAATTAGGCCATACCAGGAAAGATTCGAGCCCACGACCTTTGGGTTAGAAGTCCAACGAGCTATCCTTTGAGCTACATGGACACCACGAACGATTTTCCCTTCTATATATGCTGTTGTACTTTTATTTTTGTTTGATACTATCAATTAATTTTTTAATTTAATGAATGAATTAATATTTGAAAAAAACTGTATTAACATCAAGTGTCATTCTCTACTAGTTTAAACAAATGTGTTTGAACTGCAATGGATGAAAAGAAAGTATTTTATTAAAAATTCAAATTTGAACAAGATGCATACACACACACAAACATATATATATGTATATATCATTACATATATATATATATATATATATATATATATATATATATATAAATGTAATAATTTCCCCTAGCAACTCCTTTTAATTAACTCTTTTAATAACATTCACAAAATCTTTTAATTATTTGGTTCAAAACTAACACCCTGATTTTAATCGTAATCGACTAATAATATTACATCATACATCCTTTTCCCGCCCCTTGTAACCAATCAGAGCTCTTATTACAAAAATATCACGTGGTCTTTAACGTCAGGTATAAAAGCCAATGTCTCTGGAAACCTCTCTCTCTTCGATCGTTTCTCTGTAGTCATGTAGCCGGCTGCAGTGCGTTCTGTGAGTGTCTGTCTGTGTTGTGTCGTCCATGTTTGCTTCTTGTATGTGTAATGCCGTCCCTACTGGATCTTTATGTGTTTCTGGATGTGAATACAAAGGAATTTCGATTTCCATGAGTGCCTCTTCGATAATACCCTACTCGCCCATGCTCCACGTAACACAATCACTCACCACCGGTCACGCACAACCTTTGGTTCTCCATTATTTAATCAACCACTCGTCACGTCTTACAATAGTTTAACCAACCTCTAGAAATATATTAGAAATATTACATATATATATATATATATATATATATATATATATATTATTATTATTATTATTATTATTACACGCACACACACACATACATACATATATATATATATATATATAAATCAATAAAATTTACTCATTCCTTAGTTCAGTGACAATACACAATTGACTTATTGTTCATGAGTCAGTCAGAGTCAACGGTCATTTTTTTCTTCTTATGGAACTTTTTATTTTAAGTTATAACAGTCTCAAGTTATTTCTGTAGAATGTTGTAGAAAAAAAAAAAAGGCTTTACAATGTCAATATTATAATAATACAAGAAATAACATGCATTTATATGTAGTATATTAAAATTATATGTGAAATTCTTAAAACCAAAGGTTTCATTTAACGTAGCACAGAGAGCAATGAGTCCTTGTTGGCCTTGTACAACCGATACGAACAAGGGTGACATTCTCCTTCCTGTTTCCCACCCTCTCCAGAATATGACACCTTATTCCGCTGTTTTTTATTTCGGATTATAACCTCTACTGGAATTGCAACTGACAGCTCGACATTAGCTCAATTAGGCATGAATCTGGTGATATTAGCTACCAGCCTGATGCAAACATTCAAATAAAAAAGTTTACAAATGAAAAAGAGTTCACTTGCTCTTATTTACTGCGCATTTAAAAAAAATGTTATCTCACGCACACTCTACCATAACCTCTCTTTATTTTAAATTTTTTCCATAAATTTTCAGTAGAGTGAACTTTCAATTTGTATCTCATTACGATTTTGATACAAGCAGGCACCTCAGTTAAAGTTATAATTACTTTTCTTTTATACGAGCTATTGTATTTTTAAATAAACGCTCTCCAGGTTTGTTCGGATCAACCTTGTAAAAAAATCCTTAATTGGGCTTAGCGAATGCGGGAATCTGCTTACTTTATTATCATCCAAAATCCGACGAGGCATAAGCAAATTAAGGAGATTTTCCCTTCAAACTATTGATTATTCTTAAAATATTCATTCCTCTAAGGCTAATGTTTAAGTAAAAAAAGGTTTAAATTTGAATTCTGCTCTCACAAATGGCAGGATTTGATATTCTGAAATAAATTCGATTACTTAATGGATGATTTCTTTTATGGAATCAGGCATTAATGTTGTGTTGATTTTTTTATTCCTTCTGCAATCCTAATGAAAATGGAAACGCAACGTGAATTTTTGAATGCATTCTCCAATTTTAAGAAAAGAGAAATACAGAAATACAGAAAAAGTTATAAGTTGAGATAATTATATATATATATATATATATATATATATAAGTAAATAAAAAACTAAAAAGATAAATCCGGAGGATTTTCAAGTCCATTATACTTTCAACTTTTTTGCATTTATTTTACTTAACAAAAAATCCTGAGATACATTAAATCTATGATTACGTAACTTTAATAACATAATTAACTAAATTTTGAGTAAAAAATAATCCTTGGAGTTGTTTTCCAGATTTTAAATCTTACGAATTATTTGTCAAAAAATACTAATACGTATTATGTATAACTCCTTCAAATACATACCTTTGTTTATTTTGTATTTACTTGCTTAACATTAGTATATGCTGTAAAATAATGGCATTTATTCCATAAAACATAATTTAGCTTATAAATGCCTTTTACGTGCAAGAGATCCATTAAACTTCCTTAAAACTTGGGAAGAAACATTAATACAGTGACATACGTTTAATGCGAAAACGTTTAAGATAAAATATCGGTTAACACGAAATCATACGGTGGTCCCGGCAAACTACTATGTATTTTGAAGCATTTGTTTTCTCTTAACACGAAATGAAAATCATTTAACACGAAAAAATTTCCCTTCTGAGATTGAACAAAATACGGATAACACCAGCCGGATTGCATTGTCCTACTGTATTATCGAAAGAATTCATTACAGTAGATGATGATAATGTTGTCAAGCCCCAATTATGAGAGATAAAGCCACTTAGGAGTTTGTTCAAAGCTCCAAAAATATCGTTGATGCACATTCAGAAGATGAAAGCGAAATGAATAATGCATATCCTGTTCCCACGTCATCCGAAATGAGGAAAGTCATCAAAAGTATGCGCAGTTACTTAGACACGCATTCCAATGGAGAAATGAATAACAAAATGGACAGTATCGAACAATTTTATGCTAAAAAATGCAAAGAAAATTATCAGATTATTTCCACAAAACTCAATAAATGTTTGTTTTTCGAAATATTGAAAACTTTTTAATCATTTTTTTCTTGTAAATGTTTTTTTTTCATTGATTTTTATTAAATCTATGCATATACACAAAAGTAATTCTAATAAACTTAATTTTGTTGATACAAGTTTTTTTTTACATTATCCTTTAACACAAAATTCTATTAACACGAAAAAATATTTCTGTCCCTTCAGTTTCGTGTTAAGCGATTTTCACTATTTATAAGTTTATTAATGGTTTATTAATATCAAACTTTGGAGCCCCATGAGAAGTATTGGAGATGGACCTTGTAATTTTGGTCCACAATAACGGACTGGTGGCCGGCGGGAAATAAGTTCGAGCCCAGCACCGCTGAGGCCCCGCCGTGTACGGGAGTGATGCACGCTAAACCTTTTGAGAGCTCAAATGTTCTTCCGTTGGTGTGGTGTGGAATTTAGGAGAGTTGGTTCCAGCTCTGGTGTAGTCCTGGTCAGTTTACCATGGTTCAAATTTACGAGGTCCGTCGCCTAAAGTCCTCGATTAGCTGAATAGTGCGGCGTTAATGTTCACCCACTCCCGATAAAATGAAGAGGATAACTCTCCTGTGTCAACCCATCACTCTCTAAATTTTTCCACCACGCAAAATATAATGCTCAAAATAATTAAAGAATATTGTGGTTTTAGGTGGATCTTGCGGCTGGGAAACTTTTTAGCTGATTGATACATGGTCGACAGACGTAGTAGGTTAAATGAGAATAAATTACACATGTTTGGCAGATAAAAAAATGCATTTTATTGCGCATTTGTGTACAAAAGGGAAAAAACACAATTTGTGCATATGAGAAAAAGAATAAGAAAAGGTGTTTTCTTCAAAGGAAATAATTTTCAGTAAGCAGTATGGTTTCCACGGACAGCGAGCAACGTTGAGCCCCTTTGAGCCATGGAGTCAATGAGGCTATTAATCACGAGTTGGGGTATTCTGTCCCACTCTTCCAGAAGAGCTCTTTCCAGTTCCTTGTGGGGGTGGTTGGCGGCCAGCAACTCGTCTTCCTAGAACGTCCCAAACGTGCTCTATTGGATTCATGTCTGGAGAACAACCTGGCCATTCCATTCGTACGATTCCTTCCTCGAAAAGGAAATCCTCCACCAGGTTAGCACGATGTGGCCTGCAGTTATCGTCCATTAAAATAAAGTCATCTCCGATTGCTGCAGCGTAAGGGACTACAATAGGTCTGAGGATCTCATCCCTATATTGGCTAGCAGTCATATGTCCATCTCGAATGATGTAGAGGTCTGTGCGCCCGTCAATGGAGATGCCACCATACACCAATATTCCCCCACTGCCAAATCTGACACTTTCGTGCACGAACGCAGGATTATTCCTACTGCCACGTTCCCTCCAGATGAAAATACGCCTATTATCCGGATGAACAGAAAAACGGGACTCGTCAGAAAAAAGAACATTGCTCCATTCATTTCTCCTCCAGTTCACATGCTCTGATTTACACTCCCAGCGGTCGCGACGATGCCTTGATGTTAGGCTAACCTATACCATCGGTTAGCGAGCATACAGACCTACAACATGGAGCCGGTTTCGGACAGTCTCAGTTGAAACCATGGTGCCAGTAGCCGAGCGAAGGTGTTGTTGGAGAAGAGTAGCGTTCATATTTCGGTGTCTCCGAGCCGTTAAGACTAAATAAAAGATCTTCATTGGGCGTTGTTGCCCGTCTACGACCTTGTCCTGGTCTTCGGTCTACACTTCCTGTCTCCAAAAACGATTCCAGATCCTGGAAATCACACTTCGTGACACTCCAATGGCTTGCGTTACTTTGGCCCTCCTTCTAGCCTACCAACAACTCTCCAAGCTTCTGAATGGGTTAAATGACTTCGCTGACGCATCGTACTCATCGAAACAAAGCAGTCACTGAATGCCGACCATCCTTGTCTTCATTTCAGTTGAAAGTCAAATTTCATTCGCTGCCACTGAAGCGACGTTTTTGACGTCGAACTCAAAATTAGCATACTCCTCAGTTTGAAAATCAGAAAAATTTGTATTTGTGATTCTCTTCTTCCATTTTTGAAAAAACAAAATTCGCTTATATCTTCATTTTATATAAAACTTACCATATCCTTTAATTGTTTTGAGCAGTGTATCTAAGTAATGTAGTTGGCTATGTAGATATAGTATTACAAATCGGACTAGACAAATTTTGAAGCTTGAAACTTGTTTGCCCTTTCTGCATTATTGAAGCATATTTTGCCATCTACGCATGCAATCCGCATTTCATTTCAGGGAGAATTTTAATATTGTTGTTACATTAATATCATAACGTTTAAGACAATGCACTTTGTTTGACTGTGATAAATGGGATTGACGAGTCTACTCGTCACGGCAAAGTTGCGCGATTTTGTGTCGTCATGCGTGAAAAAGTAGTGACCTTTGGCTATTTAAATTGTAATATTTGAGAAAAACAAAACACATTCTGAGATTTTAAGATGCTTAGAATACTTTGGAAACAGGCTCGAAGTAAAAGAATTAAATAAAAAAAAGATGAAAAATGTGTAAGATGATCTCATGACTTCTCGTATGCTCCGGCTGAAACAGTGTATAAGTTCGCATAATGAATTTACTTATGAACGATGCCAACTTTTTTTATGTAAGCCTAAAAGGGGCAAAAGTCACAAAGTTTATCTACATTAGGGCTTCTTCAGATATGGTTAGCGATGGGATAAATGCGTGACGCAGAACAGGCGCTGAGTCTACTAAAAGCTGCTGGCCTGAAGTTACCTTGCTATCATCGAATGATGTAAATGCCATATGTTTGGTGTTAGAACCATGAGCTTTTGACGAGCTCATGCGTCTTTTCATCAACATATCGTTTTGGGTTCTTTGGGGCCAGAATGAATGGCAACTCTTTTCTAACCTACCCAAGAAGTAAAATGTGAAGGAAAGATGCAAATTAGGAAGCTTTTAAATATCAGAAGTTTAGAGTAAGCCGTGTGGCATTTGGGGAATGTTAAGATAGTCCATGTTTCAAGTGTGAAGAGGTTTTGAGCGGTTAAGTGACAGCCAACAGAAGCTACCCGTGACAGAGATCCCTTAGGTCAAGGTGCATGCCATTGCACACCAGTGAACCGTAACTTCAACTGGGATCAGTTTGATTGAGACTTCGTTCGACATTAAGTTACGAGTGACTATTTAAATAGTCGGATCTGTGATCGCATAGAAATTAAGCTTAGGTGAGTTAGTTATTGACAGTGGTCCGAACTACGTTATTTCGGTACTATATATTGTGTGTTTAGCCACCATAGATATTCTCTCACATATCATAATATTATCTAATATGTTAAGGTTTTAAGTTAAGATCTTAATAAAGTCATATTAAGATCATGGCAGCTTCAAGTTCTTCATTTATTCCTACACCTCTAGCTCACGCTGGTAAACAAAAAGAAGGGCGCGGCAGGGGGGCGCCCTTACAAGCCGACATTACTGTCATGACTTAAGGTGCCTGACTAGTTGCGGGAATATTGTTTTTGAAATAATGCTGAGAGTTCATTTTTAAACTCATTTTTTGTTTGATTATAACTGAAAACTTATAAAAATAACACGGAAAAAATTTAAATATATATTTGTAAGAAAATGGACAATGGTAGGTTAAAATTAGGCATTTTTTGCACATCGCGGCAAACACTGTAAAATAAATTGTAATGCATAAAATAAAAAAAGCTCTTTGAATTTTATTCAGAAAGCGTTTACCTATACTTTCCTCTATCATCTTTGAATAATTTCAATTTATCACAAAATTAGGGGTCATAAAGTGCACAAAATGACATTTTTTCCAAAGTTTTGCATTTATCACAAAGAAAAACAATCATAAAAAAGGTAAATATATTGTTTTTTATTATTCTCTAGTGCACAACATGCATACTATAATAATAAACAATGATGTTAATTTTCATGAACTTATCTCTAGGACTTTTTGAGATTTCATGTTTGCCATGTGATAAAATATGAAAGAATCTGTTTCGGAGAAAAACGCTTTTAAAGATTTAAAATCTAAATCTTAAAAAATAATGCAACTAAAATAACCTAAACATCTTTATATCAAAAGAATAAACCTTTTATAAGCCCATATCAGTATTATATATTTGTTTCAAATTCTTTTTTTTTAAATTTTGTTACCACTTTTTTAGAGTCAAAAAAGCTTTTCTTAACGTCTAAATGCATAGTTTTTTTAAATACAAGTTAGAGATATAAAAAGCAAACTAGAAAAAACTTAATTATGTTAAAAAATAATATTTTTATAAGAAAAAATAGGTATATATATATCCATGAAGTATCTTAGAGCTTCAGAAATATGCAATATAAAATACATTAATGTGTGTTATTTTGTCAGTAAATGTTCCCGAAAATTTCTTCTAAAAATATTGCTTCTGTCAAAAGTTATAAGAAATGATAATGAAGAGCATATAAAGAACAGTTTCACTTTTTTTCAACCTTAGTAATTTAATTTTCTATGCAGCTTTTTTTCCCGAGAAAATTTCCTATATTCTAAGGGGTGTCCCACAGAAGCTAAAATGCGTTCCAGACCAAATTTTACAAATTCATGTACAAGATCTTAGGAAGGGAAGTTTTTACATTTCTAATTATATATATATATAATGATAATAAACCTGTATATCACAAATTAAAAGGAATTAACTTTAATTATGCACTTAAGCGAAATATTTGAAGTTTATATATATAATAATTGTATCTTTAAGTAAAATACTCCATAAAATGTTACAGAAAAAGGCTTTTTGAGTAAATTTTGAAACATTTATGAAGATATTTCAACTTTTTATCACCAGCTGACTAAGTATTATTGGAATTAGCTCTTTGTCAACATTCTCATTACTGCTAGCACCAATGATGAAGCAAATTCCTTAGACCTCCCATACCTTTCTTTAGGCATAATTAATTAATATTTTGTCTTTAAGGACAGAGTTTTCTATCAAATATGTATAAAAAAGTTAAAAATGAAACACAAAATATCGAGAAGCAAGGGCATAAGAAAATCAAAAAATGACAAAAATTTTACGAATTTAAATAATTGTGAGTACAAACAAAAGTAAGGTATTTTTAGAAAGCAGAAAATTCAACTATATCAAATTTAAAGTAAAAAAAAATCATCATTTTCATCAAAACTAAAGTTTTTGCGTCAGGCATCTTAATACCCTGCTGTCTAAAGAACAGTTATTGTATTGGGGCAATAAAGGCAAGGATGCTTTCTTGTAAGATAATTTCGATGAACCCTACAGCCTCCGCAGAATTTTCTTTGTGTTAAAACTGGTAGAAAATATTTTGTCAGTAAAGAAAAAAAGTAAAAATCAGTCTGCGTTAAGAAAGGTTTCTTAGTCCGGGAATTTTTTCGGTCACTGAAATTCATAGATATCCATAAAATCTCAAATACATATATGCGTAATATATGTTTATGTAAATCAAGTAAATAAGTAATAGTAATAGAATTGGCAATGTTTTTTATAAGGTTAACCCATCTTTTTGATCCTATATTTTAACAGCAACAGTTACTTTGTGATTGACCGATATATTTGTCATCACTCGATTTTCGTGACACACACATAGCTGCGCACTTTCAAACGGAGGAGCCACAGAGTTAACTGGTTTAAATACTAAGAAGAAATGCATATTTTTATTTTATTCTAGATGTACAATACCGTTTCCAAATGAGATGTTTTGCACAGAAAACAAAATATTAGATTATATATAAACATATATAGGAGGAAAGCTACTCACGCATTACGAGATCTTAAGAACTATTACACCTATGGACTTCTAATTTGACAGGCATGTTTCTTTTATAGTTCGAGATACTTTAATTATGGGGTTTTCAAAACCTATTATATTGATGTTTAATAAAAGAAATCATCTACTTTTAAAATATTAGATGTACCTAACTTGAAATTCGGCATGCAGAATTTTTTAGTTGAGTAATGATCCGCTGAGAACGGTTTTTCTAGAAATCAACTCTCAAAAGGAAGCAGGTGCATCAAAGATGTGTGTGTGTGTGTGTGTGTGTTTTACATATACTTTTAATAATAAATAATTTATAAAGAAAATAGCCTTCAAACTCTTCTTAGCTATATTTTTCAATTCGCCCATGTGAAGAACGGATGCATCTACCAGTTTTCCTATAAATACACTATTTTTTTAATTACTCCTCTTTTCATTAATAAAAATTAATCGCGAGCTTAAAAGTAAGTCTTAAGTATCATAATATAAAGAAATTCATTATTGTTTCTTATTAATAATAATACATTTGAAATCTAATGGGATGAATTTCTCAATAACCCGCTACTGTGTTTGCCAAGTAATCATGTGAAAAGGTTTTTGCTCGAAACAGTTGGTATCTAGTCATCTTTTTACTAAAGATTAATTGGATGAAAATTATATCTTTTGCTCTTGCAGATGAACTGAACATTAAAATGATTAAATGGAATGAAAATTTTAAAAATAATTAAAGTCCTCGTTAAAGGTAAATCACAAAATTTTGCCTTAAGAGATATTTCAATATCATCTTCGTTTCTTGACCTTTGATCAAAACTCGCAAGACTGTTACCAATAGCTTTGGTGTTGCACTGTACGTAGATTTAACGAAAATATTTATAATTTTTTATCAGTGCGTTTAATTAAAATACCTACTGAATGTGGTTTCACAAAATGTGTTTTTGAAACTACAAAACAATTTTTGTTGACGAACCTAGTAATTCTGAATTATAGTTAATTGATGAGGATAATAACACCGAGATTTATTCTTTTATTTTCCACAACGCTACACTTATGGACTTAGTCATCGTTTCGTTAATAGCAGAGTACTTTTGCATGAGAGGAAACTTCAATTAAATTGGGAATCTAGAACATTCTGGGAAACGATCATCGCGATTTTGAGAAGACAATTGAGGAAGATTGCTAACATCCTTAATTTACTGTGTAGAATTTTATAAGTTTCTGAGCAAATATTATTAATACGCGTCCACATATCATGCAAACTTGCTTAAAGTGCTAATACCATTAAAACTTATAAAAATGTATCATTATATTTTACATATTTCAATAAGTTTTTAAAATTAATTGGACTGTAAAATTGCATCCATAATCAAGTTGTAAACAAGTTAAAAATTCATGGTTCATAAAATCATACTGTATATAAAAGTATATTTTTTCCTTAAAACACATTTCAAAACTTTTTAATAGTAAAACGTTTTAAAAATATTTTAATGTTATAAAATGTCACGTGTACTCCACTTTTCATACACTAATAATGCTAGCTAAAACTATGGTAACTATCAAACATAATATAAATCGTTAGAAGAATTTTGTATGCAAATAAAATAATTTATTGTTGATTAAACGGATCAAGATGAAAAGCCATTGTAACCTCTAAAACTCCAAGGCACTTATGATTGAAAAATAGTATAATTTCAATATACATGCAAACACACACACACACACACACATATATATATATATATATATATATATATATATATATATATATATATATATATATATATATATATATATATTGCTTATGATGAATGACCCTTCAAGAAGAACATCATGTGTTATTGAACATGTGAGTGTCTATAACAAGCATGAAAAAATGGATCAAAATAATTTTTAAATAAAATAAATTTATATATGTTTATAAAAAACGATGATGTTTTTTTTAAAATAAGTAATTTATTCTTTAAATGTATTATTCTTACTTTAAAAGTAAAAATTCACCAGGAACGTCTCACAATAAATCTATATATATATAAGACGCATTTGTTGTCTGTTTGTCTGTTCCCTCATAACTCGAGATCCAGACACCCAAATAACGTGAAACTTGGTATACGTACACAAAAATTACACCAGAAAGGTTCTTAAATAGGTTTGGCGTTCATAATTCCTTCCAAATTTTTTAAATTTTAATTTTTAAGTGATTTGCCAGTGTTATGACGTCATATGTATTCACGTTTCTCACTAAGTGGACAATTTATACTTTACATGCAGTTTTTCAAGATTATTACATATTTTTACTGTAGCTTTGTTTATCGGTTGGAATATTTATTCAATTTTTCTATTCTTTGATATTTAATTAGGATTATTTTTCGAATAAATAATTTTTTAAGGATAATTCTTTCAACAACTAAAACTTTGTTTTGTTGTTTTGGCAACATTTAGGTATTATCGCGGGATGTTTATGTGTGTAATTTTGCTTGCAAATTACAACTTATTTATTTATTTCTTTAGAATGCGAAGATTATAATTTTGACAAACTAAAACTTTTATTGATAAGGGTTATATTTCAGTTCGGTTCAAATGTAGTATAGGGGGCACTTTGATTTGGTGATTTTTCTTCGGATTTTTATCTAAATGTCATGGTGAGATATCGAATTCATTCTAAAATAAATAATACCGAAAAAAGTACCTTGGAGACCACTTTTAGTAACCAAAATAAAGGACTGCGCCAAGTAGCCCCCCTATACTACACTTGATCCAATAATATGGTTCTTTGCAATTTCATGTGTCTTTATTTTAACCTTTAAGGGTAAACTATTGGCTTCAGTGCATAAAATTGCCATGCAGAAAATCATACTGCCCAAGCAAAAGCAGTGTTGGTAGTAATTACATATCAAACTGGAATAGGCATCAGAAAATGAGCAAAACAGACAAATGGCTTAAACACCTGTTGAGAAAGCAGGTGGTCATAAGATAAATTATTTTTGGAACTTATGTACTATCCTGGCAATCGCCAACATTCAAAATAACTTGCCAAGTTGGCAACCCCGATTTAACATGTCATATATATATGTTGAATTTTGAGTCGTGCTTTGTTTCATATATCGCCAATAAGTTGCGGTTATATGTAAGTACCTTATTTTTTCAAATTATGCTTTTGCATTGATAAAGTTAGTTCAGTTCTTTTTTATGTCGGTTAATGTTAGTATTGTACTTCATTTTTTCAATTTATTTTTATGCTCGGGATATATATATATACTTTGGATAATTTTTGTAGTACTTGCGTATTATTGCACAATCGCCAACGTTCAAGACAACTTGCCTCTTTGGCAATTCCAACTTTGTGGGAGTTGAATTAGCAATCATGTGCTTCATTTTGTATAATGTCACCAATAGTTTGCAATAATACATAAGTACCTCTAATTCTGTACATTACTATAACATTAGACTGGCCGCAACATACCAATTTGGCGTGATTTCAGAATCATGCCAAAAATGAGTATGTTGAGGAAGCAGGTAGTGGTAAGATAAATTATTTTGGCACCTATGTGCTATCCTAACAATCGCCAACATTCAAAATAACTTACCAAGTTGGCAACCCTGATTTCGCACGTCATATATATGCTGAATTGTGAGTCATACGCTTCATTTCATATGTCACCAATAGGTTGCGGTACCTTATTTTTTCAAATTATGCTTTTGCATTGATAAAGTTAGTTCAGTTCTTTTTATGTCAGTATTGTACTTTATTTTTATGCTCGGGATATATATACATTGGATAAATTTTTTTAGTACTTGCGTTTTTTTTTTGCACAGTTGCCAACGTTCAAAAAACTCGCCACTTTGGCAATCCCAACTTTGTATGCGTTGAATTGGCAATCATGTGCTTCATTTTGTATAATGTCACCAATAGGTTGCAATAATACGTAAGTACCTTTAATTCTGTGCATTACTATAACATTAGACTGGCCGCAACATACCAATTTGGCGTGATTTCAAAATCATGCCAAAACTGAGTAGCCAACCAATATGAAATTAATATTATGAGTATTATCTTAGCCTGTTTTATCTTTTCCTCCAGTAATCCTTAATTAATTCAATATATAATTTTTGTTTTTTTTATATTTTATTACTTATACATATATATTTTTTTGGTTATTATGTACTGCAAATATTTTTTTACACAATGCGATGTATTTGGCAAAATTAATCAGTGGTATTTTTCTTAAATATGTTTTTTTATCTGTGTTTGACAATTTTTAAAATTTTCTTTGATGTCTGTCTGAAATGCAAATAGCAAAATAAATATTTTACAATATATATATTGTGTTTGTATGAAAATGTTTATACTGATTTATTCAAAATATTGAGTCGTCTTTTATTTTTGATATCTTTTTAAGATTTAATTTTATGTTATAACTAGCTATACCCAGCTAAATGTTGCTGTGGCTCAGTCAGCTTTAAAATACTGGTACACCATAAAGTATGTCATGAAGCTTACAAAAGTAATAATACACAAGAATTCAAATAAATCTATATGCATATAAGACACATTTGTTGTCTGTCTGAATAAACTTTCTCTTTCACACTACATCATTTGGACAAATTTTCAAAATTTGTTTGTGTGGTTAGTAATTAATTATAATGCTATAATTTTAATTGAATAGGCAGATATTGCATTTTTAAGTATAAAAATAGTTATAACTACTGTACTGCATTTTTTTCAGTGAGTGAATATTAACGTCGCACTGTTTAGCTACATGAGGGCTTTTGGCGACGGACCACATAATCTTGAACCATGGTCAAGTGACGTAGACGACACCTGAGCTGGCACCCCCTTCTCCTAACTACTACGCCACACCAATTTAGCAGGAATATTCTACCAATACTTAGCTGAAATATTCTTTGAAATCCACTCTTCCAAGATATATGACAGCACGGGTTCTATGATGAGTATTTTACCGGGGAAGGCAAATAGTTTTGTAGCAGATATGACATTTTCAGCTGGCAGCGTTTTCAGCGGATTGCAAAGATTATCATTTTTGTCCCCCAAAAATAGTTAATGTCAAAATTTAAGTGTCTTATGTTTATGGAGACCTTAGAAAACGATTTGACTATTTATTTTAAGTGAATGGTGTATATAATTAATTTTTTACAGTGGAATATATTTAATTAATTTATTAGCTCTAACCGATTAAATTTCCCTAAGTGGAGTATTTTGTTTATGTATGTCCCTTAATTTTCAATGTAGTGACTTAAAAAAATATTGCATGAAAAATTTCTGTTGATCATAATGCGGTAGATAAAGCATTAACGTGCATCGCTCTCCTACACGGCGGGTCTTACAAAGCTCTAATAAAGTTTGAGCTATGAAAGTAGCTAGACATTTGCCAACTTGACTCTATTGTCAACATTTCGCTATTTTTTCCATTGAATCGCCATTGTTATTTAGGAAACAGCGTTGCTTGCGAGTATTACAATTTTAAAAATAAAATAAATTCAACAGAAACTTATATTAATGTATGACACTTTCAGTTATAAATTATTTACAATATTTTAAGCGTCAGAAAAACTTTTAACAATGTGTTACTTTTGCTGAGCAGAGATCAGCTTAGGGAGGTATTTTCAAAAATCAACCCTCAAGAGTTTTACGGGGAGTTATAAATATAAAAATATCCTTTTTATCAGCTATTAGATCTACAGACTTAAAAATTTAACAAAGGTATTTTTTTCTTTTTTTTTTTCTTCAGCTGAGATATGTGAAAACCTTTTTTGTTTAATTTGCAATTCACTTAAAATTAACTCATTAAAAACTTCTTTATCCTTCAATCTGTGTTGTTTAACTTTTCAGTTCACCCGTGCGAAGAACGCGTATACCAGCTAGTTTAAAATATTTCTCTACGTGTGTTTTGACTTTCCTAGAAATTAACTCACAGTGACCATAAAATTCCTAAGTTGTACAACTTCTTTTTTTAACTATATTTGCATTTATAATATTTACTTGATGCAATAACATATAAATCATCACTTTATTAAGTCATTTAAATAAATAAATGATTTTTCTATTGTTTAAAATATCACTAAATTCCAATGTCTTAAAATAATAATAAAAAAAAAACGAAAAATATTTCCTCAGATTTTTTTCCGATATGTATGTAAAGTATTGAAATTAATCGCACACACTTATACTTTAATGCGTACAAGAGCTTAACAGGCGGTCGCTACTAACAGCCGACAGGATAGACGTGTTGTCAAACAGACGTGCAAGATCGTACACGCACATTACGGATCTTGAGTCAGAAAGTGTGCTTGTTTGTTGCAAAACAAGCATACTCATGGATACGCTTCGCAGCATACATGCAGATACTGTATTTAATACATGCTGCCATGCATTGAATTTTTGTGCTGTTGCACACATATGCTTGAAAAGAAATGAGGTTTTATTGAAACAAAAACTGCAAAAACTGCTCAAATAGATGGCGTATTATATAACAATTTTAAGAACTTACAAAATAATTGGTTTTTAGCAACAAGGGATATTCTTTATAATAATTGCTCAATAAACCGAAAGTCATTCGCATCAACAAAAACTGTAGTCAAGGAACAGTGTTGAGAATAGTGTATCTATATGTATGGTGAGACAGTGTTATTTATCATGTGTTGCATTTTCACATCCCTAATGAGGTAGGAAGATCATGGTAAACTTGCGACTTCAGGTAACCCACAAGGATTTACGTCTGGGGACCTGGGAGGCCAAGCAAGAAGAAACTGTAGCTCAGGATGCCTATCTTCGCCAAACGATGTGCGTAAGATATATTTTACAGTGTTTTTATATCAATATATGATCGTAAAGGTGCAGTAACAGACTCTCCATCTGATAATTCAACTTTACTAATAATGTCTTTTCTTGTAAAGGCAACATGCTACAATTGTTGGTTCATATGCTTCCTATCTAACTACAGCTTATTTTATACACGATTTCCATGCGACATCACTGACGTTTTGCTATCCAGCACTATCTGTTGACACTTATTTGCACTTATTTTGGTTTAAAAAAAATCTCATGTCATTTCAAGCATATGAGTAAATTTTTACCTCTCTATTTCCTCTCCTCTCATGAATTATAGAATTTTTAAGTATAACAAACTTTTGGGTCATTTAGTACTATATAAGATAGTTCTATATTATGTATATATAACTACACTCCATAAATTTTATTTAGATTAGGTCCCGAAATAAAGACAATGAAAGCAAGATATAAATTTACATATAATTTAAAATCGAGGAAAATGAAAAATCTACTTGTTGTGCCTGTCATGCATGCTTCAGATAGAGTTCTAACTCCCCCTCCCCCAGAAAGGCATTTTTAAATATTATCTTCAATTCTTTGCATCGAAAGTGGCAGCTGTCGAAATCATTAAGAAGCGCGTCAGCATAAAGCCGCTTTAAAAATAAATAAAACCTGAGCAGTGACAATCCGGGTAATTCCTGGAGTGGGTGTACCAGAAGTAGATTTCCGGCAAGAAAAATCCCTGGAGAACTCTCCAGATTTATCTGTGGTAAAGTGCTCTTAAAATCCAAGTCTGAAATTGCATTATAACTGCGACTTCTCGAGAGTTCTCGAGAGTTGCGAGATAAGGGCCCCGAGGTGCTGTTTGGGCTTAAAACTCATTAAAAGACCTCTCGGGATTACGGAGGCCGAATGATTCGATTTCTCCGTTTCCGGGAATTTCTTCTAATGCCCTCAGAAAAATAGGACGGTTGTTAAGCACGAAATTTTATTGCGTTTTTAAATTTTAAAGAAGTTTTCAAGAATCTTTTCTTTTTATCTTTTTTCTTTTCGGTTGAGAGAAGTAATAAGGTGTTTTCTCTATAAGAATAAAAAGAGAAAGTTTTTGTTCTATGTTTGAATTGAGAAATGCGATTACTTGCTTACCCAGATAACTTGTTTTTTATTTAAAAAAACTCAATATACATTAGAATTAGTAGAGAAGAGTAGGTACCAATAAACATAGGAACCACAGCATTGTAATATGGCCACGGTAGCCTAGTCTTCAAGATTAGGAAGTAATGGCTGGTATGACATGAGTGGGGCTTTGATAGCCACGTGGTTAGAGCATCGAACTCCAAACCGGAAGTCCTGGGTTAGATGCTCGATGCCACCAAATACCCCCCGAGTACGTGCTCGTTAAATCAGTGAGTCCGAAATTCTTGTGGGCTGAATCACGAGTGAAGAAGACTGGAGAATATTTCCCTCCCCTTCAGTTCCATGCCTAAATTTTGGAGGTGGTGATAGGTGGTGTTGCCATATATCGTCCTTTCGGGGAATTTAACGGATCTAATTCGTACTGTCACCTGTATGGAGCTTAAGGCAAAAGCCAACGACAAGCGTAATTCTAGCCCCTTGCCACTATGAATTTCGTGGGTTTCGCTCTGACTACGTCAGACAGGTGGCATTAGAAATAATAACAACAACATGTCATAAATTCGAGCTTAGTGCCGCAGAAGACCCACCATGTAGGGGAGGTTCAATTTCTACCTCAATCAAATCTGTCGATGCCCAAAGTCCTGCCGTTGGCGTGGTAAGAAAGTTTGGAAAGGTGAAATTCCTGCTCAGGTATCTCTTCACGAGAGTGAGGTTCAAAATAATGAGGTTCGTCGCCAACAGCCATGTTTCCAGTATTTTCGTTTATTTTTTGCACCTTTTCATCCCTAAAGCGAAAGTTATATTAGCAAATGAACGTTGGCTGTTCCCAACAGACCTCGTAATTTTCAAACTTGGTAAAGTCACAGGGATGACTCCTTAGCTGGCACTCTCTCTCCAAGCTACCACACCACACCACTGGGAGGACTTTTAGCTTGACAAAATTTCCCTTGAAAAAAAAATGAGACGCTCTGATTCTTTCAAAAATCCTTCCACGCTATGGTGGAGAGCTTATTAAAATGAAATTAAAGTTTCTACTTTAACGCATAACAGTTTCGAAAGTAATAACTTAGAAAGAATAATTGAGAACTTGGAGCTCAGTGAGAGAGTGAGTGAATATTAACGTCGCCCTGTTCAGCTGCACGATGGCTTTTGGCGACGGACCACGCAATTCTGAACCATAATCAAGTGGCGTGGACGACACCTGAGATGGCGCCCCCCTCTCCTAAATACCATCTCACACCAACGGGAGGACGTTTCAGCTCTCGATAAATTTAACGTGCATCGCTGCCCTACACGGCGGGTCTTTAATGGTACTGGTCTCGAACTTACGACATGCCCGACATGATTCGATACCTTGACCACTGGGCTACCGCAACCCACTTGGAGCTCAGAGGCAACATTTAAGTGTTAGTGTTTGATATTTGTAATATTTTAAATTTTTTTATATAACTGTAAATGATTTTGAGTACAATGGATCACACTTTTTTGTACGAGAAGGAATATTTCTATTTAACGCAATGAGAGAGAGAGAGAGAGAGAACTGGTTCTTACAGAATTTCTACAACAGATTTTACAGAATTTCTACATTTCTACAAGTATTCAAGGGTTAATGCCTTTGGGGACATTTGAAGGCTTTATATAACTATAGTTTTTTCAACTAACTGCCTGGAAGAAATATCTAATGCAATTTAAATTGTTCGTCCGTCTTGTCATTCACCTTTATTTGCTAATTATGCCTGTGGACGAAATTTCGAGCAAATACTGTAAACGTTGCTATAAAGAAGCACTTGTTGAACATGTTAAAATAAATAATGCATATTTCTGGTTTGTTGCCCTTGAAATTCGAACTATATTTAGAGGTTATTTATTCGTATGCATTGTTGTACAGTCATTTAAAATGTGTCTCTTGAACTAGGAAACACTCTGTCCGCAATCAGATGTTGTCAAGCGCTCTAAAATGGAGAGGCAATTAGTGCACACACCTGATTTGTAAATGTAACAGTAATTACACGAATTAAATTGAAATGAACGGTTCTAATTTCAAGGAATGCATTCCTAATTAAATTAATTAAACTATTGTTTCGCTCCAATTTCATAATCAGTTGTCTGTTTATAAATGTTAAGAGTTTATCCAATAGGAAAAGATATCTCATCACTCTAACATTAGAATTATCTTTCATTCCCTTCCATCTTTTTCCATCGTATATTGTCTATTTTCTTTCGTAAATCACTTTATTAATGAATACCAAAGAAAAGATGACACTAAAAACATAAATGCAATGATATATTTATACAATAATCAGAGGTGTCATATTCATCATTGAATGCATCAAACTACGTGGAAAGGTATTTTTGCTAAACAATGATGCGTGCATTATATTTAAATTTTTAAACCTCGCAGCATTATATTTTTTCATTCATTAGATAAGTGTTTCGAAAATCGAGTCCTTGTTTAATTTAATAAAAGGTTATCGTAACGCTGTAACGGAGTAATGGGTTCATAAACCAATTGCGCATGAGGAATAGTTCGAGGGCTTCGCTTAATTTTAATATCTTGTCTGGAAAGCTCTCCTCTGTGCGGAGGCTATTGGAGCGCCTTCATTTTTCAATGCCAGCGCTCTGTGACTTGCGCATGATGGAGTGTGCACTCCTTGAGCCTCTTTTCTTTTTACTGCGAACAAAGATTAATAGGAGGTCTTTCGTCAAAAGACGGATTGGGAAACAATAACAAAATAATTCCTCCGAACGTCTGTGTTACACCTCCGTTCGAAAATCCATTCTTAAAACTGCAGTCTTCTTTAATTAATTATTGGGGTCGTTTTAATATTCTGCAGTTTATTAAATCATTGGAAGAATAAATATATAACCAGTTTTCTCCAATGTAATTAATTTGTTCATTTGGCGCATATCTCATAATGATGATATTTCAATTAACGAAAAAGATATAGAAAACCTAATAGGCAAAATAGGTGCAGTAAAGATGAAGATACATTGTACACACAAGAAATCATTTATTATTAATTGAATTAAATACATGAAAACGACGAGTACAGAATTATTTTGGAGTGCAAATAAAATAATAATTTATTTGTACTATAGTACTTATTTGTAAAAATTTTATTAGTTTTATTTATAATCTAAATAAAACTAATAATGTTAAGTGTGGTTGTTAAGAGTAAATTCTGTTCGATTTTTGTTAATACAATTTTAAGTTATGTTAATATGAATTGTTGCAGAATTGCAGAACTTCAACTAACTGTCAGAATATTTGTCTATGATTAGTAAATTACTTTAAATGACAGTTATTTATATTTTTTAATAAAAATATATGTTTATTAACATCCCGTTTTGCATCTGAGCCAGTAGATTTATTTCAGTAATTTGCTTTCCTTTTTAACTAACGTTTTACTGTGAAGCCTATTGATGACGGGCCTCATAGTTCTGAGATGATTATTGCTCATGAGAATTTCATGCATCCATCGAAGTCAGCGATCCTTAACCTACGGCCCACTGGGCATTTTTAAGTGGCCCATTGCTCTGAACAATTCATTTATTTATAAAAGTTTGGTGGGAAATTCTTTGTTGACAAATCAAATATATCAATTTTGATTTTTGCTGTTGATGTCGTATGGGTGCGAATTGATATTTTTTTTCTTATTTATGACAATAGTAGAGTAGAGATTATTTAAAGAGTGTGTAACTCATTTTTGACTATCTTTCTTATCTTCTTATAAGCGAAAAATGTCTGAAGAAAATAGTTTGTTTCAAGAGTAGGGAAGTTGACAAATTGATAGTTAAAAACAAGCATGAATCAGTAATTGTTTGATTTGTCACGAAAGTGTTGTATTTAAAAAAATACCAATAAAAATCAATCGTTCAATGACACTTTTCCTCGAAGATCTCTTTCAAGAGGTGATAAATAGGCTTTTTTGAATAATCTTTACAACAGTAAAAAAGTGTTTTGTTAGTGGTAATGTCACAATGGGGTATCAAAGGCACCCTATAGAATTTGTTATAGTATTGGTAATCAAATGAAACATTTTATTGATGAAGAAATTGTGAAGAAGTGATCCTTAAATGCTTCCAATTTAGAATAATACAGTGGAAAAATGAAAAATATAAAAAAATAATAATTGAAATAAGCAAAATAGGAAATTAATATTTTGATAAATATTCCACATTATCCCTCTTCCCCCTCCTTCCATTAATTCTCATGTTGCGGCCTGCGTGAAAGAGCCATCATATGTAAAAAGGTTGAGTACCCTTGATCTAAGTTCTAGAATTGAGCCTCCGATTATGTGGCATTTTAAAACTCCTTCAAGGGCTTATTCGACTTTTGTGCTTTTGACAAAAGTACCATTTCTCAAAAGTACCAAGATTCAGATGTCTCCTTCTGGGGAGGAAGCTTGGCATACAAATTGCATTGTGGTAGTTATCACATACCTATATGATGTCGCACTGAAAAGTGATATATTTTCCCGGGGAATGTACTAGGTCTGCAACGATAAAAAGGCCAATCTTTAGTCCCATTGAAAAGAAAAATAAACATATTCATGAGTCAAAGCAATCTATATTTTTAACTCCAATCGAATCAAGGTAGATGAAAAAGAAGTACTCTGCTCAAATTTGCTTGCTTAGAATTATTTTAGAGAGAGTTATTCATTGTGTGTGAAAGAAAGTTAACTTTACAATCATATGATTCAACGATTTTAGAATTAACGGTATATTAATTTATTTATTCATTGTTAGTTAGCCTCTCATGAACTATCAACACGAAAACTAAGAGCAACAGATTTTGAAACTATTAACCACGGTCAAATAGCGAGAGAGATTTCTGAAAAGCATTCCGTCACAACATTCTGGACATATTGAAAACTTAATGCGCGGGTTTTTAAAATTTTTTTCCATCTTAGCGTAATGAACCCAAATAAAATTAATTAAGAATTATCAGATACACTAAGTGATTGTAAAAGTGTAGATGGCAGGGGGAAAAGTGATATTGTTCTTGCCAGAAAAAAAATAGTGTGGAAGTGCAAACGTATTTTGTACAAAACAGACTGTAATAGCAATTCTGAATCAAAAGAGCATAGCACTACTATAAGTGAACCAAAAATTGATATATATGATGAAATGATATTGATGCTCCACATAGTAAGAATTATTTAAAAAATCTCCATCATCACACATACATGAAAATACCTGCAGGTCACTGATACCGCATGTTTTATGAATTGTTGGTAAATCATAATTCAATGCAAATTTTTTAGTAAATTCCTTCTGGAAACTAGAAAGTTTGGTGTCCCCTGCCTATTTTGGTACCTCAAGAGGCCAGTTGATTGATAGGTACATTAGCGATAATCTGCAAATCCATCATCAGAGTAAAGTTATAGGTCATCTCATTCAGAGCCTAGTACCTATCAAATTACCCCATTTAGTTCTTAGGCTTCCTCTGACTTGAGCCTGGAATAATCCGCTTCGGTTTAATTTAATGTCATTCAGGTCACTTGACTATGATATAGAATTACGGCTCTTATCCCGATAGCCTTCATACACAGTCATGGGATTATTCATTAAATCAAATTAAATTTACCTTAATTAATATAAAGATTCACATAACAACCTACATAAAAATACTCATCTAGGTTTCCTAGACATTTGGTTTTGAGGTATAACGTTTTTGCAATTAACCCTTTAACTGGTTTGCACGTACACCGTATGAACTACCGAAAGTTGACCACAACTAGTTTGCCCGTACATCGTACGGACACTGATAGTTTCTTCTTTCTATCTATGATTTGTCCATATTTTCAATTCTATTGCGAGATTATTAGTGATAGTGTTTTTAAGAGACGCAGTTTATACTCATGATACTAAAATATTCTCATGTGGGATTTTATTTGTGGTGAAGACGGAAATTTAGATTATTGAAAATATTCGATAAATAACAGGTATTGGTAAGAAAATATGCAATGTGTTGCTTGAGAAGAAATGAAAAGGAAAGTATAATCCAAAGAAGCAAATATTATATTTCCCCATTGAGATGTAGGACTTAGTATCACATTATAGTTCAAATTGTGTATATGTAATTATGTATATGCACAAACACAAACCAAATCCTCTACCGTTTGAAACAAGTAATATAAAAAAAATTAAGTCAAGTCCTACTTACAAAGAAAAAATTTATTTCAGCTACTTTTTATTAAATCGTTACAATTAATATAAATATGTATATATATAGGACAGAACCCCAACATTAAGTGGTAAATTATTTTTATTCATTATCATTAAAATATCGTATTATCATCCAAAACAATCGTGTATATAACATTTCAGTTCAACTTTCAAACGTGAGAAAAAAAAATCCCTTAAAGTTTTGACCCATGTCGCTAAAAATGAAACCAACGTGGCTGTATCTAAAATTCTTTAAAAAATTGGTTTCAGTCAATTGATTTTAATTGATTATTACTAGAGTATCGTATTTTTACCCAAAACAATAGTGTATAGAAAATTGCAGCTCAAACGAGTGCTATAAAATGTGAGAAAAAAACATTTTCAAGTTTTGACACAAGTCGCCAAAAATAATGCCAACGGGTCTGCATTTGTAATTCTTTGAATAATTAATTTTAATCAATTATTTTTTATTAATTATAACTAAATTACTGTATTGTCATCCAAAATATTCATGTATATAAAATTTCAGCTGAATTGAGCGCTTTAAAATGTATTTTATTAACGATTGAAAATTCCACGAAGATAAATAAATAAATATATAGAGAGTGTGAACTAATAGTAGGAATTGAAAAAAGCAATGATAGTGAAATTGTTTTTAAGTATGAGAAAAATCTTTTAAAATGTATTAAACTCTTTTCAGAACATGTAGAGTGTACCTATAAAAAGCAAACATTTAGCGCTTTTGTGTTCCACCATTATTAAATAAAAAACCATACAAACACTTAAAAATTGACAAATTCAAATAAAAAATTCATTCATTTTCACATTCTGCTAAGTATTATGTTTAGTTAGATGAAATTAAAAAAATGTGCCTTTTTTTGGAACATTTTTGGCAAAAATAAAAACCGACAACTTATTGGGTTAATGTGTTTTATGACAGTTTTCATGATGAAAAACATCCCAAGACGACTTTCTAATGTCTGAAAAAATTTCTGTTGTTGCCTCCTGTTCGACATTTTTTTTGAATAATTTATTTATCACACAAATCTGAAAAAACATCAATATATATATATATATATATATATATATATATATATATATATATATATATATATATATATATATATATATATATATATATATATACTCTATAAACTATTTGTCTGAATATTGAATTTTTATTTTTCTTGTCTTTTTTGTGCTCTAAAAATGGTACCGCTGAAAAATGGCAGTAGAGGGGGAAGGATGCTCGCTAAATTTATCAAACCCCAGAGTCCTTACGTTGGTAAGGTGTGAGAATTTGAGGAGTGGTTGTCAGATCAGATTTCATCATCATCACTGGATCTGTTTTCAAAATAGGGCTGCGGTAGCCTAGTGTTCAGGGTATAGGATCATGACAGTAATGTCCTGATTTCGAGCCTAGTACCACTGAAGTCCCGCCGTGTAGGGCAGCGATGTACGTTAAATCTGTCGATAGATGAAACGACCTCCCGTTAGTGTGGTAGCTAGGAGGGGGGAGTGCTAGCTCAGGTGTCATCCACGTCACTTGACCATGGTTCAAAATGACGTGGTGCGTCGCCAAAAGCCCTCGTGTAGCTGAACACAGTGCGACATTAATATTCATTCACTCATTCACTCTCTGGTTTCAAAACAACGACATTTGCTCAAATCCCCTCGTGTATTTCTTCAGTACGACACTAATGAAATAACAATCTACAAGCCAATAGGATAAAGGAGAGGTTTTGATTTGATTTTAATGTACGTCGCAATTGGAACCAACGCTAGGTTTATTGATGAAAGATCCCGCAATTTTATACCAAAATGAAGTGACAATGTTGACATCTCAACAGGCAAGCCCCCTCCGAATTTTCACCACATCAAACAGTGGGCTTGAACCTTGACAGATAAACCGTGCATCAGTTTCTCTACACGCTAGGTCTTCAGTAACGCTAAGTTGAAGGAGTGAGGTAGCTGTGAAAATTAATTCTTAAAATATAAAGTCTAGCATATCAAGTAGCAAATATAAATTAAAAATTAAATCAAAATACAGATGTATTCCATTTAAATAATAATCGAATGAATTGTTTATAAGTCTAAGTGTCCGCAACACGAGACTAATAAAGGGGACTCTGGGGCTTTTAAAATCTAACAACTTTCATTAGACTTATAAATATGTATACAAATGCCAGTAGTTTCGGGCGGCGATATCCTCTCTTGGAGAGGTTAAGTACAAGAACTGGGCATTTCACACAGATTATATTACAAAAACAAGTCGAAGCAAACAACTTATTGCCACCGCACAAAATATACTTACAGTAGATGATGTTGGTGAATGACATGACATTATAACCAAATATTTTACACAAAATACATATAAAACATAAATCGCACATAATAGTAATAATTGAATAGAAATTAGTTATAGTATATATAAAATACAGCTTCAAAAATAGAGAGATACAATTCCATCCAAACAATATGGGATATAATATTATTTTTGTCTGCAAGGTGGCGAGTTCGACCTCAGCCAAAGTCGATGGCTTTTCATGATGCAGAAAATTGACAGCGGTCATATCGTATGATTATACGGCATGTAAGAAATCCCTAGGGGTGCTCTAGGCGAAATTAAATCCTATTCAAGTTCGCATCATCAGAGCTCAGGTGCCTTCCTCTAGGGAGAGAGCTGGACGTCCAAATTACCTGCGGCGATTGGTATCCGTCTAGAGGGCGCCGCACTACAAAAGAGAAACCTGCTTTCAGTGATGTACTTGGTAGATGGATGAACTCTGTTCATAACTGTTCATAATCTGCTATTAGAAATAGACATAAAATATTATTTATTATTAGAGAGAGATCTTGTCAGCCATTGAAATACTTAAATTACATGCAATGTAAGGGATTTCTGAAGCGTACTTAATCAATACAATGACGAAGTATAAGTGAATAACAAAACAATTTTTAATGTATCTTATTTTAATTGCTTAATTTTACATACATTACTTATTTATGCATATTTTACCATTATTTTAATTGAATTTTTTTTAAAAAAAAGCGAAATTTATGCAATTAAAAATAGATCGGACATCTAAGACCTCAAGAAAAAAAATCGAACATAATTGTATTGCAACCTGTTCTACTATAACTAGTATGAAAACTCTTCCTTGGTATTAATACATTTAAACAGAAAATTTGAACACACACAAAGCTCTTTGGCGAAGTATCTAAAGTAAATAATGTGCGAATATTTATCTTCTTTTTTTTACAAACAACTCCAATGCAGCTGTAAATAAAAATGTTTCTAGCACATAAATCATTCGGCAAAGACTAATTTTTTTTCCTTAGTTCTGTGAAACACGTTAATCTAAGACGGAAAAAATAGCTACTCTTTCGAAGTTATTATACGGATTAACTGATATGACTTTTCTCAATAAATCTTTTAAATTATGGCTGGTATATGGTCAACTTCTCCCCCAGTACTTTTTTTTTCTCTGAAATCTTCAAAGAAATACGGCATTTGTTATTATTGTCAAGAGGATCAATATTTCATCGCATTTCCTCTTCCATTAAGGTGTGGCGTCAGAAATTTTTGATCGAGGTGATATTTATTTTCTGCTAGTGTGTAAGCCTTGTTTTATATAAGTTTCTTAAGACTAGAATAATGTGTGTGTGGGGGGGTTCTATTGAATCGATTTAATTTAATTATAGACTTATGGGATATCTATATATCACAGAAGAAGCGGAGAATCTTTTTATTCATGTTCAATTTTAAAATTAATATTTTTTGTATGATGGATCATTTTACTAATGTAAGAATGGTCCAAGCAAATAACACACAGGTTCTTTCGAAGCAAATCATTATTGAATACACTCTGTGGAATTTATTTTTAGTATATATTTATTCTATAAGGAAGCAACCCATTCGAAAAATCCTCAATTGTACAGATTATAAAATCCCAAATATTGAACACAGTAATCACATTTCAGCATACAGTAAATGAAGCGCAACTTAGTGCAATATTGTTTCCCCCACCAGTTTCTTGTATTGGCTAAGAATCCTTCAAGAGAATCTAGAATTTTCTCATGAAGTAATAATTGATTGGTTGAATGACTATTAACGTCGCACTGTTCAGCTACACGAGGGCTTTTAGAGACGGACCACGTAATTTTGAATCATGGTCAAGTGACGTGGATGACACCTGAGCTGGTACCCCCTCTCCTAACTACCGCACCACACCAAGGGAGAACGTTTCGGCTCTCGACAGATTTAACGCTCGTCGCTGCCATACACGGCGGGTCTTTAGTGGTACTGGGCTCAAACTCGTAACAAGGCAAGCCACGATCTGATACCTATACTACTCGGCTACCGTGGCCAATGAAGTAATAAGATTTACAAACATCTTTTTCTAGCAAATTTGGCGACTAAATTTAATGCGCAAGTAAGATTTTTTGCCTGCTTGGAAAAACTGACCTCTGATGAGTGAGGAATTGTAAATGTAGGTCAAAGGGATTTCGGTTTCAACAAAATGACGAGAGACCTGCAATAAAGCTACTGATTCATATTTTTTGCAAAAAGACGTGGTTATTTCTAAATAAAGATAAAAGTTCAAAACACCACAGTAACAGTGAAATGTATAGTATTGAATTAATTTCAGTCTAGTGACGACATTATACAGAATGCGATGGAACAGCTATACGTCATCTCAAAAGAGACATTCCAACGCTACTTCCGAAAATGATAGAACGTCAGGAGATATGTCGCAATCCTAGGTAACTACTTTGAAGGAAATTAGTGTGTTGTAGCTGGATATACTAGAATTTCTTATGATTAATATTTGTGTGGACTCCTTTATTTAACACATCTAACACATAGGGACTCAGAACACGAGGTATTGAATTTATATGGCGTATTTTGGGTTCGCAGTTGCGACAAATATTTCTATTCTTATGTCTCTGGTATTCATTTTACTTAGATTCTGATTGATTGGAGAAAATTTTGGTGATGGATCATATTCTAGTGCATTTTTTGGTTCTTACGTATTATCCCAACAATTGCCAACTCTATTACTAACTTGTAAAATTTGCAAACCCGATTTCCTATGTGTCTTACGCGCTGAATTGGTAACCAGGTGCTTCGTTTAATATAATATCGCCAATAGGTTGCAATAAAACATAAGTACCCATTTTTTAATACGTTTTTATAAGTTTCACTTGTATTTAAGGAATCTTTGAACTCGATTTTTACCCACTTGTAAAGGTCAGGTTAATTCGATATTTCGCACACTTGTCAAGGACCGATGACAATACAATAATTTCATAATTTTGTTTCATTGTCCTGATTAGGATTTTTAATAATTAAGAATTTATATATATATATACGAGATTTGGAAACTAATTCATTATATCGTTTCTAGATTTGGCGACTAATTCATTATATTGTTTCAAGATTTGACGACTAATTGCATAAACCCTTTTCCGATTTGGCGACTAACTCCAGATTTAGCAACTAAAAGATTTGGTGCACCCTCAAACCGTAAAATAATCTTCTGGTTAGTAAAAATAATACAAAAAAGTGTTCTTTATGTGATTAAGGTAGGGTGAATGGGTGTGTAGTTTTTCTGAAAATGGAAATAAAAAAAAGACTCGTGCATGTGAATCAAAATAATTTATGTTCTAACTGCTAAATATTTTTTGTTTTTATAAAGCAATACGTTTAGAAGTGATTATATGAATTGACATTACAGCAATCCGAGGTCCCGTTAGTGGTTAGACTCCAGGGACTCCAGACAAGAAGGCCTGCATTTGATGCCACCAAATACCCTCCGAGTGCACACGGAGTACGTGCTCGTTAAATCAGTGGGTCCGAAGTCTTGTGGGCTGAGTCACGAGCGCTGAAACCGGAGAATATTTCCCCTTCCTTTAGTTCTATGAAGAAATTGTGGAGATGGAGATAGGTGATGTCGCCATCTATCGTCCCTTCGGGGAATTTCGCCGAGTTAAATCGTACTGTCATTTGTATGGTGCTCAAGGCCAACGACAGGCGTACTTCTAGCCCCTTGCCACGATGGATTTCATGGGCCTCGATCTGACTACATCAGACAGGTGGCATTAGAAACAACAACAACAATAAACACCCTTCAGATCCATTATTTAATATCCATTAAAGAGCAAGACTAATTCCAGCAGCCGCATAATTCTGGCCCCAAATATCAAACTCAAGGATAAATTCAACAAAGGATAAATGATAGTTTTAAAAACTAAATAAAAAACGGCTTTTATTGTTGAACTGAAAAATGAAAAATAAATTATAGTTTTTTTAAAAAAATCAACTAAAAACACGCTTTTATAGTGTATGTGTGTGTGTGAATCGAACTTAAAAGTAAAAAAAAAATAATTGTTAATATAAGAATAAAATGATTAACGAGAAAATTAATGTCATTGGGGGGAAAAGCGTGGGATGTGCTTGGTATTACATTGCGCAGTGGTGTGATATCTATATGAACTTGTACCAACATCCCACGAAGACGATCGTTTTGGCGTGATGGTTAGCGTACTTGCATTTCATTCGTACGTTCGGAACGGAAGGTACCCAGAACGAATCTTCCCTCCGACACCGTGATATGAACCCCACCCTTCGCGCGCCGCAGTCGTGGCGCCATCTATGCCCCGCAAAAGCAATCAAACCGTCAAACATTGACGCATGTAAGCCGTTACTTCTCAAAGCCGTCTCACACAAGTGACGCAACTGCTTACATGCTCGCCACGAATATGGTATCGTGCGTTCGCCTATTTGCCGAAACACTGGCAGGGGGTATGTAGCGGTGTGATATCTGTATGAACATGTACCAACATCCCGCGAAGACGATCGTTTTGGCGTGATGGTTAGAGTACTCGCATTTCATTCGTACGTTCGGAACAGAAGGTACCCAGAATGAACCTCTTCCCTTCGACAAAATTTTTACATTAACTCAGCATTTCGGAATAGAACAGTAAGAAATTATAACAATTAATATAGAGCACCCCACGCTTTTATCCCAATGACATTAATTTTCTCGTTAATAATTTTATTCTTTTATTAAGGATTATTTTTTTACTTTTAAGTTCGATCTACTATAAAAGAGTGTTTTTTAGTTTTTTTTCAAAACTGTAATTTATTATTAATAAACAACTAGTCAAATTGTTATTAGCATATTGGACAATAATATAATAAAACAAAGAAGGCATTTGGCGCAATTTTAGGGACGATTTTTCTTCCTCGCCAAAAGTGTGATCTGAATTAGGATTATTGAATTTTGCTGCAAAGTTAAGTTCCCAAGGCAGTAAAACGCATTTAAGATAATGGTATGATACAAACTTGCCCAATTGGAAATAACTAGACAAATGGAGTGAGTGAGTGAAGATTAACGTCGCACTGTTCAACTACACGAGGGCTTTTGGCGACGGACCACGTAATTTTGAACCATGGTCAAGTGACGTGGACGACACCTGAGCTGGCACCCCCCTCTCCTAACTACCACACCACACCAACGGGAGGACGTTTCAGCTCTCGACAGATTTAGCGTGCATCGCTGCCCTACACGGCGGGTCTTTAGTGGTACTGGGCTCGAACTCGTGACAAAGCCAGCCACGATCCGATGCCTATACCACTCGGCTACCGCGGCCACACTAGACAAATGGAAAATACGTTCTTATGATGCACCATTTCATTTGATTACCGGATCTGTTGGATATTGTCATCTTTGTCTCCTTTAAATCACGATAGTACATCAATATTATTTTGCGCTCTGCTTTGGTGCCTTATATTTCAAGGCATTTCAACAAGAAAATAACAAGTCAAATACCAACTAACTTCTATGATTCTCCAACGGCATTTTAGGGTAGCTTCATATTCAATTCTTTCTTCAATGCCACAAGCTTGTAGTCTAATGGGTAGGCCTTTACACTCTTCACTACCTGTGCAATCGAAGTTAATTTGGAAGGAAATTCCAAAGAAACACTTCTTTCAACTTTGTGAATTTTATCTGATTCGATTTCTATTCATGTCGCACTTTGAAGAAGCATGAGGATAATGGTAACGGATCTCGAGATTTAGAAACTCGATCAAGTCACGAGAATGCCCCACGAGCTGGTAATTCACTCTTTAAATCTCTAAGTGAATCTAATGTGAGGACTTGGAGCTTCGACTGATATTATGTGCAACCGCCTATCTGCATGGCAGTTCTTAAGTGTCATCAGAATACGACCCTGAAACTTGACGTAAGCAATGTTGGTTATGGATTCACGGTCACTTCTATTTGGCTACCGTGGTCTAGGGATGGCGATTCTCTTTGAAAGAGATCGAGTTTAAAATCAATTCGAATCATAATATAATGAAACGATTCCCAAAAAAATCGAGGTCTAAAAGATCAATTTTTTTTTCATTTACAATGTAAATATAAATCCATTTTATGAAAAACAAGAAAGATACCATAATAAACGATCAGTAAAATCAGGGGATTTTTTTTAGCTTAGGAAATTCGACAATTACAATTATTTATTTATTTTTACCATACCGAAGTATCAGGCATAAAAGAAGACATTTATTTTCTAAATGTATTTGTTCATTAAAAAGTTTAGAAAGTATATAATATAGCTTTTAGTTCCCAATGATTTATACATAAGTTTTTTTAAAAAAACAACAGTCTGTCATGTCTACTGGGATCCAAGCGGTTCCGCTCATCACTTGCGATGTTGCCGGCAATCGAAAAAAGGCGCTCACAAGGAACAAATGATCCCATGATACTCATACACATCATGTCTATTGAGTGAACGGGATGATAAATAGAGATTTTTTGTTCTTGCCTGTAAAGTATAGGATCATACTGCAGGTGCACTAATGCCTGCGATAAATAGTGTTGAAATTCTTCGGTTTTTAAGGTTTTTACCTAAACGAGAAAAAATTGAATGTCAATTTTCTAGGATGAAATATCGATTCAATGCTACATATCGATTTGAAAAATCGATTTTTTTGGTCCGAGAAATCGGTTTTTCGATTAACTAATCTCAGAGTGAGTTGAATGAGTTAATATTAACCTTGCACTGTTCAGCTACACGAGGGATTTTGCCGACGAACCACATAATTTTGAACCATGGTCAAGTGACGTGGACGACACCTGAGCTGTCACCCTCTCTCCTACAACACCACACGAACGGGAGGACGTTTCAGCTCTCGACAGATTTAACGTGCATCGCTACCCTACACGGCTAATCAATCTCAGATCACCATCCCTACCATGGTCACAAAATTTCTTTAAAATATAATGTAGATGAATTTATAAAGCCAAATAAAACTGTTCTCCTAATGAAGAAAACTCTATTATTTCGACATTATCTCCCGCTTGTAGCTATATACTTCTATTCACCAATTTCCTTGTAGTAATAATTCGAGCTCATAGCGGCCTTAGATAAATGATTGTGGAAGAATCAAGGAGCTATCCTCCTCCCCTTTAGATTAATGATCCTGATGTCTGAGTGGGGGAATTCTCAATAGACACCCACAAGCTTAACGAGACAAATATTTACTGCACGTTGAATAACTTCTAATCTTTTCGCTTGTTTCCATTCAGAAGCACGTGCCATACAATGGAAACAACATTGACAAATGCGTCAACAAGTTTGATATTGTTTGTAGAGAAAATATACTTTCGGTAGAACTAGATTGATTGAGTCCTGGGGGTCCGGTTGATTGATTGAATATTAACGTCGCACTGTTCAGCTACACGAGGGCTTTTGGCGACGGACCACTTAATTTTTAACCATAATCAAGTGACGTGGACGACACCTGAGCTGGCACTCTCTCTCCTAACTACCACACCACACCAAGGGAGGACATCTCAGCTCTCGACAGATTTAACATGCATCGCTGCCCTACACGACGGGTCTTTAGTGGTACTGGGCTCCAGCTGGTGACAAGGTAGGCCATGATGCGATACCTATACCACTCGGCTACCGCGGCCTCGGTGGGACTGGAAGAAATAAAGAACGCGAAGAACCGCGATTTTTTGTGTAGCTGCACATTTTTGATCATTGAACCTTCAGGCCTGATGCAATCACAGTTACTCGGACGAGAGGAACGTAACGACCTTCAAAAGTTTATCTGGGGTGCTGATAACTCCCTGCGAGCAGTTGAGCATATGAATACAGTCAGCTCTGAATGTTTGGAAAATGTTTAAAATATTATTTTTCTACTTTCTACTATCCTTATCATTAATTATAAGATATGTATATCACTGGCTTTTACGTTTTACTTGTGGTTTATGAAAAAATTTAAAAATATGCATTTTAAGATGAAGTTTTGTATGTTTAATTTAAATTAATGTTAGTCTTATTGTGTGCAATAAATTTAATAACTTTATTTCTATAATATAAAAAACATCTTGTCTTTATATATAAAAATCTTCTGTGCGTGTGTGTGTATGTCACTAAACTCCTCCTAAACGACTGGACCGATTTCGATGAAATTTTTTGTGTGGGTTCAAGTAAATTCGAGAATGGTTTAGATTCACAATTCGGTCCAATATCACAATTAGTTAAAAAGATATTAATTAAAAACATTCAAAAAAATACAACTCAACATTCACCTGCATTGTTGTAACAACGCTATTGTTATAAATAAAGAATATAAAAAAATTAAATCAATTCCTACTTAGATCAACCAAGAAAAAATTTATTTTAGCTACTTTTTATTAAATAGTTGCAATTAATATAAATATGTATATACATATGACAGAAGCACAACATTAAGAGGTAATTAAATTTTATTAATTATCATTAAAGTATCGTATTGTCATCCAAAGCAATCGTGTCTATAAAATTTCCTTTCAACTGAATGCTTTAACACGTGAGAAAAAACCTTTTCAAATTTTGACACAAGTCGCCAAAAGGGTCGCTAAGTCGCCAACGTGGCTGTATTTGTAATTTTTTTAAATAATTCGTTTTAATCAAATAATTTTTATTAATTATAATTAAATTATTGTATTGTCATCCAAAATAATCATGTACATTACATTTCAGCTCAATTGAGCGCTTTAAAATGTATTTTATTAACGATCTAAAATTCCACCAAGATAAATATATAAATATACAAACAAACAAATAAAATATGCATAGAGATCGTGAGCTAATAGTAGGAATTGAAAAAGACGTAAGTTGGCGTCGAAAATTGATTTTCAGCCAAACTGGATAAACCCGGTCATTATTGTTACGAAAATGCAGACAATTCACGCTTTTTAGCGTTTTTAATTAATATCTTTTTAAATAATCTTTATATATGTAATTCTTCTGTGCGTGTGTATGTAACTGAACTCCTCCTAAGCGGCTGGACCGATTTTGATGAAAGTTTTTGTCCGCTCCAGTGGACTGGAGAATGGTTTAGATTTAGAATTCGGTTTAGAAATGTTTATTTAATTAATTTTTCATTTATAAATTGTTAATCTTGGAATGTTTTACATTGGATCCGGCAGACTGCCCTACGATCGCTGTATCGAATATTCAAAAATCTTTTACTTTGAATTTAAAATGTGTGTACAGGGCAACATCTGAAGGGTCATTTAGTACTATATAAATATGTATCATAATTGACTTAATTTTTTTTATATTTAAATACAAGATTTAAATTTTGGGATGTTCTCTACACCCCGCGAGTAACCATGATAGCAAAAACAGGCGCGAGGGACCCCGGGTTAAGAATGATTACAATTGAAAAAGCAGTATATATATTTTTTTAATTTTAATTTTAATTCATTTTTTTAAATTTCTCTACTTATGTCTACACAGAAAAATTTTAATTTAATTACTGGTAATTAAATAGTTACAATTGATATAAAATATGTGTATGTATATATATATATATATACTAGGTGTACCCTGCCACACGTTGCTGTGGCTCAGTCTTATTAAACAGAAAGGACAGATTTTCAGTATGTTAAACATACGAAAAACTTTCCTAAACTGATATTTATAATTTGTTAACCAAATGCTTGAAGTTATTACAGCTTATTTTTGTCTTTATGTCATGTTATGAACCTAAATTTATTTACATTGTCTTTAAAGTGGTGACCTCAAGTTTGAACACAAATTTTAAATTTCTCCACTCTGGATTCATTGAGGGAATTGGGTTAGTTTTACAATGGTTATGGATTTTTATTAAATCAGAGGTGTGTTCACAAATGCACATTTATCCAAACAATGTCACTTGGAAACATGAATTGTATTTCCTGATGTTATATATGAAAGGTTTTGATTCCGCAGTATATCTAGCAAGCAAAATTTGTAATGGCTCTGTTCTGTGAGTTGAGGCAGTTTAATTTTTTCAGTGGTATAAAACATTCCTTTGGTTTCTCCCTTAAAGTCCAGAACATTGAAATAAGGATACACTTCCATCATTGTGTAAATGAGAACATGCTACCTGAACCTAGAATCTTCCACTGGGTTGTACCGGGATGCAAGTTGACTGTTATTGTGTGATTGCTCACCACAAAATCATGTTTGACACAGATGTGCTGTTTCTGGTTAACATCTTTCTGATGTTGTAAAACACGAATGATGTGCTCGCAAATGTGCATCCTCAAGTCTGTCTGCATGTTGCTCAGCTGCACCCTCAGTCTGTGTCTGTGACATTCTTTGTCTGCTTTACTCGTTTGCTGATATCCATTCTTTCTCAGTTTGATGTGCAATTACACTCATTGTAGTACTTTTGCCTTGCAAGTATGACAACCTAAGTTTGATTTCCTGCAAGGCATTATTTTTATCTAGTGAAGCCAATTGACTGCAATTAAAAAGAAAAGAAAATTAAAACAAAAACATATAAAATTTCAAAACATTAAAAAATCAGGAACAAAAAGAAAAGAAAAAAATAAAAAATGCTAATGAAATATTTAACTTTAAACGTGCATCAATTGACAGAGCTGAAATTCAACGCAATGAGAGGCTAAAGGTATTTTTAATCGAATACGCCAGGAAAATTCCAATATAAACACGGATTTTGCAGCAGAAAACTACGACAAAGCGTTGATAACGATGGAGTATTTTTTCAATTCACAATTCGATTAGCATTAGCAATTGTTATCAACAAAGTTAAGGGCCTATCTTTAAAACAGAGTGGCTTATATGTAGACACAGACAGCTTTTCACATGGACAATTATTTGTTATCTGTGTACTTAAATATTAGCATCACCGCAGCCAAATTACCACCATGCAAATCGCAACAATTTTTCTACATTTCTTTCTTCATAAAAAAATGTTAGAATCTTTATTGTTTAGATATTAAGGTACGATACACATGGCACCAATTTTGTTACAGTGATGCTAATACATAATTACTGATGTGTATTACAGAGCAGCAGTCACCAATTGGTGATGCGTGAAAAATTTTGGATGGTATGCAGAAAAATTGGGAAATAATTTATACTTTAATGAAGATTCAGTTTATATAAAAACGATGAGCAATAAAATAACATATTACGGAACACGAACTATTCTCTACTAAAAGCTTTTAGTTACCGAAATAACTAAACAAAAAAACAAATTCCTGAGGTTAGCGATTTTTGGTAACCTCAACCAATTTCTGGAAAATTGTTGGCAAAACACTTCAGTCTGTTGATTGTTGCTTTTCATGAAGCTTATTTTCAGAGCATAGAAGATTAAATAAAGATGTAAATATAGCTATAGTTCTCCACCACATAGAGCTCAATCCTAATAGTGAAAAGCTAATTATAAAGTTATACATTAAGTGATTCATGAAGTGTTGAAAAAAAATGGCAACTACTGCTCTAAAGTAGGCACGGCAGACAATTTCTGTATATATACAGACAATGAAGCAACAAAAAATGTCTACTCATAAGCATTGTAAAATTAACCCTTTCACCTCAAGAAGAGTCCTTTTAAATTTGTTTTCAAACTTGGCACCTCTTCTATGGAGACAATGCAAATAATTTTAGATTCATAACATGACAAAAAAACCATAATAACTTGGGAGTATTCTGTTAACAAATTACAAATGAAATATGTTTAGAAAAGTGTTGTTAATGTATATTTCCACATTTTTTTTTTATAAAAAAAATCATACCTTAATTGCAAGCAGTTAAATATATTAGAAATGTGTGCTTTCTCTTTTCTTTCTTTTTAATCAGACTGAGCCACAGGAAAACGTGATTGGATACAGCTAGCTAGAACAAACTTAAATGATAAAAAGCTATCAAAAATCAATTATTATTAACAAATTATCATTTTGATAAAATCACCAAAAAAAGTTGCAAACAAAGGTACTTGGGTACTGTTGCAACTATATCAACCCCGATTTTGTTCGCATCATACACGGTGAATTGGCAATTAAGTGCTAATGTTGCCAATATGGTTGTGATAATACATAAATATCAAAACAAACACAAAATATACATCAGAAAATCTTAATTTTTCCATTTTTAATTCACAGTAACACCTAATAAAATTTTGAAATTACACAAAATAGATATTTTGTGAGTCTAATGTTATTGCCCCAACTATTAAAAACTACAATAACTATTTCGTGGTAAAATTCACTACCAAGTGCAAAAAAGTATTATTGTGCACAAACAGGCATAGAATGTTCTTCCCTTATTGAATGCATATTGCAGTATTTGGCGATGTCTTTTGATTTTTGGTAAATGGCCGACTAAAGAAAAAATATAAGTACCATAAAAACTATATATTAATTTAATTTAGATTCATTGGAGAAAGATAAAATACCGTAAAGTCCGGCATATAACGCACACCCATACTTTCAAGCTGCAATTTTTAAATTTTAGGTATATTCGCTATATAACGTGCACCCCGTTTTTACGAAGAAACCTGAAATGTACAAATGCAATGCTGTTATGTTTAGAAGCGATTTATTCAAGGTGTTTATCTAAGCAATTGCAAAAATAGTATACTTTTAGAACTACCACCTTTTAAGTTCAATAAGAATGTCATGTCTTTTAAATAAATAGTATTTTGAAATATTTAGAAGTTTAACTTTTTTATGCTCATTTATTTTTTAATTTTTAAAGCCCTCATTTTTATACCCAGCGTATAACTCACACCTGTAAATTTTAATCTTATTTTTTGTCTTCAAAGTGTGCATTATAAGCCGGATTTAGGGTAGGTGGAAGATTTTAATCGGTATACTACTCGCTAAACACATACATAGTGTACAGAATTAAATTTAGTATTTTATATATAAAAATTATCCAAAGTAAATATTCTGTGCTTAAAAATAAATTGAAAAATGATATACAATACTAACAGTAATTGACATAAAAAGAGTTGAACTACCTTTATCAACGCGAAAGTAAAATTTGAAAAATAATTTCAATCTTATGACAACCTGCTTCCTCAACATGTATTTGAGCCCTCTGTCTGTTTTGCTCATTCACTGATGCTTATTCTAATTTGATCAGCATTTATCCCTCGCACTGCGTTTGCTTGGCCAGTATGATGACCTAAGTTCGAGTTTCTGCAATACAATTTTATGTACTCAAGTCGACTGACAGCAGTTAAAGTGAAGGTTTAAAGAAAAACATATGAAATTACAAAACAGCTCTGAGTGGGCCTTGTATCCGAATTCCTTTGTGGCCCTTTTTCAGATATGAGCACCATGTAAGTGGAATTGTAATAACATTCGTTGAGGCTCCTGCATTGATACAGCGGTAGCTCTACGTCCCAGACAAAAACAAACCATAATAACTTCCAGTATTTTTTTAACAAATTACTAATGGAATCTGTTTAAGAAGGTAATGATCTTATAAAGCAATGGAACACAAAATAAGGTGCAATATTTTGATGAGTTTGGAGTTTTATGGCGCAAGAGCCGAATTCGGCCATACTGCGCCAAACATTTGTTTATAAAAAACCATTTTAAGAAAATATACATGGACAATACAAATTACATATAAATAAAATTTATACATATGCATGCTTGCATGCATAAATATAAAAATGAAAGTTAAAGTTAAACCATTTTAAAAAGTCAAATCAAATGTAAAAATCCAATTTTAAAAAGGAAGGCAAAAAGATTTTGGTGGGGAGTTTTCCCCACCAAGTCTGATAAGGTTAAAACAGATGTATGAAAAAAGGTGAAGCGATGAGGGTTAAAAACGGGACAATCTATTAAAATGTGATAAACGGAATATGGGACTTTACACGAGGGACATTCTGGGGCATTTTCACCGAACAGAAGGTGCCTATGAGTAAAACGAGTATGACCAATGCGAAGTCGAGTCAGGCGGACATCATGTCTTCGCACTGGTAGTGCTGCCCAATGAGAAGTGGAAGGATTAATGCTATGCAGTTTGTTGAGGATCTGTTGATCCCAAGTCTCTTGCCATACACAATGGATATAGTTTTGTGTAGAAGTTTTTAAATCCTGGTAACAGACAGGCTGCTGCATGTGATCAGACATGGAACGTGCAGCGGTATCAGACTGTTCATTACCAAGTATACCCACGTGTCCAGGTACCCAGGAAAAAATTATATCAAAACCCTTCCTTTCAAATTTTCGCATACGAATAAGTATTTCGATCACAGTGGGGTGTCTATGCTCTGTTAGAAAGTGTAAGAACTCTAGAGCACTCATGCTGTCAGTGTATACACAAAAATGACGGTGGTTGGAAATTAATATGTGTTGAAGTGCGACAAGAATGGCAGTTAATTCAGCACTAAAGACAGACATGGAATTGTTATAAACAACACCACACCCAACATGTCTTACATTCTTCGATCCGTCCGTGTAGACTGGTATGTATTTAGAATACTTACTGCGATGGTAAGAAAAGAGCTGCTGATAAATAATATCAGCAGTGCCTGCTTTGTCATAGCCCGAAAAGGGGTTACTATAGTTAAAAATTTGGACATCCCAGGGTGGAAAAGCAAAAAAGGATATTATTTTCCTGGATATTTATATTATTTAAGTGGGCGTCATTTAGAACAGCCTTTGCTCTTTCTGAAAAAGGTTTGATGTTAAATGAACGGGCTTCATAGAGTCGGTTGAGACCAATGGAAAGAGAAAAGGGTTTTAATGGATGAGAAGGAACAGACATGGCACGAATAAAATAATTGGCACTTAATTGCCTCCACCTTAGTTCTAAAGGTGGTTGATGGCATACCAAACACAAGCTGGTAACATGCGAAGTTCTGAAGGCACCAGAGAGCAGGTTCTCAGAGCAGAATGATGTATTGTGTCCAATCGTTTTAAGACAGATGCACGAGCAGAACCGTACACTACCCAACCATAGTCCAAACGTGAAAGTATTAGTGCTTGTACACTCGGAGTACCGAGACTCTATCCGCTTCCCATAAGGTGTTTGATAGTACTTTTAAGATGTTGAGGGATCGTTCACACTTCTTCCGCAAGTAAAGGACATGCGGAAGGAAAGTCAATTTAGAGTCAAAGATTACTCCGAGGAAGCGCACCTCACTGACTACAGGTATTTGAATATTCCCTATATGTATAGAAGGATCTGGGTGTAGGTTACGTTTTCTGCAAAAATGGAAACGGCTGCTCTTGGATGGAGATATCGTGTGTCCATTCTGATCGCACCACTTAACTAATCGATTGACAGTTGTTTGCAGCTGTCGTTCAATTAGTCGCATATCTGAACCTTGACAAGAGACTTGCAGATCGTCAACATAAAGCATTCCTCGCAATGAAGGTGGAAGGGGTGATGAAGTATGCTACTCATATGAATATTAAAAAGGGTAACGCTCAAAACGCTACCCTGAGGAACACCTTGATCTGGCATGAATTTATGACAAGATGAGTGACCAATGCGTACATTAAAATAATGAACAGCTAAAAAGTTAAAAATAAAAATGGGAAGATTTCCCCTCAAGCCAAAATCATACATATTACGGAGAATCCCATAACGGCATGTTCGGTCGTATGCCTTCTCTATGTCAAAGAAAAGAGAAACCAAATGATTTCTCTTAACAAAGGCATCCCTGATTTGGGATTCTAGGAAAACAAGGTTATCAAGAGTGGATCGGCCCTTGCGGAATCCACTCTGCAGAGGAGAAAAACACTTTTCTTTCTCTAAAACATATACCAAATGGGTATTTACCCCATGCGTTCAAAGGTCTTGCAGAAGCAGCTCGTCAGAGCAATGGGACGGTAACTCAAAGGATCTGTTGTGACCTTGCCCGGCTTAAGGATTGGAATCACAATGGCTTCTCTCCAGTTAGAGGGAAAACAATGCTCCTTCCAAACTCTGTTGAATAAAAAAAGAATGTTGGCCAGAGAGTTTGGATGTAGATGACGGAGCATCGTGTAAGTGATTCCATCCGGTCCAGGGCTTGTATTGTGCGCTTGTAAGAGTGCCTTTTTTAACTCAGTCATCGTAAAATCACAATTATATGGAAAAAAGGAGCTAGTGGAAAGGTTTATCGAGGTACGTTCTGCACGCCTCTTAATCTCGAGAAAACGAGAATTATAAGAGGCTCTACTAGATACACTCTGAAAAGTTTCACCCAGAATGTTAGCAATTTCGACTGGGGAAGAAAAGACAGAGTTCGAGGTTTGTAAAATAGGGGAGGAAAATTCCCGATATATCCCGTTAGCAGCCTTAACCTTTTTACATAATTGTTTACTGGACGTTGACGAAGTGAGTGAGGACATATATCGTATCCATGATTGCCTCTGACTCCGACGCCTTACTCTGCGAGCATTTGCTTTTGCCTTTTTGAACGCCAAGAGATTCTCCGTAGTGGGATATCTGCGAAAGATTCCCCATAACTTCCGCTGGTTCTTATATGCTGTCTAACAATCAGCATTCCACCAAGGTTTGTAACGTTGGAATGAATGCCTTGAACTCTTTGGTATTGATAAATCAGCAGCAGCAATCAAAACATTGGTGACTTCTTGTACAGCAATATCAACACTTTCTGTCTTGACCATTACATCAGGTATCACAGCCAACTGTGTGAAAAGGGCCCAGTCTGCACGACCATAAGAATACGTAGGTGGGAAGGTTTTTCCACCCGTATCAGAATCATGAGAAAGGATAACAGGGAAGGGGTCACTATTATAGAGGTCCTTCTCAATAGACAAATTGAAATGAGGTAAGAGTGACGGTGAGCAGATGGCCAAATCTAATGTGTGAAAGGATCGTGTGGGTTCGTAAAAGTACGTTGGTTCCTCGGCAATATTTTGATGACTCCAAATCAGAAAATCTTAGTTTTAACATTTGTATTTCAATACTAACATCAAATGAAAGGTACTTACGTATTATCGCAACCTATTAGCGATATCGTATAAAACGAAGCACGATTGCCAATTCCGCGCGTACAACATCTGCGAAAATGGAATTGCCAACTTTGCGAGTTATCATTAAAGTTGGCGATTGTTGCGATAATACGTAAGAATCAAATGAAGTTTAAAAAGTTGTCTAAAAAAAGAAAAAAAAAACATTCCTATTAAAAACTCCGTCGATTAATTTCGTCACATTAAAATATCTCCAAGTGGGAAAAAAATATTGTTTCCAAACATTGAATGTTATACCGCGGCATTTGGCTACGTCTGTTTATTTCTGGTAAATGGTTGACGGAAACTATTTTGTAGAAAAATAAGTAGCGTACAGAAGTCAATTATGTTAGTTTCATTTTCGCTTAATAAAGAGAAATAAATTTAGCTTAAAATTACAGAAAAAAACACGATGTAGAATTTAATCAAAGTCGTAAACATCCCGCGATAATGCTATCCAACTGTTGCCAAACCTACAAAACAAAATTTGAGTTCTTGAAGGAATAATTTTTAAAAAATGATTTATTCGAAAAATAATCCCAATTACGTATCAAAGGACAATAAATAGATAAATATGACAACGCACATAAACATAACCATAGAAGAGTTATACAATAATCGTGACGTTGTATGACGTCATAACACCAAAAAATCACTTAAAAATTAGGTTTTAAAAAATTTAGAGAGAATTTCGAAATAAAAAGTACATAAGATCCTGACCGGAGACAAATGCAACGTTGTGTCATTATTTCAGATTAATCCATGCAGAACTTCTTGAGTTAGTTATGCGAGCATACACAAACCAACACAACATTTATATATATATATATATATATATATATATATATATATATATATATATATATATATATATATATAATATATATATATAATATATATATGTATATATATATATATATATATATATATGTATATATATATGTATATATATATATATATATATATATATGTATATATATATATATATACATATATATATTGTATATATATATATGTATATATATATATGTATATATATATATATATATATATATATATATATATATATATATATATATATATATATATATATATAAGTATATATAAGGAAAATGAACTATAATTGTAGGAATTGAAAAAAGAATGATTATATATAATCGATACTTCTGAATGATACTTTGATGGAGTAGTTGTTACCCAGAAATTGTTTCGAAAAATTTTAAATTCCGTCTTTACTAAATTACTTTATTATTAAGAGCGGAAAGAAGAAACTAAGAAAGAAATAATGTTACGTAGAAATTCTGTTATTTTATGATACAGTGTAATAAAAGATTAGAAAGGAAAAGATTCTTAAACAAAAAAAGTGCTTCGTAATACTTCTTACAGCATCCTCAAAGTTTAATAAATTTATTTTTATAGTCTTAACTTGATTGACTTCATTCTTCTTGTTTTTGCATCTTCTAGTAACTGCAGCTTTTATGTGATACGTAAATGTGGATTTTTTCCAACTTATACCTGCAGAAAGAAATAATATTTACTATTTATTTAACGAATACTTTTAACATTTGCGAAAATATATTGTTAAGGACTTAGACAGTATATTACACTAATACATTATAACGGATTGCATACCTTTCATTCTGCTTCTTCTAAAAAGTATTAAAAAAAATTAATAACTGGTAAATATATTATAAATCTACTGAACAATGAAGTTTCAGTTCCCGTTGTATTTAGCAAGAAAAGTTATGTATGTATTTATGTTCAGCTGTAAATGTGATTTGGGATTCGAAAATAAGCATCAATGTGTGAATGCCTAGCAATGTTAAATAATGGTACAATATTTTTTATACTGAGATGTCAAAAGTGCCATGATTATTTACATAATAAGATAAAATGTGCTTTAACTGAATATTTAATACGTAGAAAAATAAACACATTTTACTTTACTCAATACATTTACAAAAAAATATATATACATTTAAGGAAGTTGACTCACTCCATCGTAAAATTGCATGTAATAATATAAAAATGCAAATTTTATGTAAATGTAATGTGGAAATTGTAAAAATGTAATGTGCAAATTGCACAAATATATGTAAGTATAAAAATGTAACTGTATGCTATTGTAAATTGTATGTAAATACACAAAAAGGTAATGGTATGTTATTATAAATTGCATGTAAATATAAAAATGTAATAAACACAAAAAAATACTTATTCTTCAAAATTCTTTTATTTTTCCCCTTTATTGCTTACTTATTTTCTTTTAACTGGATTTTTTTCCTTTGTTCCTTTACTTGCAAAAGTAAAGGGAGGAACCCTGAACTTTTAGTGAAACACCCGAAGCACTTAAAAGTTTTATCTTTTAAAATAGCCATTATTCAACTTTAAAAAAAGGGTTCTATTCCATTTGGTATATAAGAATGCACTTAATAAGATTAAAAAAATAGGTCATATTTTGCAGGTAGCATATATAAAAGAATAGAAACATAGTGCGGATGTTTAAAAATATCGATTTACAATTATTTTAACGACGCTATTTATTTTTCAGAAAAATTGGATTTACTTATCCTGTAAGTCCTTCAAAGAGAACAAACACCAACCTTTCTTTCTGTCTCATCCTTTTTTCGGTAAGTATTCGCTCTATTATTTCTCAACAATATCCAGTTTTATATCCTTTTTCTTACTATTTTCTTTCGACGTCAAATCAAATTTGTTCCGACAAAATTTCATTAAATATTTGCCGTTGACGCAGACAACATCGGAGAATCCCGCAAGTTATGTAACTCGTGGACAGCTCTCCCTTCCCACTCTCCTTACCTGTTTGTGTATTATATTGCGATTGCTCTAAAGCGATATTTTTCTCCTCGGATATTAGATAGAGCTCTCAAACAAATGAAACCAGCCTAAACAGCAAATGTATTGCTGCACTCTTTTCTCACACTAGGACCTATCAATACCCCTCTAATTGAAACGAGTCCAATAAATTGATTTATATATATATATATATATATAGTCTAATTCTCTACAAACAAGAGATAAACATTCACACCAATCACATTCGAATATATATATATATATATATATATATATATATATATATATATATATATATATATATATATATATATAGTTTTTAACTAGCAATCTTGTTTCCTAAGACCATGAGTTTGTTATTGTACTACTGAGGTTAATATTTCCTACTATCTTGACTCTAGTTATACTTAGGTTCTATAGCTATATATATATATATATATATATATATATGTGTGTGTGTGTGTGTGTGTGTGTGAAGTGGATGGCGCTACGCGCTACTGCAAGCCCTCCTTAGCATCCCCCTTCCAGGTGGCTTCGAAAGGAAACAAGGGGGCAATGACTCCGGTGGAGAGGCAGGAGAAGATATTGAGAACACGAGAGAGGCAGATGCACAATGGCAGAGCAGTAGCAACTCTTAAAAATAATGAAAGCCAATTAGACATGGACGCACGTTTTAAGGTTTCACTTTATTCTTTAATTGCTATTCTCCTTTTTATTTATTCTTGTTTTAAAAATTTACAGATTACTCTGGCAAATCCCAGAATTCATCCTAGTAACAACAGATATATATATATATATATATATATATATATATACTGAAGAGAAAAAATTCCCGACATCAAGAAAAAAATTATCGAAGAATAATGAAATTTAGACAATGCAATTCTCTAGTTAACATGATTAGTTGATTAAATTGTGAAGATTACAGGTTAATTTATGATCAAGAAATTAAATTATTTCGAAAGTGAAATGTTTTTATATTAATAGGTGGTGTAACCGCATGAGTTTGGAATGCATGCCTACAAGTATGCACACATTCCGGAAAAGTCTTTCTGCAAAATCGCAGAAAGAAAATCCACCTTCTTATAGCCGTATTACATGACCTCGTTCAAACTCGATGACCTGTTGATAATGGCTTCTTGTCCTCTTAAATGCATTCTTGGCTAACATCAACTCAATACGTTAAATTTCATAGATGTTCTCGAACTTTACAGCCCACATTTAAAGCAAACCTGATTTGTGCAAGTTCTAAGTTGCGGTACTAGAGCCACAGTTAAGTGTGAAGTGCGGTTATGAAGGCCACACAAGAAACTTACGGAAGCCATACACGGCCTCAAGGACACGGGTTCCTAACATCTAGCTTAGACAATCCCTGAGCTACCAAGAGGTAAACGTAGCAATTCACTGAGGGAAATGGTTTTATAAAAAACATTCATAACAATACTTACACTATATTCAAGTAAACATATGTCTATTTCTAAAAGTTTGAAAACAATAAATATTTATGATCAGGGTAGGATTTTGTTCATCCTACATACTTTATGATATATTTTGAAAGTAGTAAAAAAAAAGCTCAAAGATTTTACTAAGCACTCCAGATCTAGAGAACCATGTCTTTTTCAAATTAAAACGTTCCTGTCAGTGAAGAAAATTATGCAAGAGAATCATTGATTTTGCGAAAAGATAAAAAGGGGGGGAATACAAAAAAAAAAAGAACTCCAGCGTTACTTCTACTACAAACGAATCGGTTTCAAAGAAACACTCGACATCAAATAAGTTAGACAACAAAAGAGAAAGCAAGAAATCCTACTTTCTTCCTGGGAGAGTCTTGTTAACTAGACTTTGTGAAATGACAAAGAATTCAAATTTCAGAGGATGCGAGGAAAAGAACAAACAGAAGGAGAGAAAAATTCCTTAGTTTCCAATTTTTCAAACGAGTACTGCGAATAAATTTCCCCCTCCAATGAGTCGACGAAATATAAATAATTAAAAGAAGTGTGTTATCGAAAAGGAACAGTCGAAATGTTTTTTGTTCTCCCCGATTCCTTTCACGAAAACTAATCTTGCTCCCTTCTAAATTAAAATCCCAAGCTACCGTTAATCATTCGACGTTTATTGTGACTTTTAATCACCGTTTCTCCAGAGATTTCTAATTAGAAGCTTTGTACGAAGATAATGCGTTTAACTTGGGTTTAAATACTGGAAATCTGAGTTTGATGAAATCCACCTGTTTTGCTTCTTTAGGAAGAGAATAACAACTGGTTTTGAAGATCCCTCCATTGTGTCGCTGGAGAGAGAGAGAAAGATCTCTTTGAGAAACGTCTCTAGAAAATAAATCAGCTGCCCAGTACTCTCTTCAGATGAATTAATAATTTCTTTTACTTAATATACAAAGCAAAATATCCATTCACTTTAATTTGTTTCTTTTTTTAATTTAAAAAATGTGCATTTCTCTTCAGTTTTCAAAGCCTATGCAGGTGGAAACTTTCGGTGAGAATGTAGTATGAAGAGCAGTTGTAATGAACACAGTTATCAAGAAAATAAAAAGATCTTAACTCTTTTCAACAAACTTTTACCATTCTATGAAATGGTTCCTATTGAAATAAATTACTATTCTAGTGGGATAATTAATTATCCTAATAGTTGCAGTTAATTATTTTTGAAATGTTATTTCTCTTTACGAAAATAATTATTTGGCAGAATTAGGCAGAGTTTGATCTAAACATATAGATCATCCTAAGTTCATTTGATTGTTATCATCAGTTCAAAGACATGCGGGGAAAATGATTAAAAGAGCAGGCACTAGTTCTTACGCGGAAACGCTTCAATGCGTTTCTTCAACGTACTTGATAACTATGGATTGATAATTTATTTTTTACTAAAATACACACGCACACTACACTTTCCTATATACATATTACCGTTAAAGTAAATAGTTTAGTTATTTCATAGAATAACTAGGTATTTCATGAAATAAAACAGGACGTCAATTAATGTATATAAAATTGGTGAAAAATTGCATACTCTACTTAATTATCTATAAAATAATGAATTAAAGACGATGATTAAAATGAAAAATAAACAATATCAATTTTATTTTATAAATTAATTGATCATAAGTAGCTAACATCTCTCGAAAAATATATTTTACCCTATTGAGGATGATTATTTGAAAAATAATATATAAAAGCATATGATATAATTTTTATTATTGCTCAAATTTCTAACATTAATTCAACAGAAATTAAAGAAAAAAGAATATGTTTTGCATTCGTTACAGGCACAATTAACTATTCTACTCCTTCAACTTCAAGGACATCATGATGCTGGAGTAACTAATAATCACGTGGTAACTTTATCCTGTGCTGTTATAACACTTTTTACTTTAGATATCAAAGTTTATAATTTTTCATGGGTAGGTGCAGCAGTGTTTGTAACCGTAAATGTTCTGTTTATGTAGGTGCCTTCTAACTGTAATCATATTGGCATTGGGGAATTCAGATGTTGTTTGAGCTCTGCGATCACTTTTGCCGCAATTGTTTACTAATTAGACATTTCAATCCACTACAATACCCGTCGGTCTCCTACATTGAGCCTTTCTTTCAGTCTACTATTTTGTTCTACCTAGCTTATCTTGTCTCATGACTAGACGCTGTACCTCTAGAAACGCCGAAAAGTCGGGATGTTTCGGTCACACTTGCTCCGGCTAGACGGGCTCCCATAAGTCAGCATTTTTGAAAAACTGAGAGTTCCAACAATTAACACTATTGAAAAAAACAAGACTTATAGAACTTCAATAAAGCGATTACTTACAACCGGAATATATACATGTCTATATTTTTTAAAAAAAAACGAGCAGTTATTATAATTTAATGCTTCCAAAGCGCATTCAAAAATGTCACTTTCATTCCATTATTATATTAACCAACTTTATATCAGCAATTACCTATGTAGAGAAAATTGTCTTATATTTTCCTATTTCTTGTTCTGTATTTTTGTTACTATTTATAGTGCAATGAGATACCGATGTTAATCAAAGCTAATATAAGAATCTTTTCAAACGTATTACCAAAGGAAATACAGATAAAGGATTACTACGGTTATCATTAGAAGACTATTTAAAACTAGGTATATTTTTCAACTAGAGCAATCAATAAAACACCATTTTGTGGCCATGATAGCCAAGTGGTTATGGTCAAGAAATTGCGGTTGCCGTATCAAGAGTTCAAGTCCAGTGCCGCTGAAGACCCACTGTGTAGAAAGGGCCGATGCACGTTAAATCCGTCTAGGCTTAAACTGTTAATACCGTCATCCATGCACATTAAAAGAGAATTTTCAATTATTGGAATCAGTTCTTAACCAAACACTTAATATATTTATTGTTTCCGGTATTATAAGGTATCGACTCCTTCAAAGCGTGAAGCGCTACATTCGGAAATGCAATATTAAAAAAATGCGAAGTTTCAACGTATATAAGCATTCAGATGCTCTCTGGCGGTTACAATTAGAAATTTGATAGGGAATTCTTAGCACAAAATTCCTCCCTTTGGTGCGGTGTGAAAGTTAAGAAGGGGGAGGGGATGTGTGTCATCCACGTTAGATGATTCATATTCCAAATATCGACGTCTGACTCAATCAACCCTTGCGTTGCTTTGTAATGCGACGCTAATATAACTGTCACTCTATTTTTCTTCAAACATTATTGAAGAATTTACAGAATCTTCTTAATTGGTGATTCAATATTTTAATTCTACGGTGCTTCGAATCTTTAAGCCATAAATTTGTTTCCAGAGAAAGAACTCGAGGGGTGAAGTGGCATGAAATTGCTCCATCTCTATCAATTCAACAATATGGGTATGTTCATCGAGGAAATCCCATAAATACATTGTGCACAGTGAAACGGGGATTGTTAAACCCCTAATGGTCACATAATATTGAAGAAAATGGTCATAAAAGTGCCTATTTTTTTATTCCAGAAAATTGTAAAAAACTAAATGTTTGTAGAATATATGTATTTATTTTTAAAATTTGGATAAAGTTTTACCTTAAAATACAAAAAAGAAAAAATAATATTTGGGGTTATTATGACTGAATGTTAGTTTTCCAGCAAACAGAAAAAAATTAAAAATCATGTGATTTAAATTCTAAACGAAAATTTTATTACACTTCCGTTAAATGTAAATACACATTAATATTTTTTTTTTCTTTTGAGATAAATTTCAAAGCACAACATGCGAAGGCCAACATCACAGGTAACAGCACAGATACCATCAGTGCCCACTAACCGAACTTTTAAAACAATCCGTTATTTCGGAATCACTCTAAGATCCATTTATATTTAAATTAGGATATAATTAACTTCCTGACTAATTCCATAATGTACAGAATATTTAAAAATATATTTTATATCACAAACGCAACTCACGTGCATTCATGAAGAGCGGAGCTAAGTAACTAAAACTAAGGTTACAAAAACATATCGCTAATATATATGTTTGATTGTGCTAACACCTGGTTTAAAACAAAATAACTATCTCTAAACACGTTACTTATAATCCAGTACTACCATCTGGTGAGAAATAAACATGATTCCCCGGGCATAAATAGATAGTAGTAGTATTTATTTCTTTTTGTTGCGCTTCACTTTTGAACTCTCAAGATCGGAAATATCACAGATGCGAGAAACAGAGGAGAAATTTGCACCTCGTGACTTTGACGGAGGCGAGAAGGAAGAGGTTAAAAATGTTATTTGGAAAGTTTACGAAGAAATATTCGATAAACAATTATTACTTCAAATTTAATAATGATGGAATTCAAACATGTAGTGTTATGTCAGAAGATATGAATGTGCTCACTTGGAAAGGATTCAAATATGCTTAATATATCATCACTTAAATATTTTTTAAATACTTAAGTAAAAATATCCTTAAATAATTAGCGCAATATCTATAAAAAATGAATACATGCGGCTGTACTAAAACCATTAAACTCAAAAATACAGATGATCATTTTCTATGAAAACGTATCGTTTCATTGTACGTATATTGTATTATAAGTTTATATAATTATTTTTTACTATATGTAAATATTCCAAAACATATTCATCCTCACGTGTTTTATATTTAAATACAGCAATTCTCCCGAAGCTCTATTATATTCTAAATTAGTTATGAAATATCAAGTTCGTATACTTTTCTTTTTAATTCTTTTACTGCTTATGTTAGTTTATTTATAAACCTTTCAAGGGGTACAAGGTTTTATCATATGTACGACTTTGAATCATTGCACCTTTTGCTGGAATATTCGATTTTTATATGACGTAACTTATCTTATATGTCATGATTGTGTATATTTTCTTAGCAATATCCTTCCTTCCTCAGGGGCTCGACAAATCAGGGTGGGCCTTAACCTTCACAAGAAGCCTTTTCCAGGCCAGCCTTCTTTTTACTACTATTTTCCAAATTTTAGCTTACAAAACAAGGGGATCTTTTTCTAGGCCATTAATCCATCTTAGATTTTCCCCGCATTTTCTCCGTGTGCTAATTGTTTGGGCATTGAAGACTTTTTTTAGTGGTGCGGTCTTCGTCTATTCTGAGAACGTTGCTTGCCCATATAGTTCGTTGTACATTGATAAAGTTAACAATGCCAAATTATTTATATGAACGATAGAGTTCTAAATTTCATCTTCTTCGTCATATGTACCTTCGCTTTTTTGAATTGCTCCAAAAATAATTCTTAAATCTTCCTTTCGCAATTACGTATCATGTTCTTATTTGTCGAGACATGGAACAAGTTTCAAATGCATAAGTTAATACTAATCTTAAAAAATTTTATACAATAAACCTTTGTTTTTCTTTCGATTAAATTCGATTTCATATATTTTCGTATTCCATTTACCCTCTCTATCTGTGGTTATTTTATCAAAGTAGGCTCAAAAATTGCGTATGGTTTTATTACGTATTTTATAAATCAACATATTTTAAATCTACATTTTAGAGTTAAAACACACAAAGAAATTTTGTAAAAGAGTTTTTATTTTAAAATATAGAATTAGATCATCAAAATAGGAACATAAAAATTTAATTGAAAACATAAACAAGAGAAGCAGAGGTTGTATAGCCAAATAGTCGAAAAATGCATACCTGTGGAAATTGCGGAATGTGCAACGAGATGATAAATATATATATCAGCCGTAGTATATATTTTGGATTTCAGAAGTACAATCATTCTTGTTGTCAATTTCTGAACCTAAATAAATGAAACTGTCAACAACTTCAAAACTATACCCTTCAATATTAAAGTGGAAATTGTTAAAACATGATTTTGCAACATGTATTTTCTTATTCTCATTAATTCTCAGTCCTATCCTGAAGGCATCTTTCCCTAAAGATAAGAAGACTTGTTTTATATAGTCCGCCGAGTGTTAGAGTAATAATATCAATGTAATCAGCAAACTTCAACAATTGAATTGATTTATTTAATATATTTCCCCTGGTTCTTAGCGATATCCAATTTAAAACCCTTTACATCTCGCTCCCGTCAATATCACGGGGTGAAATTTCCAATTCTATTCCACGTGCCCGCGATATTTCCAGGCTGGAGTGTTCAAAAGTAAATCGCTAAAAACATTAAAACTATCTGTTTCTTATTGCCAAAATCATGTTTATTTCTTACCAGAAGGCAGTACCAGATTATAAGTAGCTTGTTTAGAGATATTTATTTTATTTTAAACTAGTTGTTAGCACAATCAAACATATCTATATCCGCAATATGTTTTTGTAACCTTAGCTCAATTACTTAGTTCTGCCCTTCGTGAATAGATGTGGGTTGCGTTCTGTGATTATATATATATATATATATACATCTATATATAATCAAAGAATGCAACCCATATATATATATATATATATATATATATATATATATATTTGTGTATGTATATGTATATAATTATATATTGAATTTTTATATTGGATTATATATATACATATATATATATATATACATATATATATACATATATATACACTGCTGGACAATTGCTAAGGACGGGTCACAAATTGCTATGTAGCATAACATTAAGCGAGACATGAGGCCTAGTAGGATAAAATATAGTTGCCACAATGTTCAGACATTAGAATAAAGAATATTTATTGTTCTGGAAGGTACAAAAGCTGTGAAACATCTGAAAGAAAAAATATGTTCATTTGATCTGCGTACGGAGAAATGGATTGATTTGATTTGATTTATTATTAACGTCGCACTGTTTAGCTACACGAGGGCTTTTGGCGACGGACCACGTAAATTTGAACCATGGTCAAGTGACGTGGACGACACCTGAGCTGGCACCCCCTCTCCTAACTACCACACCACACCAACGGGAGGACGTTTCAGCTCTCGACAGATTTAACGTGCATCGCTGCCCTACACGGCGGGTCTTTAGTGGTACATGGTTCGAACCCGTGACAAAGCAAGCCATGGTCCGATACCTATACCACTCGGCTACCGCGGCCACGGAGAAATGGAACAATGCATCTAAAAGTCAGAAGGCACCTTAAAGAAAGGTATCAGTATGAGATATGCCCACCGTGGAGTGTGATGCAACATTCCACACGTCGTACCATACTTTGCACAACATTATCCAGCAACTGTTGAAGCAATTTATCCCATTCCTCTGTGAGTGCACGGATGAGGGTGCTCCTGTTTGTCGGAGGATAGTTTCGACCAGCAACTCGCCTCCCCAAAGCATCCCACACATTTTCAATGGGGTTTAGATCTGGAGAACGCGCTGGCCATACAAGACGTTGAATACCCTCGCTGTCTAGACAATCCTGAAAAGCGAGTGTTCGATGACATGTTGCGTTGTCGTCCATAAAAACAAATTTATCACCGACAGCACCACGGAAAAGACGAACAAGAGGAAGTAGAACTTCATCAATGTATCGTTGGCCCGTCATAGTCCCATTCGCAACCACATGTAGGCGCGTGCGGCCATTGATCGTGATGCCGGCCCACACCATGATACTGCATGTCGGATATCGGTCCTTTTCCTGGATATTTTCTGGACGATAAGCAGTACCACTCTCGTGCCAGATCAGTTGGCGTCTACAATCCGATGACAGACTGAACCTACACTCATCTGAGAATAGTACGTATGCCCAGTCCTGTTCAGTCCAATTGTGATGCTCGACACCATTGCAAACGGGCAGTACGGTGCTGTCTGGTCAATGGGACACACACAACAGGTCTGCGTGCGTATAGTTCTCCTCCCCTCAAACGTCTGGCAACAGTTTTCCGGGAGATCTGCTTTCCTGAGGCAGCAAGAAACTGATTTACCACCTGCTGAGCTGTGGTGCGCCTGTTCCTTTTTGCTGATAGGACGATATATCTGTCTTCTGCAGGCGTCGTACTTCTAACACGACCTCCCCGTGCCGTCTACTACACATTCCAGTAGTTTTAAATGACTTCCACAGCCGTGAAACAACGCTGTGAGCGATGTCGAACTCCCTGGCAACATCTGTTATTTTTCGCCCTTCTTCGATCTTTCAATAATTCGGCCACGCGTAAAATCATCTATGTGATGTCGGGAAGACATGCCAAAAATTTTAAGTTGGTCTATTAAATCTTTCCAGTAAAACTTTGACTTGAAACAACAACTGTCCACACGCGTCAAAACCTTTAAAGCTCTTATGAACGCTATCACGTAATGAACAGACGTGGGAAAAAAAATTTGCATACTCATACTTCTTCTTACTAATATCCCGCACTTATTCTAATTTTCCACATTTTGCTTCCTTTCATTTTGTGGTTGCTATGGATGATAGTGTTATTCGTCCTTTGCAATTGTCCAGCAGTGTATATATATACATATATATGCATATATATTAATATATATATATGTGTGTGTGTGTGTGTGTGTAATTATATACTAGCTGGTATACCCGTTCTTCGGACGCATGAACTGAAAAATTAAACAATACAGATTGAAGGATAAAAAGGTTTTGAATGAGTTAATTTTACGTGAATTGAATATTGAAAAAAAAGAAACTTTTTGCATATATATATATATATATATATATATATATATATATATATATATATCAGCTAAACAAAAAAGAAAGAAAGAAAAAAAAACACCTTTGTTAAATTTTAAGTTTGTAGATCTAATAGCTGATAAAAAAGATTTTTTTTTAAATTGATAACTCCCCGTAACACTCTTGAGGGTCAATTTTTGAAAATACCTCCCTAGACTGAAGTCTGTTCAGCAAAAGTAAGACATTGTTAAAAGTTTTGTGTAATGAACGCTTAAAATAGTGTAAATAATTTATATCTGAAAGTGTATTAAATTAATATTACTTTCTGTTGTATTTATTTTATGTTAAAATTGGAATATTCGCAAGCAACGCCGTTTTTTAAATTATAATGGCGATTCAATGAAAAACATAGCGAAATGTTTACGATTGAGTCAAGTTGGCAATGTCTAGCCACTTTCATAGCTCGAGCTTTATTAGAGCTTTGTAAGACCCGCCGTGTAGGGGCGCGATGCACGTTAATACTTTATCCACCGCATTATGATTTACTGCAGTTTTTTTCCTACGATATTTTTTTGGATATACATAAACAAAAAAAATACTCCACTTTGGGAAATTTAATCCGTTAGAGCTAATAAATTAATTAAAGATATTCCACTGTAAAATTAATTATATACACCGTTCACTTAACATACAAAAACATGACACTTAAATTTTGACATTAACTATTTTTCGAGACAAAAATGTTAATCTTTGCAATCCGCTGAAAAAACGCCGTCAGCTTTAAACGCAATTTCTGCTACAAAACTATTCGCTTTCCACGCTAAAATACTCATCATAGTACCCATGCTGCCATATATCTTGGAAGAGTGAATTTCAAAGAATATTCCTGCTAAGTATTGGTAGAATATTCCTTATCTGAGTTGGTGTGGTAGTTAGGAGAATGGGATGCCAGCTCATGTGTCGTTTACGTCACTTGACCATGGTTCAAAATTACGTGATCCGTTGCCAAAAGCCCTCGTGTAGCTGAACAGTGCGACGTTAATATACACTCACTCACTCCAAAAAAAACAGCACAGTAATTATAATTATTTTTATAATTAAAAATGCAATATCCACCTATTCAATGAAAATTATAGCGTTATAATTAACTACTAACCCCAAATTTTGAAAATTTGTTCAAATGATGTAGTGTGAATGAGGAAAGTTTATTTACTTTAAGTACCAGAAACGATAAAAGCATTTACTTCAAAAAAAGATCAATTTCTTACTACCAAATGTGCATAATAAAAGCATTAAAAAATAATTCAAATAAAGAGAGATTTATAACAACATCTCCCTCCAATACTTAGTTTTATTCTGAAATCAAAAAAAAAAAATTAGTGATTATGCTGATCACAGGAATTAATTAGAAGCGAGCGCCTTGCGTATCTAAAACAAAAAAAAAGGTTTCTTCACAAAGAAAAGATATATGCTATCGTGGACGTACTAGCAGCGCACGCCAGAATTGCTTGCAGAGGACAAAATTTTTTCCTACTTTCTTGACAAATATCGTTATATTTGGACACTTCACAAAATATCTTTATAAATTATAGCCTATGCTTTAAATTATAGCTGATGTGTTATTCCGATGCATAAGCTATATTACTGTAAAGTTTCATTAAAATCCATTCAGCAGTTTTTGCGTGACAGACGGCCAAACATCCTCACAAACTTTCGCATTTACAATATCTAACTATCTATCTATCTATCTATATCTATATGTATATAAACTCCTATTTGTGAAAATTGCAACACCATGAAGGAAGCATCATAGTTGAATGAAATTTAATACACAGTTGAGAGGTAATGTTACAAATAAATGAGAGATTACATTTTCAAACCAAACAAACAATTAAGAGATAGAAATTAGTATTTTGTGTGGCCACCACGCGCCACAATAAGAGCTGCTACACGACGCGGCATGGAGTTAAACAAATTTTGAATATCTGCCTGCGGAAGAGTATTCCATATTGTTTGTATGCGCAACCAAAGTTCGTCTGTCAAAGCAACAGGATGAAGATCACGAGCGACACGCCGCCCAACGATATCCCACACATGTTCAATCGGTGACATATCCGGCGAATACGCAGGCCAAGGAAGAAGCTGTACCTGCTGCGAATCAAGATAGGATTTGACAGTCTTGGCGACATGTGGACGGGCATTACCCTGCTGGAATACAGCCCCTGGCAATCCTTGCAGGAAAGGAATAGCTTGGGGCTGTAAAACTTCGTTTATGTATCGGGTACTGCTCAAATTGCCCACAATTCGTAGCAATTGTGATCGTCCATGATATGCTATGGCACCCCAGACCATAACTCCTGGTGTTCGTCCACTGTGGCGTTCGATAATGCACTCCGGAATGTAACGTTCACCGGCATAGCGCCTGACACGAATTCGGCCATCATGGTGCCACAAATTGAAGCGGGATTCGTCAGAAAAGACGACCTGCTGCCAATTAGCACGCCAGCTCCTATGCACATTGGCCCAGTGTAGCCGCAGGCGGTGATGGTTTTGCGTGAGAGGAATCCTTGCGCGCAGCCCACGCTGCAGCAGACGTCTCTGAATTGATGAAGCACACAATGAAACACCTGTAGCTATTGACCACTGTGCTGCCAATTGTCTAGAAGAAGGTGTGCGGTCCGTCTGAGCCATTCACACCAGGCGTCTGTCATCGCGAACTGACGTCACATTTTGGGGTCCACTCCCGGATTTCCGAGCTGTCCGACCCTCGTCCGTCCACTGCTTCGAAACACGCATGATTGTGCTGCTGTTACGCTGCACACGAGCGGCTACTGCACAATAAGACAATCCAGCTTCACGAAGGCCAACGATTCTGCCCCGTTCAAACTCCGAAATCTGCTCAAATTTCGCTCCCTTTCGTCGACGAGGCATAGTAAAGATTCAGTTAACGTTTACACTAGCATATAACTACCGATAATTATACACGCCTCGCTACAGCCGTCTATTTAAATTCGGTTCGATCCGCCCTTCAGAGGACGCTGCTCAGCATACGCATGCGCTACCGGTCTGCAATTCTAATCATTTGCATATCAAGCCCTACTTTACATTTCCTGAAAATTTCAGCTCACTCGCGTAGGTCCTTCGTGGTGTTGCAATTTTCACAAACAGGAATATATATATATGTCAGGTTTGAAAAGTTTAGATTCAAAATTAAAGAAGTAATAAATGAAAATAGAGCGAACTCTTTACCATCGCGTAAGAATTTGTGAGTAAATAAGCCTGATAAAAGGTGCAACGAGCGCTGACGAAGGCGAACGCATACTAGAAAAGGTTTGGCTGGTGTCTCCTCGCTGAGATGTTGTTTTTATACCACCCGGTTGCGCGGCAAAAGGTCCACCATGTTAGATTATATATGATGGAAGCGTAATAAAGGAATATTGTGAAGATGATGCCCTCCTCATTTTACCAGCAGGCCTGGGGCCTGTCATATATATATATATATATATATTAATAATATATACATTATAGAGTTAGTTTGGAAGGGAATCGCATTTTACTTTAAGTATAAAGAGATCTGAGGGGGATTCTGAAATAACTGATGTTTTGTAAGTTCGGTTAGTGAACTTGAGTGCATTGATGATGGTTCTGTACTGTTACCTGTGATTTATTGGCCTTTTATCGCATACTTTAAAATTTATCAAACAAGAAAAAAAAATTAATGTGTTTTTACATTGCATAAGTCTAACAAAATTCTCCTTTAATGTTTAAAATATAAATTTTTAAAAAATTTTCTCTTTGCTGGAAAACTAACTTTCAGTTATAATAACCCTAAATGCTGGCTTTTCTTAAAAAATTAATTTTTTGTATTTCAAACTAAAAATTTACTTAAAATTTTAAAATAAATATATATATTGAACATACACACTCTTAGTTTTATATAATTTTTTCTTGAATGAAAAATAGGCACTTTTATGACCATTTCCTTCGAAATTATGCGATCGTTAAGGGGTTAAATAAATAAATAACAAGATTATTTGCAGCATGTACTTTCTGTATTATTTCTTGTTAGACATCTATGATCTATAGCCATTTCCGAAGAGATAGCTTAAATATTCCCCAGATAATGTAAACGTGACGATCGATTCTGATCGTTGTTCTTCCTTCTAATCGTGGCTCACAAAACCGTGATCATCGCGGGGAAAAAACACACGGAAACGAATGAGCCACGCGTCACGAAGAAAATTAAAACCCACCCCTGACAGCGGTGGCGTAATTACGAACTCACATAATATAGTTATTTTTCTCATTAAAATCGAAGAACTAATCTTCTTCTCAAGTGTTTCAGGAAGCCTTACACAAAGTTTTCTCATAAGCAGCCGCAGCAATGCAAATTTATTTCACTTCCGGTGAAAGAGTATAGAGGGGGGAAAGGAAGGGGGTGGGGGATTCACCCTCTCCGTCCAAAGCTTGGTTATTTGCTACGAAGAAAGATAATACATTATCAAAGAGGCAATGAGTTTTTCTTCGGTGTAATTATGACTCTTGGGAGGATAAAAAACAAGAAATGGAAGAAGAAAAGATGGGAAAAACATGATGAGGTGAGCTACGAGTTTTCCCCGTCCTTTCTTTTGTTGTTAAAACTTTAAGAAGATTCGGTGTTAATAGAGAGGGTTTTCTTTAAAAACAAAATATGGAACTTTTTTCATATGTGTATTTTCAATGGGGTTTAAAGAGGAACTTAAGGTATTTCACTTTTGATTTAGGCGTATTGTACCCCAAAAATATGCATTGTATTTAAAATTTCAATTTTAAAACTGCTAGAACACAAACAAAAGAAATTGCACTTGTCTTTTAGTTATCTACGACTGAAGTTTAAACTGTTCTCTTTTCATAAAATTTCAACTTTTAAAATTATTTTTGCCGCAAGTTTGTTATTATGACATCTGAACTATTACAGAGTTTTGGTTGATAGTGACAATGATATGCGTTTACTTGATTTAAGGTAAATCATCAATATAATGGTGAATGTAACTTGTCTATTAAATTCTCACTCAAGTTACAATCAATTATATTTTCTCTCTTTAAAGTAAAGTCGAAGCCCCGTGGCTGAGTGGTTAGTGCACCGCGCTTCCACATCACAGGACCGAGGATCAAACCCCGGGATGGGAAAGGTTGACTAAACCTTTCATGTCTTCAGTGGGTCAATAAAATGAGTACCAAGCTTGCTTGGGAACTTAACACTGGGGGTTTCACGTAAGACTGACTACCTGTCCGGAACATTTGCTCATGCACCTCAAGGCCCAAGTCGCGTGTACTGAGTTGGGCACAGTAGGCTTTGTTCCTCATGGGCTGTCCCGCCAATGAGTTAAGTTAATTTAAAGTGGCTGTGGTAGTCATGCTCACAAGCTTGTGGCAGATGTGTCCTGATTCCGAGTCCTGATGCTACTGAGGACTACTGGTTAGAGCATCTCATGATAAATCTGCCGTGGCTCAAAGTCCTCGCGTTGGTATGGTGTGCAATTTATGAAAGTGAGGATCACAGCTTAGGTGTCATCCTTGTCACTTAAACGTGGTTCAAAAGGCAAGGACCACAGCATTAAATCCATTGTAAATAGCTCTCCTGATGATTTAAGATATCCGACTACGTTCGGAACTGTGATTTTAGAAAAGCGTATAAATGGATAATATTAATGATATTTAGTGTCACTTAGATAAGAAGACGTACATAAAATTATTTTAAGAATATTATTACAATGAAAAATTATATATGTACAATATTTAGACAAAAAATGAACATAGAATAACCCATTTTCAAAATATTCTCCCTTTATGAAAAATGCTTCTATTATAATAATATTTTGTGCCTGTATAAAGCTCAGACCTCTGCACATAGGCTGAACAAGAATTTTTGAAATATATAACTTAGAAGTGGATTTATATCCGAATATTACTACAACAGAGGGGAGAAATTTGAAGAAAAAAATGTCGATAATTATTTCAATTGGTGGTAACTCTGAAAATAATATGTATTTTTCAAAGATCCTAGTTCAGAATCTCTAGAGAAGAGTTTTTACTTTATATAAGCTAAATATTTTTTTTTGTTATTATAGAAGCAATTTTTATAAAAGGAGAACATTTTGAAAAAAAAAGGTTATTCTAAGTTACTTTTTTTGCCCAAATATTGTGTTTAAATAATTGTTTTTGTCATAATGTCCTAAAAATAATTTTATATATATATTCTAATCTAAGTGAGACACTAAATATTCTCCATTTATGTGCTTTTTTAAATTCACAGTTCCGAACATAGTCGGATACCTTAAATTTTACGTAAATAAAACTTACTCACCGAAGAAAAGTAGATTCTTGTTTTTTATGCTGCTCAAAAGTTATACACTCCACTAAAGAGAAATTCCAAACATCACGAAATAATGCACGTTGCGTCAGACAAATTTCAAGAGTGATAGCGGTGAGGTGAATATGAAAGTGATTAAAAAAAGAGGCAAATAAAATAATTTTAAATCGAGTTTTTCAGCATCGAATGTGCCCACCTCGGACAAAGAAACAGATCTCAATCCGGCTGAGGTAACCTTTGCAAACTCACATCACTGCTATGCACAGATCAGACACGGTTCGTGTCATGATCAAGAAGAGATTGCTCATATGATCGATGGGGTATAGATCTGGAGAGTTTGTCGGCCAGGGAAGGGTGTCAAATCCAGTCTGGCTGTTAAACGTTCACCGTGCAACATGCGGCATTGCTTTGCCTTGCTAGAATAACGTGTTGGGTGTGACCTAAATCAGAACCAGAACATCAATTTCCTCAACTTATGTGATATAGCGATCCGCTGTCAAAGGACCATCAATATGTACCAGAGACGTCCTGTGATCAACCCTTATGACACTCCTGACCATGATGTCTGGTGTAGTACTGGTTTGACGCTCGGAGAAATGAGTTGGTTCCTGAGGAAATCTTTCAAAAAGTGAAAATGTTAATTACTTACATTTTAGCCCTTCAACCAATTAATTGGCAAAAATTTGTAAAATTTTATTTTACAACTTACAGATAATATGTTTTATAATGCGGGTTTATCCTTTATTACCCATAGTATATATTACGACATTTAGCAGCAGTTTTTATTTTGGAGAATATATGGTAGGCACATTGATGCGTATGTATCAAACCTATTTTTATGCTTAATTTGATGCTTTAAGTAAGACAGGGTCCATTTCTTGAATTGTTTAAAATGGTATAGTTACTTTAATAACATATTTAGATTTATTAGCTCGAAAAAAGTAATTACGTGTAAAAATGATGTATAAACATAAACAGTTTTTTTTTTACAAATATACAAATCTCTAACGTTTGCAATAATGACAGTGATTGAGTTCAACTTCAAATAAATGGAGCAGTTTTTGATTTTCTAAATAAATATTTGTAAAGTCAGACAGATCAATAGTTCTAAAATCTTTATAAGACCATCCGAGAAAACGTTTTAAAAATTAAAAGAGCAACAATGCAAGGCCTTCGAGTAAAGAAAATCGTTTCTAATCTCAAATTTAGGATATTCGAATACTTAATGCGATTCATCTTTCAGTTCCCATGATCCATTAGCTACAAACGATGCGACCCGAATTTTGGGATCGATGCCACAAACTCGATGCAATATAGCATAAATCTTTTTACCGGAATCCTCAGACATATGTGGAAACTGATCAAAATCGATAAGATCATGCAAAATTAAAGTTCCGAAAACGAAATGCTTCTTTTTCTAAATGACAGGATTTAAATCTCCGAAATATAGACTGAAATGGTAAATAAAATAACACAGACTTTGCTCTCAAACTCATTTTCCCTTCAGATCTAGAACGGAGTTTCAAATTCCGATGGGTATATAAAATGAAATTTTTTTTCCCTGCTTTCTTATTCTCTTTTTCTTCCGTCGGTGGATATTTTTCTACTCAGTCATTTTAATGCATTCTCGATTTTCGGTTTTTACGGATTCTTCTTGAAAAATGGCGTTTCACCGTATCGCTCCAAGATTTTTTTTTTTTTTTTTTTTTTTTTGCCTTTTTTCCTCCCTTCATCGTCCCTTTTCAATCCCGTACAGCCTCAAGTTGGTATCATTTTCAATAGGATTTTTTTTTAACCTGAAGTTTTCTGAGAAAATCTAGATTCCGGACTTGTAGGAATCTACGAAGCGATGGAATGTATAGCATGCTTGTCTGAGGGTGCTACTGTCACGCATTCAAAGCACGTCTTTGGAAATGTTGAGGTGTTGCCTATACCCTTGAGAAAAAGAATGTACCCCGATTCTGCTTCAAACTATTCGATTCTATTTTGTATGATTTTTTTTCTTGCAGCTTAAACTTTCACATAAGTTTATTTGGATGTAATTCCTGTAAGAATTTGTTCAATTCTATCAAATTCAAATACTGTCAAACCACTAAATAATCAACCTCTATTTTAAAAATACCTCTATTTTGCGAAATTTTTACTGGAAACAAAAACATTTTACTATTTTCTTCGTTAAAATAACCTTCAAATAGCGTAGTGGATTTTCTTTTTTTGTGTGTGTGTGATTTTCTTTTTCTCCCTATTTTTAAAATATTACAGAACATTTTCCAAATTATTCTATCTTTTTGTACATTTTACGGTGATCAATGGCATTGAACTTGTTTTACCATGCATGTAACTCACCAACAGGAATAAAATTGCCAAAATTTTTCAAACAAATCCAATAGATTTTATTAGTAACTGTATTTAAAAACGTTAATGGTAATATAAAAACGCAGTGGCTGAGGGGTAGTGTATCACGCTTCCACGCCACAAGTTCGGTTTTCAAATTCCAGGCTGGGCCTTTCATCCCTTCATTGGGTTGATAAATGAGTACCAAGCTCGTTTGGGAACAGAACACTGGGGATTTCACGTCAGACTGACCCCTTGACACACAAATCTGCACATGCACCCCGGTGCCTAAGGTCACGTAAACTGCGATAGACCCTGTAGGTCTTGGCCCTCATGGGCTGTTGCACCACTGGGTTTAGTTTAATGATAATATATGTTTAAAATTACTGATTATATATAGAATAATTTATGTTTAAAAGTACTTTTAGGCTAAAAATTCGGGAGTGTGTGAACATTAACGTCGAACTGTTCAGCTACACGAGGGCTTGTGGCGATGAACCTCGTAATTTGGAAGCACGGTCAAGTGACGAGGGCGAAACCTAAGCTGGTACCCCTTCTCCTAACTACCACACCACACCAATGGGATGATGTTTGAGCTCTCGACAGATTTAACGTGCATCGCACCCCTACACGGCGGGTCTTTAGTGGTACTCAGTTCGAACTCATGACATGCCTGTCATTATCCGATACCTTGACCACTGGACTACTGCAGCCCTAGGCTGAAAATTTGAAAATCTCCTCAAAATTTATGTATTTTAATGCAAAATTATTTCTTAAAGTTGAAAATATACGGTGTATTTTTGGATAAAGTTATTAATTTTTTTCTTGTTTTCCTTGCAGATTTCTTTCTTATGCATAAGATACATAAAATAAACAGATATTATTTTATTGGAAAGCATGAATAATTATTTTTTTAATAATATATAACGCTAATGAATTTAAAATGTTCTTGTGTGTTTTATAAAGTATATTTAAAAACGAATCTCTATATAACGAATTTTCCCCATAAAGAACTTTTTTCCAGAATCAGCAACTTTGTTAAATAGAGGTCCGACTGTACTCATAAACTAAATCTATATATAAGATCTTTGCTTTCTCTATCTTAATCTATATTAAATTGAAATAAGACAATATAAAAGTGCTCTGAAGCATGTAGTTCTTACAGATTGCATTAATTTTAGGAAATAATACATGGACACATAACTCCCCCTCATTCTAAAAACTTTCAAAGTAACCCAACAGAATATTCTCGAATGTAGTGCACAGTATAGAGGTATTCAATCGTATGACTTTTTTTTATATGATTAGAATAAACAGTGAATTCACATCTGCCTGAAAGTTGGTATGACACGCATTTTTAAGGTATCCGAACACGTTGAAAATGACCAAATTTGGACAAGACCGATATTTTTGTTTTCTATTTTATTTAATACATCTATATTTTGGCTTTACAAAACATACTTTGTTTTGATTCTATGGTTCTTACAGGCCAAGTTACAATCAATTTTATTAAGTTAGAAAAACCGGAAGTGGGTCTTTGATCTACCAGAAGCGGGCATTTAAATTGTTCGAAATCTATCATGGCGAGTCTGATCACACAAAATATTACAAATGTATTTCTATAAAACTTTTTGCACCTGATATTTATGCTTTTTTTCTAGAAAATGTGTACTAAAATATTTCTTATAGTATGAATATTATTTGAGTTAGGGCATGTTATTTAAATAATGGTCTCATAAAAGCGTTATTTTTCTTATTACGTTTACTCAATCATCTCTAAAAGTTACAAATTTTAATAAAACATTAAAATTTTGCTACATTCTCTAGATAAATATAATAAGTAATAAACTTACTAATATAAGTTTATTACACTTTTTTTCTCTAATTGCTTTGCAGTTTTACTAAAATATTGCTAAAATTTCACATATAATTGTGATTTTTATGAAATTCCGGCAAATTATTTTAAATATTGTTGATTAAATATTAGTATTTATTAGTATTTAATCCTAAAAAAGCCTTTATATGTTTAAATACGTTATTTTCTCAAAAAGTACTCTGAACGTGTTCGGATACCTTAATAAGAAAAACAATGTTATTGAAATGAAACATTTCCTTTCTTTTTCTTCTATCAGAATTTAGAAACCATTGATATATATGTTGGGGATTTTAACAATCAATTTGAAGTATACTTTAAGTATCTCGTATGATTTTAAGTAAATTTATCTGATTTTTCGCACAAAAATTACGAATATTGCTAAATGCTGTAAATGTACTTCAAGATCTTTATAAAAAGGCATAAGAGCATATGTTAAGAGGATCTGGAATATTACATGATAATGTTGTCATTAATAAAGTTTTTTCGAATAAAAATTTAATTATCCATTTGTAAAATATTTTTTTTAATTTCACATTCAGGTATTGCTTTTTGATTTAGAGTGGTTAACTCAAACTTATTTAAAAAATACATGTTCTAAGACAAATTCATGTAAGAATTTGAGCCATGAAAAGGGTTTATTTACATGCTATTTTTTATAAGATTTAAAGATCAAAAATATGTAAGTACAACATATTATATCAGAATTATTTTTTACAAAAACATATGAACGCATAAGAGAAATGCAAGGTGTACTATATCATAGTGGGTATTTGCTTCAATAATAAATTTAACATTCTCAATACTGAGTGGTTAATATTTATTTATTTGCTCAGTATTACATAAAGGACGATATACATAATAAAATAAATACATGCTTTATTTATATAAGTCTTCTCTGAAAGCAGACTTACATAAATAAAGCGTCGTTTCTGATAAAAAAAACTAAAACAAGCATTTTGCAAACTCAGCCAATGTAAGCAGAAAATTCTGCTTTTGAAAACGAATTTAATTTCCCTAAGGAATATTTTCGACAAACGAGAATTTGATGACACAATTTATTTTTTAATTTTATTTTAAATTTATTTTTGATAAGTTTTGTTTACCAATTTATTTATTATTTTCATTAGTGCTTTATCTGACACAATTTCTTTATTTGTAAATATTTTTAAATACATTTTTTAAGCATTAATCTGAATTTATATATTTATGAATCTGAAATGGACCTCTGGACTAAACCCATCAAAATTCTATAAAGTTTTTAAAATAATCTTTCTAACCTCTAATATAAGACCCAATTAATAATTCCAAAAAAGATTTTCTTATAGAGCTATACATTCTTTTTAATTATCCTTACTGCCTATGTTTTTCCTTGAATTCTTTTTTCTTATCAGCTCTAAGTTATTAATATATATTTTGCCGATTCTCAGATAAATAAAACTTAACTAAAAGTTAAATATGTTCAAAGCGTTTGTGTAGGAAATGTGTAGCCGCGTATCAGTTATTTAAATGTAAGCTCTAATCAAAATATTCAGTCTAAGGATTATGTTTAATATTTTGTTATAGCACACGTACAACCTATATTAGGTTCTAAACATAACTAAAACTAATGTATAATAGAACATAAATAAAAGTAATTTTTTTAAATACTAGGAAGGGATACTAATCGTCTGCCTAACGGTGAACTAACCCCAATTGTTCAAACTATACAACTGTTTATACTCATTGATCAAATTGTAAAACTTTAATTTACATGTGCGTGTGTGTGTGTATTATGTAGTTTAATTTATTTGTTCTTTTACCCTCGCAAATTTCTCTCTTGTTGCTCCTCTCCAGTTAAATTAGCGACATTATATGGAAAGAAGCACGTGGTTGCTAGTTCATCCCGCACGACGTATGTGAAATCGAGGTTGCCAAATTTATGCATGACTTTGAACGTTGCCATTGTAGAGATAGTACGTAATAAATTTATTACAGTAACACGAATTTTTAAAAAAATTAGAGAGAGAGAGAAAACTATGTGTTATAACTTTTTTACAGGAAACTACTGGAAACATGGAAAAGTGTTTTAAAAAATAAGGTATAGTATTAATAAAGGAGAAAACAAATAAATAATAGTAATGTATATTTTAGAACAAGAATAGAAAAATATGCGCGGAGAAGCACGAACAAGAAAGAAACGCTATTGCTCAAAGAATTTGAATCCACTGAACACTAACCGCAATTTTTGTTAATAAAAATAATATCAATTGCAAAAAGTATCTCAGCTTGGATATTGCAACAAATGAAATCTTCTGTTTTAAGTCAAAGAATAATCAAATAAATGAACAAGAGATGGTTTTAAAAATGCAAGGCTTCACCATTCAATATAATAACTACTACTAAATTATCATATTATTTTTCTCTCGACTGCATCAGAGGAGAATATTATATGTAAATCTAACAAACGTCAATTACTTCATTTTTCAATTCCTACACTGTTAACTCATACTCTCTGAATGTTTATTTATTTATCATGGTGGAATTTTCAATCGTTAACAAAATACATTTTAAAGCGCTCCATTGAGCTGAAATTTTATATACATGATTATTTTGGATGATAATACAGTAATTTAATTATAATTAATAAAAATTAATTGATTAAAACTAATTATTTAATGAATTATAAATACAGCCACGTTGGCATCATTTTTGGCGACTTGTGTCAAAACTTGAAAAAATTTTTCTCACGTTTTAAAGGATTAAGTTGAACTAAAATTTTATATACACGATTGTCTTGGATGACAATACGATATTTATATTAATATTTATATTAATAGTAACTATTTAATAAAAAGTAGTTAAAATAAAATTTTTCTTTGTTGATCTAAGTAGGAATTAACTTTAAAGAAATTTACATTACTTGTTAGTCATTTTAGCTACTATGGCATTGCATTAAATCGAGCTAATAGCCGGATTACTTATTAACGTCGCACATTCAAGCAATGCGAAGACTCCTGCCACGGGCCTTATAATTTTGAGCATCGGTCAATTAACGATGACATTGTCCATTGTCCTAAATTCCAAACCACACCAATAAAAGAATTTTTAGCCTCCGAAGATTTAATGTGCATCAGTTCCCCCTTAAGTGAGAAAATGTCTCAAGTCCACACTTCAAACTCGTAATCTTCACTGGGCTACCTCATCTACTAAATCGAATTAAATATATTAACAGGCATCCCACACACACATTCAGTATAATGGTTAGTGACGCTGACTGCTGTGCTGTAGGGCTTGGGTTCGAATCCCGGAGAAGTCATGGATGTCTGTAAATATATAGTGACTTTGCGGCAGGGTGATACTGTAAATCAGTGCTCCGCAACCTTTTTATCGCTGCGGACCTGTCAACGTTTGATAATTTTACCGCGGCCCGCTAGGGATGGGACACATTGATTGTTTATATTTTAGATTGTTTTGATTATCAATTTTAATTTCGTTACATTTAAATATGCCTTTAGAATAAAATATAGTTACACCAAAAATGAATAAAAGTTACGTGGAAAGTTGCACAAATTCGAGAGAAATGCACCACTTTAAATAAAATAGCAATATTTTAATATTCTTAGGCGGCCCGGCACCATTTGATCCACGGACCGGGGGTTGTGGATCACTTCTCTAAATAGTCGTCGAGCCGCAAGTCCTCTCTTGAAATTGGTGAAAGAGGAAGAAAGATGGGAGGCCCCTGACCACTCCCACGGTGTTCTTCCTCAAAATTGGGGTGGAAACGAGCCAAATCGTACCCTCACCTGTATGGTACTCAAAGTTACGGCCAACGGCCGACGTACATCTTAGCGCTATGCTGTGATGAATTTCGTGGAAAAGTGGCATTAGAAACAACAGAAACAAATAATTTAACAAAAATAAATTCTTGAGATGTTCACTAACTCGAACGAAGTTAAAGTAAGCTAATTTTTACAAAAATGCACTGTCAAGGGTTCGAATCTTGGTGCTAATGAAAGCCCTTGTGTTGCTTTATAGCGCGACGTTAAAATGTAACTATCACTTTAAAAAATGCATGCATTATAAACTTATTAGATTATTTTTTCAATTCTCACACTCTCTCTATGTTTATTTATTTATTTTGGTGGAATTTTCAATCTTTAATAAAATACATTTTAAAGCGCTCAATTGAGCTGAAGTTTTATATACATGATTATTTTGGATGGCAAAATACAGTAATTCAATGATAATTAATAAAACTTAATGGATTAAAATTAAATTTTTAAGGAATTACAAATGCAGCCACGTTGGCATCATTTTGGCTACTTAGCGACCCTTTTGGGGACTTGCGTCAAAAATTGAAAGGATTTTTTTTTCTCACGCATTCAGTTGAACTGAAATTTTATATACAGGAATGTTTTGGATGACAATACGATACTTTAATGATAATTAATAAAATATTACCGTTTAATGTTGTGATCCTGCCATATCTATATACATATTTATATTAATTGTAACTATTTAATAAAAAGTAGCTAAAATAAAATTTTTCTTTCTTGATCTAAGTAGGAATTAACTTAATTTTTATATTACTTGTTTTATATATATATATTGGTATTTACTTCAGAAATAGAAACTAAAATTTCCATTAAGGCACTGAAGGATTTAGATGCAAAACCTTAGACTGAAATCCACATCTCTTATTACATAAAACCCAAATAAAAACATGAAAAACCAGAGCCTAGAAAAAAAAACAATACAAAAATACAAATTGGAAACCAAAATAGTTTTGCAACAAATATTGTATAAAAGATGTTAGCTCTTATGTGTGTCTTTCACCTTAGTTTTAAAAATAATTCTTTTATTTTAAAGCTTTTCGTTTAAATAAATGTAACGCATTGAAATATGTATTACAAACTAGAAGTACATATAAAACGCTCTTTAGTGGAAATTTAAAAAAAAGACAGCCGAGAAAAGAAAAATATATTAGTCTCTTTAAATCCATTCACTAAAAGAAATTTATGTATTTTTTTCACTTTCGTGATGAATAAAAAATTCAGATCTTTTAATGGAGATTCATTCAATTTTTGCTCCTTCAGTTAGGGAATTAAAGATTGGTTTTCATTGTAAGTGTTATCTTTTGGGATTCTGCGACAGTGTTTTCTGCTGAATTAAAAGGGTATAGAGTTGAAGTGAAAAAATTCTGGCGTAACAAATCTTCAGCTCATTTTTCGAAAAAAAAAGGCCTCTAGGCTTTGAATCTTTTTGTGCGGTTAATTAACTTTGAAATCATTGATCTCTCTTTGACTAATGTATATTCATTATAGATGTTACAAAAAACATAGAAAATTTCTTTTTCCGATTTCTCCAATTTTAAGTTGTACTAGTTGCTTTTTTTTGGAATATTTTTATGACTATTCACATTCTGATGATTAAACCATTCTATACGTGTTTGAATAGAATTTTTAAAAAGTATGTTTTATTTGCCATACCTTTGGCCTTTAATTTAATTCCTCATTTATCATTTTAAGAATCTCCGTAAATCTAAAATGTAATTAAATATTAGTATACTTCACATTAAGACTCCTTTTAATATATTTTGTTAAATTTAGCCGTTTTGAATCAAATTTTGTAGTTGAAAAAGTAATTTAGTTTATTTCCTACAGGTTATAAACTGAAAAGTTATTTTTTTATTTCTTCTCTTTGTCTTGTCTATACTTGTGCATTTCTATATTGGTCCGAAAGCCTCCCCCTCCAACAAAAAAACAAGCGAGACCAGGTCTGGAGCTTGAGGACTAAAAAGAATGACCTGTGGCATTAGTTTAAAAATAGATGCAAGAATGACCTTACTCACAAAAATATAGTCAGGTGTTAATAGGGTTTTCGAACAATTTATGCAAATGAAGTAAGATCGGGAATTATCTAGAGATATTTTCATACCCTTGAAATAACCCGTGTGGAGTCTTGCTACTGCAGACGATACATTTCTAGCGCAATTCAACTCTGGGATAGTTGGTGTTTGAAAGATTGGTTATAAGGTGACCATTTTTCTTTCAATGAAAAGGAGGACGAAATATTTAAGAAAAAATTACAACTTAAATTTATGAAACCGTTTTATTAATTCAAACAAAATTACGCTAATTCTGCTTACATTCTTTATAGTTATTATCTTAAACGAGTATTTTTCCCATTGAATGATTTTTTTGTCAACATATTTTTTAATGTATCGGAAAGTTCGGGCAAAAAATATCCTTCATACTGAATTTTACGGTAAGCACTGTAGTTAAAATATTATCATTCAATTTTCATTTCTCACCAGTCTTTTCACAAAAATTACTACCAACTGAAAAAAATCTCTTTCAAATGCTGCATTAGTTCCAGGGCAGCACAGTATAAATTCAAAAAGAATGAATAACTAAATTCTTATATGGAATGTGTTCATTTTTAAAATGGTTAAGTATTTCCACCCATCTTTTATCAATTTCAGCATGTTGATGTTCCAATTCTTTAAATTTATTATAATTTAAATGTACATTCAGTCTTCCACTTTCCTCAAACAAACCATTGTCAACGATTTTAATAGCAGGCATTTCTTTTGATAAAAAATCAACACAATTTTTTCTATATCTGCCCAATTTACTTGTGATGAAGTCAAAAAACACCATGGAAAATTGTTATTTCCTGTGATATTTGTTTCAGGCCATCATTCTTCGACATTTCAGAAACATGTTTGGCTCATCTCTGAAAATAGAGATTAACAGATCAATTTTAAAATGTTGAAAGGGAGGACAAAAAGGAGGACACTTTTCGAGGAAGGCCAGAATCTATAAAAGGAGGACTGTCCTCCCTAAAGGAGATCGTTTGGTCACCTTACTAGTTAGAAATTTTACGCTTGGCAACCGCATTTGCATCCTCCGAGGGGACAGTGGACAGCTGATCTAAGTCTCGAGCCTCTTTAGCGAGGACATTTGCTCATTCATTACCCCAATGCCCTCTGGGGAGCCTGTAACCCTTAGGAGGCGCGACCTCAGGTGTTGAATCAGGGAATGCCTCCATTGATTTCCAGTGGGTGGTAGAAGGGAACTAAACTACTCTCCGCGAACCACTGGGTAGAGATCCGACCTCTTGAGGCAATGGCAATATTCTTCGATGGATAGTGCAATATTTTATATTTTAAGTTATGGAAGTAGTTGTTCCCTAAAGAAGAAAGAAGAAATGGGATTTTGGGACATATATCCGAAAAAAATATTGAATACAAAACTAATAAATTTGCATCTTCCAGTCCAAACATTTCGCTTTGAATTCTTCTGTGGCCGCGGTAACCGAGCGATTATTGTCACGAGCTCGTGGACGGTGTTTTCGAGTAACGGGTTGTTGAAGCTTCCCGTTGTTGTGGTGGGGAAGTTTGGAGAGTGTATCTCAGGTGACATCCTCGTCACTTGACAGTGATTCAAAATTCCGAGTTCCGTCGCCAACAGCGTTCGTGTTGCATCACAGGGCGAGGTAAATTAAAAAATTCAAAGGTTGAATCATTTTGTACTTCGCACGATGTTTAATATTCCATTTCAGCAGACAATATTTAAGGGGGTCTAAATTCGAACCCTCGACTCTTCAACCATTGAAACGTAATTTGTCCCATTTTCAACCGCTGTTTCGAAACAAATGAAGAACAATGTGTATACTTCATATTATTCCTTAAACTGTCGAATAAGTTACTATTATGTAAAGGGGAAAATATTTAACTTTAAATAATGGTAATTTATTTTATGCAACTTAAATCATCTAATTTTTATAATCATTAATATAAGATTGTGCTAATAAAAGATAAAGCATATACATTTCACATATCGTCCATCAAATATAACTAGAAGTAAAAAAACACATTAACAGACAATTTTTTAAACATTACTCATAACCAAAATTCTAATTACTTATAACAAATATTTGCTTTCTTCATTAAAAGAACAACGCATCCAGGCGTATTTATAAGTTTAAAATAAAGCTTCTTCAATATTTCATCTTCATATCTATCATAAGACATTTTTAGGTAAACCAAATGCTTTATCAGCATTGTGCAGTCGATAGAAATGTAAATCGTTTTTCGAGGCTCCGCACAGTCAATCAATGGGACTTTATCAGCAGAATAAAGTTCGCCTTTTCTTTGTTCAGATATTGTCAATAGTTTCGGAGGATAAATAAATTAATGAAGTGTAAGCATTTGTGCATTATTCTAAAAAGTGTTCCGTGTGTAAATTGAGAAAGATATTTTAGAATGGAACTAATCAGCACACACAGTTTTCTAGTTGTACAGTTAAAATTCATGAGCTCTCAATTTATAAAGAAGGGAAAGCATTAATAATTATTTCATTGTATATTTGAAGGAAATAAATGCTTAGAAGTTAACACATTTAAGATAAAATATTAATTACTTTATGTTAGAGATATTTTCTTGTAATGTCCTACTTTAATAACATAGATAAACATAATTTTTAAAACACAATAAACTTTTCTCATTTTTATCATGTGATTGCTGATTAAATTTATTTTGATTTAAAATTAAAAATATGGTAAAGATAAATATTAAAACTCCAAAATTTTATTACCAGAGGGAATCCGAAGTGAATTCAATTACCGTAAAATGTGCGGCGTATAACGAGCAACTATACTTTTAAGTTGCATTATTTTTCCAGGTATATTCGCCGTATAACACGCACCCTCTTTTTACGAAGGAACTTAAATGTACGTCTACAGTTCTAACCTGTTCCCTAAGCAAACAAAAGGAGAGGATACGTACTTTGTTACAATGAATGCTTAGATTTTCTCGTAATCTCTCAGTTGTCATCGTTAATATAAACCAAAACAATGGCAACTTTCTCACCAATGAACTTCAATAAAATTTCGGATTTTAAATCTTTTGGTAGCCGTGGGTTAGAGCATTGGACTCCACAGCGGAAGACCTGGGTTCGATGCCCAATGGAACCAAATACTCTTCGAGTACACTGGATGAACGTGCTCGTTAAATGAGTGGATCCAAAAGTCTTGTGGGTGGTAGCAGCAGAAACCACGGGTGCAGGGGTTTGGAGAATATTTCCCTCCCCTCCAGTTCCATGCTTTAATTAAGGAGGTAGAGATAGGCAGTGTCGCCATCTACCGTGTAGAAGTCCAACCTTTCTCTCAGGTGCTGGCAGCTTTCATCCCTTCCCTTCGGGAAAGCCACGACGACAATAATTCTTTTGGTACATGTTTGTGCTTAAATGCTCTTTCTACGAAATTAAAACTATACATGTTTCATTTTTTCTTATCTCCTACATAAGAATAACTTTTTTTTTCAATTATTTTCGCTTGCACTTCTCTTCTTTCGTTCAACCGCTAGAATTTTTTGGAAGGGATATGTATGACAGTAATATTTAAATAAAGAAAATAAAACCTCACGGGAAAATATGTGCATGAAATTTTTACCTTGGAAAACACGCACTTAATTTTTTTTTTCCAATTCGCAACCAAGCCAACGTCACCGACTAGAGCACGGTTGCTGACAGGAACAAGCGTAACGCAGCCGAACCTGACACTTAACTCAGAACCTTGTTTTAACAAAACGCGTCTAAAGAAGTTATCAGTTTTAAAGTGCAATAAATTTTGAAAATTAATATTGGCTTTTTATCTGTTATTGACCCCAATTTTAAATATTATAAATACTGAAAAAAATTTAAGTATACAAGAACACATTTTTAATGTTATTTCATGCATGTCATTTAATGATGAAAATGTAATATTAATCTCACAAATAATTCAATGACTTCAGCAGAGAAACACACACACATTTTTTAACCTTTTTTTCGTTTCTATTGATAGGTCTTTTTAGAGTTATGCAGGGCAAAATAGATGAAATAACAACATAGGTTGAAGTAGATATCAATTTCATCTTCACAACACAATTCTCTGTGATCACGTCTCTGCATTCTGCGAATTTGCATTCACCTAAAAACAATGCACTGCTTTGATATCAAAATGTTTTAACATTTGCATGGAGTAAATTGCGTTGCGTCTCTTCGGAAATGTGCATTATTGCAACTTACTGTTTGATAATCACTAAAATTTAAAATATTGTGATTAAGTCTATACCATGTTTGTGATACACGGAACCTCTAGTATCATCCCCTAGTATGTCTTTAAGGTACCCGACTACTTGCGACAACTTTTTTTTAAAAAATGGAGATATGGGGATTTTTTTAGATTATTATATTTATTTAGTTCATTTTAGGAAAAATATGCTAAAATTAAAAAGAAAGAAATTATTATTACTAAAATGGGAAAAATTGGTAAAAACAAAAATAAATTACACATAAACGGGGACTATTCTGTATAAAAAGTTCATAAGCAAATTTTCAAGTTTCAATTTTAATGTGTTGCCAATTTTAATGTTTCAAATGAGAGATATTTTAGTTTTTTACAAAAACTAGAGCCCTTTATCTTACTTATTATATGAAATTGTCTAAAAAAACGGTGATTATATTCGCATAACGGACTGTAAATTTTGTAATAAAACGGTGATTGATATATCAGAAGGTTAAAACACTTGTAGTGTTATACAGAACATACACAAAAAATTTCCGTGAAATATTTTCAAAACTTTTTGAGCAAGCTCTGTCCCTATTTGAACACTTAAAAAACACACATTTCGAGTAAAACGCATTTTAAAGTATGTATGATATATCTTGCTTAAAGTAATGACATCTGTTTTTACTAAAACATTTGTAGTGTTTGCACTAGTAAAAGAAAAATAAAACATTTGGTAATTTTATAAAGCTAATAAGATGGCCTATAAAATACAATCATAAAAAATTGTCACTTTTTGGCAAAATTACAATTTTAGGGTAGTCGGATACCTTAATTCAAAAATAAAGATATTTTCTGATTCCCATAGCCACAGTAAATAAATTGATAAAGCGCCAACTTGGTTTTGTATTCTTGGCTCCCTTTTATAAGATAATTACTCATGGTAATAGAAGCTGATTTTTAAAGTTCTAAAAGTAGATCACATATCAATAGATTTATATACTAAATCAGATAGCCTACCTTTTATTATATTGCGGTATAGAATACCTTTACCCATTGCCGCAATAGTCAAATGGGTTGGTATGATTTGTAATTTTGGAGGGTGCGGGGTACACCGGAGTACAAGTGATACTTTCGTCACTTGACTATGGTTCAAAATGATGGGGTTCTTTTCCAGTAGTTCACAGAGTGCTGCAAAGTGCGATTATAACACAAACAATTTTCTAATTCAATATAAATATATTCATTTTTTTCTCTTATTTAAAACATTGTTTATATTATCTGAAATATAAGATAAAATCTTCCAAAACAAATTCTGTGTAAAGATTGCTGGTGTATTAAATGTTTTTTTACCTAGAATTTACGCAAATTCAAAAAATATTTAAGGAAAGTTAAGTGATTTATTTTGACATGACATAAATGTAATTCATTTATTTCAGAAAAATAAGAAAATAATCAGAAGTTATAAGAATATCGATATAAAAAACACTCATTTTCTTTAACTCTAGCGTATTCAAAGAAAAGTTAAAAACTTATAGAATTATGGATAAACGTTTAAAGAAAACATCTCACAATGTCCATGTACCTGCTGAAATCTATATCTTTTAACCAAGTGATTAAAGCTAATTGACTCTAAACAGCACCACGGGGACGGTTTGAAAGAAGAGTAAAACCATTTTTTACCATGTTTTTTTATTAAGTGACTGTTCCTTTTTGTAGCAATAACCGGCCGATTTTATTGTAGACACTGAAAATATTTCATTCGGTTCTCCCCCAATTGCCCTGATAAAGGTTTTGAATCCACAGATAGCAACATTGATTAAAACTCACCGTGAATTATGCATAGCCTATAGACCGGATGTAATGAACAGACCTCCAGGGAGAGTAATCCCTTATAATTGCGGTGGAACGCTGAGAAATCCTGCTTTCACCTGCATGGTGCTTAAAATGCATCGGTCAAACGACAACCGTAATCTCAGCCCCATGCCACGATGAATTTTGCGAGCCTAGCTCTCATGTTATTGTCGATTGGGAGACATATGCAAAAACAATACGAGGTAGGATTAAAAGGTTCCCGAACTGAGCCTCTAACGTAATTTTTTTTGCAATAGTCCGAATACGGTAACATTTCTGTGTCACTGCATTCTTCCCCTTTTTTAAAAACGTTTGTCCCAAATCACGCGGTTAGTGACTTGCCACTGCATCGTATTTTGTAGGTAGATGCATTTAGTGGCCGGCGAATTGAAAGAAATTGTGTTTGTTTAGCCGAGAATAATATCAAATTTTATGCTGGCTTGAAAAAGAGTGCTAAAAAGACTTACGAAATGATGAAGTATGTTTAAGGTAGTGATACATTATTGCAAATGCAAGATTTTAAGTGACATCGACGTTTCAGAGAAGGCAGGGGAAGTGCAAAAACGTCGAACGCTCTGGACATCCATAAACTCCCCGCACCACTCAAGGCATTGAAACGTTTTCTGAAATGAAAATATCTGCTTTGCCCCGTTCTTCATACTCCCCTGATTTCGCAACCTGAAACTTCAGAATATTTTTTGAGCTGGCACGTCACTTGTCACCCATCTCAATTTTCAGATAAAGTTAACATTGCATCGCAGGCAAAATTAAAGGGCATGGCTAAAAATGAATTCCAGAAATGTTTCGATGAATTTTACGAGCTGTGGCAAAAGTGTGCTGTTTTGAATCCCACTACTTATACTTATAGTTGCTGGAAAAATGAGATTTTCTTAAAATTTTGAAGTCAATGTCCTGAAGAGCTCAGATTCTCAAAAATACTTAAAGCAAACGAAAAGTTGAATGAACTCTAAATCCTTATATACGTGCGTGTGTTTAATAAACTGAATAGAAACTATTTCTCTTTCAAGTACACACTACACTATCGCATTATTTATGACATAATATGCAAGTGGAAGTAAAGTTTTCGCACTTGTTAATCAGTTCATTTCAATCAGTCTCAGCCTACATAAAAATATATTCGGGTTTGGGAAACGTGTAGACTGGATAAATTGATTGCCAAGTCTCTTCCCGTTGTAGGAGAGAAACGTTTTCTTATTCAGCACTTGATCTTGAAATCCTCGAGGTGTTTTGAGGGAAAGGAAATTCCCAGGCACTTGGAGTCTTTGAATTATTCATGATGTGCTGCATTTCTGGCGTGATACGATGTACTACAAGCAGGGTGAAAAATCTCTCAATTCAGCACCAACAGTACTAACACTTCCCGCTTTCGAATGTCAAATATTTACATCTCATTTTGTTTTCTTCCCAGGAAAGCTATTTTTGTGACCTAATACAGAAAAGTGTTATTTTCAAAGATACTTACTTTCGCAAAAGGAAAAAAAGAAATGAAAACATCTTAACACATTGCTTCTCAAACTTTTAATATTTGCGACCCGATGTTCAATCACAATTTTTATCGCACCCCCCTCCATTCAATAACAATGTATTGAATTCGATAATACGATATTTTGAGGCTGAAGCTACAATACAATTTTAACATCTCCACCGCCAGCGTATATAAACGTCTTTCTCGGCCAGTTCGTAAATTGCCCGAGCGTATATATATGTCCTTTCGAAATACGACATTTTCTGTACACTGTTATGTATAAAATTATTTCTAAAGCTTTGGAAGGTAATAAATGGACCCTGACAGTGTGATTGCGAATAATTCACTTATTTCAGAGCATTTCCTTATTTCTTCCTTCCCCCTCCACCCCATACATCCCATATGCTCGCCTACGCGGAAAACGATGGCATAGGGAAGCGAATTGCAAAATATTTAATCGGCATTTAAGAGATTAATTATAAAATGTACAAATTATCAAGATACGTGTTGATTTGTGTATGTAATTTTATATATAAGAAGCCCACGGGGTCACTGGTAGTTAATAAACTTTTTCTCGACTTAATACAGTTAAATTAATTATAAAAAATACATTGTGCAGTACTGATACATTTATAAGTGTATTATATCAGTGTAAATGTGTATTTTATTTTTCATTATACCGAAAAATTTTCTGTTTGCTTATGTTCAGTAAATTTTAATAGTTTTTTAAAAAAATCTTTTGTTTTCTACTTTTCAATAGGCTCGCGCCCCCTCCTACGGTTATCACGCCCCTCTAGGTGGGGGCGCCTCACAGTTTGAGAAGCACTGCCTTAAAAAAAGTGTCATCGATAACCTTAAACAATGCTTGCAACATTTGTAGAAAATATTATAACATAGAATTTAGAAGTTAAACTGCAAAATCTGGAGGTTGTTTTAATAGTTGATATTTTTTTATGGTGCAGGAGAGTGGTTCTTAAACTGTGATCCTCGGACCCCTGAAAGATCCCAGAGTTTTTCTAGGGGTCTGGGAAACTCTCTCATTTAATTCTAAGATTTCCCTTTTTTGCAAACTCTGAAAAACATCATGGAGAAAGATGCGCCATCTTAGACTAGCCCCCCACCTCATCCAAAAAAACTCTACTAGAATATGTATTTCAGTATTTAATACTAGAATATGTACTCAGTATTATCAATTTAATTTCTTGCAACTTCATAGCGATTACTGCCACGTAATATTTTGAAAAAGTAGTAGAAACCCATGTGCAAAGATTAAGACCTGTGAATTCTCTCTCATAGTACACCAATACGATAACAATTGTATCCATTTCGATTTCCTAATCGAACCCTTTATCTTAAAAATAAGTATATAGACCATGTGGTATGAGTAGAGCCGAAATTGAGATAGTAGATTTCAAATATTACACTTGATAGGACAGATGTTGTAAAATAAATGCATCACCACCGGTTTCAACAAAAATTTTAATTAATGCAGTTGAGTGCATTATTTATATGAAATTAATGTTTTGCAAGATTTTTAATTAGATATTTACTGTTTTCTTTAAAAAACAAGTTGTTAAAAGAAGTCTGCAGAGGTAGCCAAAGCAGTCTTAGGATTGTTCAGTAGCCTTTAAATTACTCAGCCATGTGTTGGGAGTTGGCGAGGTGTTCAAAATATTACGGAGTGGGGTGGGGTGGGTGGAGAACGAGGGGACATGGATAAATAAAAGAGGACCGTAGCAATCGAAAATTTAAGAATCGCTGGTCTAGATAACTTGCTAACTTCCAAATACACCTGACAATGCATTACTCTTTCTTATTGATAAATTTCCCTCTAACTACGCATTCTATATGTTTAATATAAAACTATACATATGATTGCAATATTTATTTATCTAATCAGGAAGATAAAATGATTTGAATACTGAAAACTAAAAAAAGAGTTAATATATATTCGTAAAGAGAAAAATGGATTATGTAATATTTATAAACATAGCAAAATGATTACTAAGGAAACAAAACACGAGGCTTTATCAGTTTTATGACAGGCCAAACTTCCATTTCCTTCTTATAATACTGTATGAAATCCAATGGTATGTAATGGACAGAAGTTCTGAATCCACTATTAATAACAATGTTGATTATATAAAAAAAAAATTCGAAAATGTTTATACACATAAGTCACTCTTGCCCAACTATAAAACCAGTTAGAGGCAGATCTAAACGCAATTATGTAGACACACACACAGAGAGAAGCTCTATCTTTTATATAGAATATACTACTTCCTAGACTACATTGCTGAGAGCAAGTTGAGCTTATAGTGTGCACTTTCTTTTACGAAAAAGGTAGACATAAGCCTTCCTTTCACATGGAACTCGGTAATAATTCAGAATCATCCCCATCTTTGGTTGCCTGTTGAAAATGAATAATTGCTCATTAGATATTCTATTTGTGCAATAAATATTTATGACAGAACCTGGAATAATGAGGCTAGGGTATGTATAAGGATTCTCTTTCTAAAACGCAATGTGCTGTAATTAATTAATCGTTTGTTTCGCATCGAAATGGTTAAACGTTGTAGCTGAAGATATGGAACGACCCACATCTCTCTTTCCATCCAATTATTGGCCTCAAGACCAAATCAATTCTTCGATGGAGATAGATTTGAAAAGCATTTACGTGACGGTGTTACACTTTCACAAAGTGTACTTGATATAAATCCCATCCATAAATAAGTAAATTATATATATATATATATATAAATGCAGAGAAGATCAGGTATAATAAGGTTATTAAGTACTCAGACAATAAACGGAACCTTAAACCATGGGTCAACTATATTCAGAGAGCACCAGGTTCATAGGGATAAACTTTAAGGTAAGGTATGGGACATCATAAGGATTCAATTTGCATAGCAACCCAGGGTCGGAAACGGCTTCGTTTGGCACTAGATGGCGTTGTTCACAAAAGTATTTAAACAGACCTAAAAATAAAAATAGACAAAAGTTATGATAAATTAAAAGTAGGAATATCGTCTTTTTAATTTACGAAATTCTGATTTAAAAATAGTAAAACATATAAAATTGTACACAAAATTTGTAGTTCATTTTTAAGCGAAGATACAATTTTTTTGAGATAAAAATGCAAATGGTCATATGAGGGAAAAAACAGAGGGAGGGGGGAGGCCAAATAGATTGAGTTAATATATTATCAAGCAATTGATTTGAGATTCAGAGTTTCACAGAATTCTAGGAAGTGAAAAACATTGTCAGTCGCATATATTAAATCAGAGTATTCAGAGATTTAATGTTACAACTTCAGAGCCCCTTGTGCATTTACCCCTTATAAAACTATTTTGCTTATCTGAAATCGACGGAATTTACAAAAAAGATAGTCTTCGTGTAAATAAATTGCATTTATTTTTCCCTTTGCGAATTTCCTACCTCCTGAATAGTTTGGACTAAAAAGAAAGAAGAAAAGAATACGAAGAGTTTATTCTAAGAGAGTAAAAGACAGAATACTGTGAATGTTCTACTCGAAAAAAGAGCAAAAGATAAATCTAGTGCATTTTTTTTATATTCAGGTACCCCACTTTAATAACTTAATCACGTTATTTGGAAATGAAGAACCTTTATTGAAAACCCGTGAACTTACAGAACGTGAAGGTGGAAACATTTCAAAAAGAAGGGGACACTCAGAGAATGAAAAAAAAAGGATTTTTTTTATTTCTGTGTTTTTCGATGTCAAACTGCTTTGCTCGAGAGAGTATCATATTATTTATTTACTCAACTGGAGGGTGAAATTTGAAAAGAGATAGAGTAAACAATTTTGATATGTGAAAAAGATGACTGAACAAAAACAAGCAGTTCTGACATTTTTCCCCTTAACTGCCGCCCCGACCTATATATTCATCTTGCTCAACCGATGTGTTGAGTGTCCCAGACGTATATATACGTCCTTCCGAAATACTATTAATTTCTTCCCGCTGCTATCATTAAAACTATTCCGATGGCCTTAGAATGCAATAAAAAGACCTTTCCAGTGTTTCAAAGGATTTACTTAGTTTAAAGAAAAATTTGCTTAGTTTTGCTTTTACTTCCCTCACCCCGATGCATAGCAGACGCACGCCTATTGAAATTTGGTGATACTTGGGAGAGAATAGCGTCACTTTGAATCGGCAGTTAAGGAAAAATTTACGTTATCCAGAATAAGGTTATTGTACAACTACTGGAAAGATTAATATTATATAGTATTACAAATTACTTGTACGCTTAGAAATAAGTCATATATTATTTTTATGTAACCGAAGAAACCTTTCTATTTTTATGGACAAAAATGTAAATTTTAACACTTTGCTAGCGATTTATTTTAAAATGTATTCCAAGGGTGGTAAAATCTGGAGCCGCAGTACCTGTGAGTGAGAGAATATTAACGTCGCACACTGTTCAGCTACACGAGGGCTTTTGGCTACGGACCACGTAATTTTGAACCATGGGCAAGTGACATGGATGACACCGGAGCTGTCATCTTTTCTCCTAACTACCACACCACACCAACGGGAGGACGTTTGATCTCTCGACAGATTTAACGTGCATCGCTGCCCTACACAGCGGGTCTTAAGTAGTATTGGACTCGAACTCGTGACAGCCACGATCCGATACCTTGACCTCTCGTCTACCGCGGCCACAGCGCAGTACCTAGGTGCTTATTAAAGCAAATCATGAGCACTCAGAATCATGGGTTCGAGTGCTAACACTACCAAAACTTTGTCATGTATAGAGGCTGATGCACGTACAGTCTGACGAGGCTCAAAATCCTCATATTGGTATGATATGGAAGTTCGGAGAGTGAGGTGTCATCTTCGTTTCGTGACCGTAGCTTAAAATTACAAGGTTCGAAGAAATAGCCTCCATGCAATTTCGAATGTGCACTTAATAAACAATCATTCCACTCGATTATTTTTATTTCAAAAATATCTAGAAGTGTTTGTGAAATATTGAGTTACTTTAAACTGTGAAAAGCTATTTCAGGAAAACGTGAGCAATCATCTGAAAATCTCAAAAGAATATTTGCGTGAGGGAGGGAGAGCTATATTAATGTCGTATTGTAAAATAACACGACGGCTAACGACAAAAGACCTAGCAATTTTGAACCTCGGTCATATGACGAGTACCACACCTGAGCTGTTTACCTAGCCAGTATGGTGTCTATAACCCTCGGATTGTAACCGAGTGGGTTCGAGTTCGAATCCCGAGGAAGATATGGTTGTAACTTCTTCGGGAAAGAAGTCGTTCTTTCACCTGTAATGGATTCCCGTCTCGGAAGGAAAGCAGCGCACCTCTTTTTGTTATATCCTGGGATCATTATCTGTAATAAATGTGTATTCTTCTGTTGTATTGTAGGCTTTCTGTTCTTCTTGTATTTCATATGTTCCCAGGATAAAAAACCCACGACAACAACACCAAAGCTTGCACTCCCCTTCTCCTAAATACCACACCACACCTAAGGGAGGACATTGAGCCTCGACAGATTTAACATGCTTCCTCTTACTCTACTCAGTGAATCTTCAGAGGTACTAGGATCGAACTCGAGACGCCAGCCACGAGCTCGGGACCATTACCACTAGGCTACTGTGGCCACATTTTTAGCTTGAAAAGCCAAGTATAAGATTCTTCTTTACATGCAAATCTCTCTCTCTCTCTCTCAGCAGTTACTAAAATTCTTTCCTATTTACCTAAGATGGATATCTGTTTACCATATAATAAATTTGAACTCTGATTTATGCCTGCCTTGTATAAGGATACGTATCGGATTTCATAGCTGAAACATGATGTGCTGCAACTAATTAATCGTTCCATTCACGTCCCAATGGCCAAAGGAGACTGTGGCTGACAATGAGAAAGGTTAGAAAGCGAATATATATATATCACTTCCTCGTCATTGGCTCAATTTCCGATGAAGGCGTGTGAATGAAGACGGATTCGTGTCAGGATGATATACTGTGGGAGTCCCAAATAATTGAAGGTAAATCGATTGAGTAATGAATGTACTCTATGCAATTAAATCAAGATTATCTTAAGCCGAATGCACGTACTATATACTGAGTGCCAAATAATGGATTAATTAAAATATGAAATAAAGACAGGCATTTTTGCATTTTGTATTTAAAATACATTCGGGTGAACAGTGTTTAAGAAATGTTAACGAATTGAATATTGAGAACAATTAATGAGAGGTAGGAAACTGAGAAAGACAAAGCATTATATTGTCTTATTGTTTGGACATTACAATAAAGATAATTTCATGTCATCTGAAATGAAAAAGGTTTTGAAAATTAATAAATGCTAAAAGTGATTGCTTCATGTAGTGTGCAGAGAAATTGAGAAATGTTCATTAATGACTGTAATGACTTTTTAGAAAGATTTTAATGGGTAGTATATATGTCATTAAGTCTGGCACAGCCTCTTATTCTTATTCTTTTCAAAATGTGATTTAGTAGTTGTTGAAACATTTTATCCCACTCCAATCTTAGTGCACAGATGATGTGGTTCTTATTTCTTAAAATATGTTATTTACTTGCAAACCACCTCTCCAAGGTATTCCAAACATTTTCCTTGAGGTTTAAATTCGAAGATCAGGCTGATCATACAAGTCTTTGAATCCCAACATTGTTTATACAGTCCTCAACAGCGCATGTTTGATAACAAAAGGAGCTTTCATCCATGAAAACTAAATCAACACTGATAGTACTTCATTTCACCCGAGACGAAATCGTTGATTGGCTAGACGCACAAAGCTGGACGCTGACAGCCTGGGTGTGAATGCAGCTTTAGAAAAACAGAATTCTTTTGTTAGGAAAACGAAGTAAATGGAAAATGCTTTTATTAAGAGATCACCTGCAGAGTGTGGAGAATGAAGTCAAGAAAATTTCACGATCGTAAGAAAATTGAGCCTAATTTCAATTTTCTCTGTTATCTCATTACTGTATATTTATTTACATCTGAGAAGTTACAGCTTAAACTTATTGAATTGCAGTAAGATTACAGTGTAAAAGAAATGTTTAATGTTATGACATTGACTTTTACAAATCTTTGTCAGCTGAAAAATTCCACTGAAGAAATTGGCTGATAAATTAGTCTTTATTTTGAAGTCGACATAGTTTAGTGAGCAAAGCTCTCCATGCATGGGGATCAACAAGAATAAACATAGATTCAGGTACAACAAGATGGCATAAACTTGCAGATTTTCATGATAATATAAACAAGCAATCTCATTCCTGACTTAAAAAAACTTTAGAAAAGTATGGTGGGGTACCTTTGTCTCATTAAATTAATTCTAAAATTAAATGCTGATGCAGCCATAGATAATGTGCCATTAGTACAGAAAATAAATTATAAATAAAACTGCCACTATTTTATGTTACTTATATTTAAGGTATCCGACTACATTCGGAACCGTGATTTTTGCAAAAGCGTATAAATGGATAATATTTATATTTTGTGTCACTTAGATTAGAAAACGTATATAAAATTGTTTTAAGAATATTATTGCAATAAAAAATTATTTAAGTACAATATCTAGACAAAAGATGAACATAGAATGACAAATTTTGGAAAGAATTCTCCTTTTACGAAAAATGCTTCTATTATCATAATATTTTGCCTGTATATAGCTCAGACCTCTGTACAGAGGCTCAACTATGGGTTTTAAAATATATAACTTAGAAGTGGATTTATCCATGTTTTACGACAACAGAGGAGAGAAATTTTAAGAAGAAAAAAGCCGATAATTATTTCAATTGATTGTAACTCTGAAAATAATGAGAAGTATTAAAAAAAATAGTTCAGACTCTCTTGGTAACTCTTCACTTTATATAAGATACTTATTATTTTAGAAGCATTTTTTATAAAAGGAGAACATTTTGAAAAAAGGTTCTTCTAAGTTAATTTTTTGCCAAAATATTGTATTTAAGTAATTGTTTTTGGTCAAAATGTCCTTTAAACAATTTTATACATGTATTCTAATCTAAGTGACACAAATAATCATGAAAATTATCTATTTATGCGTTTTTTTAAAAATCACGGTTCCAAACGTAGTTGGATACCTTAAGATATTTCTATAGTGAATGTAATCCTTTTTAAAAATACTGGTGTCCTGCGCTCTTACAATGTGGTCCACGAGACAAGACAGTTGTCCACCAATAGTCTAGAGCGCTTTGAGAATAAAATGTTTTACACTGTGTTGTTTCTAAGCATCTGAAAAAAATATAATTGCATTCAATGAATAAAAGTTACAGAATTCATAAACAAACCTCACATTTTATGAAATGATAAAAAATGGTGCAAATACAAGAATTATAAGGGATGCCTAAATGAAAAGTGAACATATGTGATTGTATCAGATTGAGGGCAACTATAACAGAACCACCAAACTGGGACACAAAAGACTGCAGGAAATCCACACCGTTTATGATATTTAGCCGTGAAACCTGTTAGTGGCAGAGAAATTAATCGAATGTATAGTCGTGCCATATAAAGATACATTCAGATATATAACAGCAATGTGCGGTAGTACGGTTTCTGTTTGCAAGAGATGAGTTTAATACAGTCATCTATCAAACAACAGTGGCAGCATGTGGCGTGCACTGTTTAGGTTGCTCGTTTTGAAACAGTTGGTGTTAAAGTTTTCAAGAAAAGCAGCGAACGATATCGGATATCCATGACAATGTTCGCCCACACGTCTCCCGTGAAACCGAGGTAACTTAAAAAGATCATTTGGAAAATGTTAAAACACCCAAGGTACAGTTCGGATTTGTCCCCATGTAACTTTTAGGCCTTTAGGCCACTTAAAGCAGTATTAATTTTCGATTTGGACGTTGAAATGAAGAAAATTAGACTGAATTTCGCCAATAATCAAACAGGTTGTTTCTAGAATGAAGACATACACCTGCTGCCGAAACTATGGGACCTGTGTTACAAACACCAGAGTGTTTTTTTTTTAATTCCAATAGAATCATAATTTGAGTTGAGCTTTCTACTTTCCATTTGAAAACCCTTACATATAAGCAATTTTATAGCTAAAAGTGTTTCTTGAATTTTGATTCACTTCAGATTATTGCAAGATTCTCAACGAAAAAATAAAATGTTACTGTATTTGTATTTAAGACGACAACAATTTAAAACTTAAAGAATGTACGATTTGCTTTACACTCCGATATCTGTAAATGTTGTATAGCTGTATTAACTTAAAAATTCGTTATGAAAATTCAAATATATAATGAAATTTACTATTACTCACAAATCTATGCGATACATTATAAATTATTGTAAACTTTTTAGATCTTCTTTGAAGAAAACTAATAAGATTTATTATTTGAGGTAAATAACAATGAGTTAAATGAGTTTGAGTATTTCGTATTGTTAAGTTCATACTAATAAAGTCATTTAAAAATCGGTGCATAATTTATCTATAAATAAAATATTCTTTTGTGGTACGTAGTGTATTAATTTCTATTCACTTTTAAGGTAAAAAAGTAACAATACTTTAAAGGTTTAAAGGATGAAAGAGTAATGTATATTTGAGTTTTATTAGGATACTTATAGAATTTTTATAAAGTGACATCTTTTATTAAATAATGTAAATATATATAATCGTTTTCTTTTGTTTGTTAACATTTAAATTTTTATTATAAATATATATATTTAGATATAAATTGAGTTAACAATACAGAGAAATGAATGCATAATTGTAATCTTAAGACGATTTAAATGCTGAGATGTTTAATTTACATTCATGTTTCAGAATATCTTTTTGTTCCTTAAACATTTGAATACACACACATATTTTCATAACATTAATACCACATCTATACATATCATATTTCCGTATTTTAATATCAGAGTATAAATCGTAGTGTTAGCTATTGTATCATTGTATGTGTTCATGTTTTGTTTTTTCGAAATAAACAAGTCACTCCAAAAGATATCATGGCGCAGCTTGGCCAAAGTTGGCCCTTGCGCCATTAAAATTAACAATCATCATCAACCAAAAGATATCATAGCACTTGCCAAGCATAATTTAAAAAACGAAGAAAATACTTTATCTTGAACTTTATACAAATAAATATCCCTTTGATAGAAAATAGTTTAATATGTCTCATTTTTTAAAAAAATTATTCAACAAAAAAACCCTTTAGCATTGAACACATTTCTCTATAAACGATTTTAATTCAATAGGTATTTTCCTCTAGAAAAATGCCTCCTGTTGTTGTCGTGTGTTTTTTTATCCTGAGAACATATGAAACACAAGTGAAGAAGAACAAAAAGCATAAAATACAACAGAAGAATATACACATTTATTACAGATGATGATCCCAGCATATAACAAGCAAAGGTGCGGTGCTTTCCTTTCGAGACGGGAATCCAATACAGGCGAAAGACCAACTTCTTTCCCGAAGAAGATACAACCATGTCTTTCTCGGGTTTCGAACCCGATTCCACTCGGTTACAAGCCAAGGGTCATAGCCACCATACTGGCTGGGTGACGGATAAAGTTATATTCTGTGAAAAAGCCCGTGGAACACCGGGCTAAACGGAAAGGAAACAGGCACATTCGACGGAGCAAGCATTTGGAAGAAATCTCGAAAAAAAGGTAATTTTATGAGATTGATATAGAAATCACACACACAGCAAGAAATGCCGATGGCGAGAGGGGAAGGTGAAATTGCCACATTAGGTATTAGAAGAATTTGCCATGTGTTTAATTCCTTTCCGAACGATCTTGATTATATGTGTGTCAAGCATTACATTATTACCTTTGAATTTGAACCAGTTATGGAAACTTTTCATCGAGAGAGCATGCTCAGCATTTATTTGATGAGGAGATCTAGAGCGTCATTTCCGAAAATTACTTCGTTGCGTGACACAGATTAATGCGCTGTTGAACAGGACCAGTTTCTTTGTACTGAAAGATGTATTTTGTTGCGAATGAGTCAATTACATTGCTACTAATGTTTTTTATAAGTTGTGACAAAATGATGCTATTACGTCAAACTGTGAAGTATGTTTGCAATTCCAGGTAAAAAGTACGTTACTGGCAGCATAGCGATCACCTTCGCAAACTCGTAATTTGTATTATTTTGTTGATACTTGCAAAAATACACAAGGACATAAACATAGATTAATGTAACTCTTTTTCTCTATTTTCCTCTCTTTCTGATAATATTGAAGATCTGAAACGTAAAAAGGATAAGGCCCCTTAAATCCGTAGAACATCAAAGTCCTCACGCTGGCGTACTGTTAAATTTTGGAGATTAGGTTTTCATTTCAGAGTTCAAATTTATGACTTGACCGAAAATCAAAATAGCTTAACCCAGCTATGATAGCCTTCATGTTCTATCGTAGAGTGACATGAATACAAATATGAAATGATCTGAAAGGAATGCTTTCTATATCCAAGCTCTCCTTCGTCATTCTTCAAGGAGAAATTAGAAATGTATTGCAGTGGGAAAGAGATATCTCAGAGTGAATTTATTCTCTGTCAGTGGAGAACAAAAAATAACAAGCGTAATATAACGGTTAATAAATGAAGACAATCCAGAGGATAATAAATGGTAAAAGAAGATGCTTAGCCACAGAATCCAGAGCGAATTGTAGATGGGTCTCCTTTTTTTTTTTTTTTTTACTTCCATCACCACGATGTAACTCTTGTTAAGTTTTTGTTCACTCTTCCTATATATTATTATTTATAATACATAATACATTAACATCACCCTATAAAGCAACACGAGGCTATTGGCGATGGTTCTCGCCATTTTGAAAATCAGTTAAATGGCGAGGACGATTGATGAGCTGGTATACACCCCTCTCTTGACTATCCGTCCACACCAACGGGAGAACATTAAGGCTTAACAGGTTTAATGTGCATCGATCCATTCTACATGGCGGGTCATTAGTGGCACCAGAACTCGAACCCGTGATACTCTAGTAAGAGGTTCGTCACCATAACCACTAGTCTACCGTGGCCATAGCATTAGGTTTGTGAGGGATTGAGTGAGTTAAAGTCGTACTATTCATATCCTCGAGGGCTTTTGGCGACGGACCTCGTTATTTTAAACGATGGTCAAGTGACGAGGACGACACCTGAACTAGTACCTATAACTTCCACGCCACACCAATGGAAGAAAGTATGAGCTCTCGAGAGATTGAATGCGCATCGCTTCCCTAAACACTGGGTCTTTAGCGGTACTAGGTTTGAACTCATGATATGCCGGCAATGAGTCCGTTACCTTGGCCACTATGCTACAGTGGCCACATTGAGTTTGGGAGACTGAGATTTGAGTGAGTGAGTGACTGACTGAATATTAACGTCGCACTGTTCAGCTACACGAGGGCTTTTGGCGACGGACGACGTAATTTTGAACCATGGTCAAGTGACGTGGACGACATCTGAGCTGGCACCTCCCCCCTCTCCTAACTACGCCACAACACCAACGGGAGGACGTTTCAGCTCTCGACAGATTTAGCGTGCATCGCTGCCCTACACGTCGGGTCTTTAGTGGTACTGGGCTCGAACTCGTGACAATGCCAGCCACGATCCGATACCTAAACCACTCGGCTACCGCGGCCACGACTGAGATTTGAGAAAAAAAAAGTAATATAATACACAAAAAATAATGTTCTTCTATTATGTCATATTTAGAAAAAAAAAACATTGTATATTTTATAAGAACTATTGAATTTTAATGTGTACTCTGCTAAAAATGTGAATTGTGTGTATATGTGTGTGTGAGCTTGTGTTCAAGAGTAGTACTATAATAAAGTTCATGCGAAGTAATTCTTAGGTAAATGCTATGATTGTTTCTAAAAGCAAGATAAAGTGTAAAGCTAATTTAAAAATGCTTTGTATGGAAATATTTATTATTTATTTTTTTAATTTCGTATCATCTATATTGACAAAATAAATTGAAATGCTTTTGCAGATATAAATCTTTAAGGAATATAACTCTGTTAATACATTATATACTTTCCTTATGCTATCCAGTATTTTAGAATCGCAACAAAGATATATGTTATTTTAAAAAAGTAAATATATTACAATATATATACACTCTGTCGCAAAAAAAAATATATGCACCCAGAAGAAATTGAGCTACATTCACGAAATTTGGTATGCATGTAGTGTATTGAAAATAAACAAATGATTTTCAGAACAAAATATCATTTTATTAAGCGGTTTACAGCTTGCAAAAGGTTAAAAATCAGTATAGTAAAGCCACCTCTTATAAAATTCGGCGTGGCATCGATTTAATTAATCATTATGACCCCTGTACCATAGTCTTTGCATCTGCGCAGTTAATTCTCCTGTATCTCGGGACGGCTGCAGTTGCCTTCCCATCCGCAGACATGCTCTATTTCTGGTGACCTGGCATGGTAGGACGTCATATCCTTGAAGACATTGTTGGGAGAGTCGCGCAGTATGTGGACGAGCATTATCTTGTTGATAAATGGCACCTGGGCGACTTGATAGCATGGGTAGCACAATCGGCGTTAAAATATCGTCCACGTATCTGCGAGCTGTCAAAGTGCCTTGAAGTACCACTAAAGATGATCGTGTGTCCCAAGAAATTCCTCCCCACACTGTCACACCTTGTGAAATTGCTGTATGCCGCTCGACAATAAATGCCGGATCGGACCGCTGCGCCTCCAGACACGTGTGCGGTGGTCATCAGCACTGAGACTGAATCGGGATTCATCACTGATCTCCAGTCTGTCACACTCCAAGTTGCCCGAGGTCGGCAAAAATCCAGTCGACACTGCCTATGATGTGGGGTCAGTGGTAAGCGTCTTAACGTCGGCTCCTCGAGCCAACTTCGGTCAGTCGTCTCCTTATGGTTTCTCTTGATGGCACTGGATGTCTGGAAGGAGGTAAGTGGCGTTGAATCGATGCTAGCGACGTTGTTGGTGCCGAAGTGGCCATTTTGTGTTCCTGGGACGTCCTACCCTCCGCGAAACTCTAGTGATCCACTGTTGCCAACACCGAGCATACCATATCGCTCCGACCGAGGTGGCGGCCGATAAACCAACCTGCTTCTCTGAGGCTTATTATACGGCCCCTATCAAAGTCCGTCAGCTGCTCGTACTGCCGCCGGTTACGTCTTAGAGGCATCCTAAGTCTCAATATCGTCTATCAAAGTCATCAGATTTTTGGATAGCCGTAACATGCTTTTAAACTGTTGCGCATACTAATATGCGCATAGCACACTTTTGTCTCATTGGCTTCGAAATTTTAATCATTTGCATATCTCTTACCAGACTACATTCTTGCCGAGTTTCGTGATTGTAGCTTGATTTCTTCTGGGTGCATATATTTTTGCGACAGAGTGTATATTCATTTTATTTGTAATGTAGTATTTAAAATACTGCAGTTTAATTCTCTTTACCATTTTTTGCATCTATAAATAGATGTAAAATGTTTGGTATAAAAGCTAGGAAAAGAAGAAAATTTTAAACTATGCCCATACATGAAATTTGTTTAATGTAGTTAAAGTAGTAGTGCATATTATGTTACCCATGATTGGAACTCATAAAAAACTGAGAAGTGTCAATATTTTTTAAAAAAATTTAACTGCATATCTAACGGCAATTTTACTTGCTATGTGCGTTTAGATTCTTTTTTTTATTTCTAATGGGATGTGGATTGATGCTTTTCCATTACAGACCTGGTACATTCCCCGGAAGCTGGTATCTCTTTTTAGTGAGGCACCATATAGGCGGATACCAATCACTGCAGGTACCTTTGACGCCTATTTTACTCCCCAGAGGGAGGCACCTGAGCTCTGATGATACGAAACCGTACTTGAGTATTTATTTTGTTGAGAGCACCTAAGCCAAACAGGCCCTTATATTCCTTAAATCATACGACATACGACACATCAGGGGTGTCCAATCCAAATGACCTTGCGGGCCACTTCGGAAAAACATTATTATCTCGTGGGTCGCTCGCACATAAAAATATGTACCATTATATCAGATTTGGAAAAAAAACATTTATTGGAGGGAAAATTTAAAACAGAAAATGAATTATTATTTTTTTTCATTATTTTTCATGTATACAGACATAGATAATATAATAATATTTATATAATATAATAATGCAATGATCAAATAATGTTTAAAATATTACAGTGTGTTGCCATTTTCTCGAAAATTACGGTGTTCCTATTGAATTGATCTTTCGTTACTCATAGTAGAAATTCAATTGCGCTGTCATTCGCAAACGATTAAGTATACATTGTCCTTTATCTTTACCATTCCGAATATTTTCTTTAAACTTTAAAAAACATCTATGGCTGCCTCTTGCTTTTTGGGCACTCCAAACAGAAAAGGAAGAGGAGAGACGAAAGTCGCACACACACACACACATAGAGGATCATGTACCATCCATAGTAAAGGATATGCAAAATGCAATTCGAAATTTATTAAAAAATAATTTACTATACTAAAACCAAATGTAACTGTTTGATAAAATATAAATCTATTTTAATCTAAAGGACATTTCTATTATCAAAAATGACTTATTTTAAAACAAGAACTGGTAACCGGCAAATACATTGTAGATATACATATAAAAATTTCTCCTTAAATAAATTTCAAAATGAAAAAACTTTAAAAATCTGATATTTAAAAATAGTCGGTGGGCCACAACTTACGTACCGGCGGGCCGTGTGTTGGAACCCCTCTTCTACATCATGAATATCCACCAACCTGGGTCAGAGTTGTACCTGCAACCTTAGGCGTACAAGACCAGCGCTAAAACAACTACGCCACCCAGCCAGAAACGTTAGATCATTTACGGTAAAACAAAGACTCACACATATCATACGCGCGACTTTGTAGTGCCACGTAATTAAAACTCTCCGTCTATCACTCGCATTTCATGAACTAAGTTGCTAAAACGAACTAAATGTTAAAAAGTTTAAAATAATATATATATATATATATATATTTATTTATAAAGGGTATTTTTGATAGTATGAATGCAATAACAATTCGAACGCATTCTATAAAATTTAAAAAAATGATCTGTGGGGAAAGCAGATATGAATTGCCAAAAAAAATGCTTTACTTTTCTGAACAATGAAATAATCTGAAAATGGAATAGACAGAATGTGAGAAGGGTGAAGGAAAAGTATTGGAAGAATCGGAACACATTCCACGAGATCTTGTGAAGTTAGGGGGATTGGACAAGAATTTCAAACATTTCTTTCTACGAATCGATAGTAAATAGTTGGAAATCCGAACCCAGTAAAGTTCCCAAAATTTTTCACCGAATGCTATCCCAAGGAACAGTAGTAGATTCAATAACGATAAATTGAAATTTAAATGCACCTTAAAAATGAATAATAATGAGCTTAGAGTAAGATTTCCAATTTTTTTCATTCCACAAATGATATACAAACTCCCAGGTGCAGAATGCTGAGAAGATCGTCTTTTTTAGGGAAAGCAGTAATATGAAAAAAATAAGTCAACTCATACTTTGGTCAACCAAGAAAATTTTATGTTAGTTTTTATTAAATAATGACAATTAATATAAATATGTACATACATAGGACAAAATCACATTATGAAGCGGAAAAATACCTTTTTAAATTAACATTAAAGATTTTTTAACCACATTAAATTTGTAATTATTCTTTTTGATAAAAGTTGAATTAAGAATTTATATTAAAACCAATGTAAAAAAAGAATGCTGACGTCTAACTATCATATGATTCTATTTAGGTTAAGTTAAATCTTCATCACCAGTTTTTAAAAAGCTGTTTTAATCAATGGTACTGCCATCTAGAGGAATAATAAAGACTGAAGTATATCTCTTGAACTATAATTAAGTGATTAAATTTAATTAATGAGTTAATATTTGAAAAACTGTATTACCATCAAGTGTCATCCACTACAAGTTTTAAAAAGTGTATTTGAACTTGAGTGGATGAATAAAAAAGATTTTATAAACGCGATTGAAAATTTGAACAAGATATATTGATATATATATAGGGAGAATGTGAGCTAATAGAGTGGCTTGAACACCGTATACTTCAAGAACTGAGACCCTAAAAAGCAGGAAAAGACGTTTAAAAAAGTACGTGGTGTTGGAAGACAAAAAAAAACAGTTAGAAAAGAAAATCAAATGCACATCATGTCCTTCTAGAAATAAATTGTATGGGTGCATAGCAAAAACAGGAAATAAAACTAAAACGTGACATAATTAAAAAGGCGTTAAAAATATATTATATTTAACTATCTAGATAAAACGGATTTTTTAATTATTATTTATGGTTCAGAGTAGTTAAAAATAACATTGAGATGGTGAAAAAATAGAATAGAATTCGATAAGCATGAAGGTATATTGCAAGACAAAAATATAATGTGAGTATTTCCTACTCCCAAATCCTGAAAGTTAATAAAGATTGTCCTTTCTTTCAAATAAATAGTATTTACATATACACAGGAATATACTTTTTTCACCTTTATCTTTTCTTTATTTTAAAAGCTTTCGTATTTATATTCAGAGGATAGCAAAAACCCATAATTTTTCATTCGTTAATAAACAAAATGTTACACTCAGGATTATAAAAATACAGTAGTAAAAAATGTTCCCAATTCTGGAGAATCTATCTTAACTTTTTGCTCCATCTAAAGCGAACTAACTAATAATTGTGACTACTAAAAAATACGAGAAGGGTTGATGCATTGTTTAGAATATAAGAAATTGAGAGAGATTAATTTACCATACAAATATTAGAACATTTTAAAAATTAATACACAAAATAAATGTTTCTTTTCAAAAGTGATCTCAAACTTCTCATGAAGCTATGCAAAAATTGTTATACAATTTGCCTTTAAATATTAAACCCACTCGTATTATATAAGAGATAACTTGCCCTTTTTTCAAAATGAAAATAAAGCAATTAATTTAAATTCTTGACATATGACCATTCAATAAAAGGAATTAAAATATATAATTATTAGTCTATATTATTTTTCTTTATCAGGTTTTTGAATTAATTGTGGGAATTTATAATATAAGCTTAAATATTAGATGGAGTACGTTTATTTGCGTAAAACAATAAGAACATAAAAATATAATCGCATAAAGTTTCTTATTTTCATTAGGCTAAAAAGAAACCGGAGAAAATGCGAAACTATATTTTTATATAAAATTGTATTTTTAGGAATGCACTTTGTCGCGGGTTCGAGTCCTGGTGCTACCGAAGAAGCGTCGCGTAGAATGGCCGATGCACATTAAATATACTTAGAGATGTCGTCCTCATCGAGGTCCTTCGCCAATATCCATCATGCTACTTCATAGTGCGAGGTCAACTCATTCACTTAGTCAATCACTCATTCGGCATGCATTTGTATTCCAATTGTAACTGAAGAAAAAGTTCAAACTTTAGATCAGTGCTTCTCAAAGTTTCAATATTCGCGACCCAATATTCAATCATAATTTTAGTCGCACTCACCTCATACAATAACAATGTATTTAAATCAATAAAACAATACTTTGACGTTAAAGCTACAATACTACTTTCACCTCTTAAGTGCCACTGGCGTATATCAACTTCTCGCTCAGCCAAAGCATTAATTTTCCCGGACGTATATATAAGTTTTTCCAAAGTGCGATCTTTTCTGTGTGCGCTGATATCCATAAAATTATTCCAAAGACCTTAGAAGGCGAAAAAAGGATCTTGACAGTGTTTGTGAAATATCTACTTACTTCAGATTATTTGCTTCTTTATTCCTTACACCCCCCACAACACATCGTATACGCGCGCCTACGTGAAAAAAGGTTGGCATTGGGAAGCGATGCGATAACTTTTAATCGGCAGTTAAGGAATTAATTTTAAACAGTACAAATTGTCAAGATAAGTGTTAATCTTTGTGTATAATTTTATATATGACAAGCCCATGGAGTTACTGGTAATTATTTAACTTGCTCTTAGCTTTGTACTGTTAAATTAATTATAAAATACATTGTGTAACACTGATTCATTTATAAACAGTGTAAATGTGTATTTTATTTTTCATTATGTAAGAATGTATTTATTAAGTAACTGAAAGTTAACAAACAATTTTAATTAAATAAAATTTTATTTTTGACTTTCCAATAGGCTCGTGCCCCCCTCGTAGAGTTGTCATGGCCCCGAAAGGGGGCGCGCCAAACAGTTTGAGAAACGCTACTTTAGATCCTCACATTCTCTTCTTACTAAACTCACCGAAACTGCTGTAAACCTTAAAAGAATCATTCACTTCCTTTTGACTGGTGTATCTCATTGACGCTTATAAATTTTTTTTTAAAAAAGTCTTTCCACTAAGAGCCCACATCTCACACAATCTCCATTCCTCTATTTTTCGCAAACTCCCTTCATGATATTTTAGCTAATACAACAAAAGAAAAGAATACCAATGCGAAATCCTCGAGAGAAACAACAAGTATAACAGAAAAAATGGACCTTTTTGTGAACTTTCCACTCGTGAATCCATTTTATTCTCTATCTCCATTCTTTATTTTTTAGCTTTAAAACCATAATCGCATTGCTTCGAAATGCATACAATTCATCGAAAATGCACAATCTGTGCACACATTCTGGAGAGGGATAATACTCGTATTATGGAAATAGAATGATTTTTCCTCCTTTTGCAGTATCAGAGTGCTTTGTTCTGAAGTCAGACACAATTTATTAAGCTTTTGGAGAAAGCCAGAAAAATATACAACTATACTCTTTTGAAAAACAACGACAGAAAAAAGACAATAGGTATTTGTTGTTGTGTTTCTTATCCTCCAACGATATGACATATGCCAAATCAGCTCCAGAAGGTTGTTCACAGAAAAAATCCATAATAATAAGGATATTGGATATTATATATAAAATCCCTCTTAGAAAGTCCGATGCATTTCAAAATGTGATCCGGTGAAGCTCGCTGGTCACAACATTTCTTACAAGTCTGGGGTGAGTTTTTCTGCCACTTTCAAATAAAAGACATTTCAAGTCGCCACTTGTTGATCTAGTCAGAGAAGCCAGGGGATGTTCCTGTGTACCATTCATGCGTAGGTGAAGCACACCATATTAAATTTAGTTAAGACTAGCTGGTATACCCGTTCTTCGCACGGGTGAATTTAAAAATTAAAAAATACAGACTGAAGGATAAAGAAGTTTTTAATGAGTTAATTTTACGTTAATTGTATAAATTAAACAAAAAAAAGCTTTTTACATAACTCAGCTGAACAAAAAAAAAACCATGTTTGCTAAATTTTAAGTCTTTAGATATAATTGCTGATTTTTTTTATTATTGTTATTATTATTTATGACGCCCCGTGACTTTCTTGTGGGTCGATTTTTGAAAACACCTACCTGCTCAGCAAAAATAACACATTGTTACAAATTTTGTGTAATAAACGCTAAAAATAGCGTAAATAATTTTTATCTGGATGTGTAATACGTTAATATTACTTTCTGATGCATTTATTTTATGTTAAACAGCTGTTACCCACGACTTCGTCCACGTGGAGTTCAACAAAAAAGTGTTTATTCACTTCGCAGAGTTTACGAAAACTTTTTCTTCTACTTTGCGAGCCTATGTTTCTTTTTGTTTTATTTTAATTCTATCCTTTTTGTTGAGCAAGGGGTGAAAGGGACGCATGACCTTTGACACTGTCGATGGGGTGAGGACTAAAATCTTTAGGATCAAAATAGGTCTAAGTAGCAAGTAGGATGAAACGCGAACACAAACGAAGCCGCAAGGAAGGGGGTGAAAGGAACGCATGATCTTTGACAATGCAGTTAATGACTGTAAAATCATTAGGATCAAGACATGAACGGGAAATGTCGCGAATGCCATCAACCTAATCAAAGAAAAAGTTTGATATAACTGCTAGCAATTGTTGAAACAAAAGGCTCGCGAAATAAAATAATCCCTATTTGAATCGGATATTGTTCACTATTTCATTGGTTTTAATTTCATTTTCTCGGAATCCTAATTTTTTCTAAAATAAAAATAACCTAAGTTATTTCTTATAACATTAGCTATCTTCAGTGAAAATTTCGTCAAAATTGGTCCAGCCGTTTCAGAGATTGGCCGGAACAAACAGAGAGACAGATAGATAGACAGACAGGCAAAAATTTTAAAAATAGATTTTTTCATGTAAGTACCGTATATACACTGCTGGACAATTGCTAGGGACGCATAACACTATCATCCATAGCAACCACAAAATGAAAGGAAGCAAAATGTGGAAACTTAGAATAAGTGCGGGATATTAGTAAGAAGAAGTATGAGTATGCAAATTTTTTTTCCACGTCTGTTCATCACGTGATAGCGTTCATAAGAGCTTTAAAGGTTTTGACGCGTGTGGACAGTTGTTGTTTCAAGTCAAAATTTTACAGGAAAGATTTAATAGACGAACTTAACATTTTTGGCATGTCTTCCCGACATCACATAGATGATTTTACGCGTGGCCGAATTATTGGAAAGATAGAAGAAGGGCGAAAAATAACAGATGTTGCCAGGAAGTTCGACATCGCTCACAGCGTTGTTTCACGGCTGTGGAAGTCATTTAAAACTACTCGAATGTGTAGTAGACGGCACGGGGGAGCTCGTGTTAGAAGTACGACGCCTGCAGAAGACAGATATATCGTCCTATCAGCAAAAAGGAACAGGCGCACCACAGCTCAGCAGGTGGCAAATCAGTTTCTTGCTGCCTCAGGAAAGCAGATCTCCCGAAAAACTGTTGCCAGACTTTTGAGGGGGAGGAGGACTATATGTACGCAGACCTGTTGTGTGTGTCCCATTGACCAGACAGCACCGTACTGCCCGTTTGCAATGGTGTCGTGAGCATCACAATTGGACTGAACAGGACTGGGCATGCGTACTATTCTCAGATGAGAGTAGGTTCAGTCTGTCATCGGATTGTAGACGCCAACTGATCTGGCGCGAGAGTGGTACTGCTTATCGTGCAGAAAATATCCTGGAAAAGGACCGATATCCGACATGCTGCATCATGGTGTGGGCCGGCATCATGATCAATGGCCGCACGCGCCTACATGTGGTTGCGAATGGGACTATGACGGGCCAACGATACATTGATGAAATTCTACTTCCTCTTGTTCGTCTTTTCCGTGGTGCTGTCGGTGATAAATTTGTTTTTATGGACGACAACGTAACATGTCATCGAACACTCGCTGTTCAGGATTGTCTAGACAACGAGGGTATTCAACGTCTGGTATGGCCAGCGCGTTCTCCAGATCTAAACCCCATTGATAATGTGTGGGATGGTTTGGGGAGGCAAGTTGCTGGTCGAAACTATCCTCCGACTAACAAGAACACGCTCATCCGTGCACTCACAGAGGAATGGGATAAATTGCCTCAACAGCTGCTGGATAATGTTGTGCAAAGTATGGTACGACGTGTGGAATGTTGAATCACACTCCACGGTGGACATATCCCGTACTGATACCTTTCTTTAAGGTGCCAGCTGACTTTTAGATGCATTGTTCCATTTCTCCGTACGCAGATCAAATGAACGTTTTTTTTTTCTTTCAGATGTTTCACAGCTTTTGTACTTTCCAGAACAATAAATATTCTTTATTCTAGTGTCTGAACATGGTGGCAACTATATTTTATCCTACTAGGCCTCATGTCTCGCTTAATGTTATGCTACATAGCAGTTTGTGATCCGTCCTTAGCAATTGTCCAGCAGTGTACTTTTAAATGAATTTAGTAAAAAGCTGTTAATTTCAAATTACAAACAGACACTTCATTTTTATTTATATGTATATATCTTGCATTAGAGTACAGTTTTTGATAAATGAGGGAAGTGCCAGTAACCCTTTCATCCTCACTACTCTGTTTGGCCAGTCCATCAGCTATCTCATTACCTCTAATGTTTACATTGCAATGGTATCCATTGTCTATCTGCGAGGAGCTGGACATCGTGGGTCTAAAAGATCATCCTCAGTTTGACTAGAATAGAAATACTGGTTTCACATCGTTTGCAGAGATTTGTGATTTGTTTACTTTAAGCAATAGATTCTAACAAATAATTTACATAAGACAAATTTGTGGTAGACGTGCAGACACTAACACAAAAATACACATTTTTTTCTTTTTCTTTTAGAAAATTAAATATAGTTAGAAAAAAAAAACTATACACACTTCCAATTCTTCATAAACTTCTCGCGTCTTTAGATGAAAATGGGTTTATCCACGTATAGATAATTTTAACTTAATACAGTGTACCAGCTCAGAAAAATTGGTGGTATGTTGTTTAGATTTTAAAATATCGCCTTTAAAAATCGTTTTAGATTTAAGAATAAATAACACTTCAGAGCCTTCAATTCGTATAAAAAATCTCATTCATGCAAGGTTTCCTAAAAATAATTGATGATTTGAAAAAATTTATTTTAAAAAGCAGGACCATTATGTTACTTTATAGTGCAAAGTTAATACTACTTACACTTACTCCATTTTATACTCTTGAACTGCGTTGCCAATTCTAATTTACTTAAAAGCAGACTCTTTGTTTCTGTCTATTTATTTTTTAAAATAATTCATTATTATTTACATATATTGCAAACAAAACTTTGTTTTATTTTATGAAGAATCAGGACTTTACTTAGATTATTTTTGTCCTTACTTCTAATTGAAATATCTATCAAAACTTTTATTATCTCTGGTCGTCTGATGATGACACACATATCTTGTTAGGTAATGAGGTATTCTATTTATGCGTCGAATAATTGTGACAAAGCCTAGAGAGATGACGTATTGATATATACATCCTTTCCAAGATATTATGAGTTGTTATTAATTAATTATCGAATTTATACGGCTCAATGTTTAAAAGGCTGTGGCTGACGATGAGAAACCCCAAATATCACATATTGCTTTCCTCTGATTGGTGCGGGTTCTGATCAATGCTGCAGGAGCACATGAATATAGACAGATTTCTTCAGAGTAGGATACATTTCCATCCTTCATCTAAGACATTATGCTCAATTTGTTTTGGTGGACGGGCTACATTGTGAGAGTGGAGAATATCGGAGGGCTGCACCTTTTTCAAATGATTGCATTCATTCTAAAGAGAAATAAAATAAAATAGTGCAAGTTTTATGCCCTTTTTGTATTGTTCTAATTGCATATTGCCTATAGCTTAATGCACATTTAATTTTAGAATAAGTGTAATGAGACGAATGTACTCTGTCGCAATTTTCCCCCATTTTTTCAAAAATTAGTAGCGAGATTCCTCTTAACATGCTGCTAGTTCATGCCACCTTCTGCTTGCATCTACAAGGTGGCCCCAAATTCATGGTGGAAACTTTAAGGGTAGGTACAGGTCATTATAACAACTATTTATTGTGTAGGAATGTATGGGCGCAAGTGTCGTGGCGAGGCACTAACATAAAAAATAAGAGACGAAAGAAAAGACAAAATGTTTATTGAAAGAGTCTTTGACAAGTCTAATGCTTACTGCAACTGCTCGGCAAATGAACTATTAAGTCTCGCTGCAGGGTACATTGCTGTAGCATTCTTTGGCAGACAGGAAGATAGTAGTTTTCCGGATTCAAAGTTTGCACACTCTGAAAATGGAAGATGCGTAAGTGATTCTCATTTAACATTCCACAAACGGTCTGATGACTCACACTTACGTGATGAGCAACAACACTTGTACTTGACTCGGGTCTATCAGCCTCAATGTTCAAGATCCTTTCTGCCAGGCTTGGACTGCGTACAGCACTTCGTCGATCAGCATCATGTCTGGTGACGTGAAACGAATGTGTTTCACGAAGTTGACGATGTAGCCCCTGAAACATTCTATGATTCAGTATTCGTCGATTAGGAAACTGCTCGTGATACCTTCGTAGCGCAGCTCTGCTGTTATCATTTGTACGGCTGTGCATGTAATGCATGTCTGCATTTTTGGCATACGTTTAGCCACCCATGGTAGACACACTAATTAAGGATGACGCTTTCTGCAACTGAAATGCATCATGTTGAAGGCGTCTAGACATATACTGCCTCCTACATGCAAAATAACCAACCATAACTCCATTTCTCTTCTATTTTCCCTGCGTCTCTTTCGCCCATACATTCCTATACAATAAATGATTGTTACAATGTCCAGTACTCTTAAAGTTTGTTCCATGAATTCAGAACCATGCTGTGTATTTACTCTCGTTGAGTTTCATGCAAGAATTACTTTGCTCACAATATATGTCGAATAAAATATAAAGAACAATTCTCCAACAAATTTTTTTCATGCATGGAAATTTTTCAGCAGATGAAGATTTATGAAAAGTCAAATAATTAGCTAAGCAATCTGCACTTTGGCAGCTTTATGTCTTTAATGGTAACATAAGTAAGAACATTGCTTTCTTATATGTTGTTTGTATTTAAATTGTTTTGATTAGTTATGTGAGCACGGCAGTCTAAGCCATTTAATTAACTAAAAAATCCAACACAACAAAACACTGCAAACGACTGATCACCAATGACCATTTGCTTTTTTATCTTACTTTTGGCAACGCTTCTTCTAAAGCCATCATTTAATGCCCTTATTTTTATTTAAAAAAGAACGACAACTTTATATTTCTTCTTCAACCTCCTTCAAAAAAGTACATTCTTTCATCGTTTCCGAAACAGTAACATTTGGACAAAAGGCAATCTTTCTGTGGAAGTGCTTTCCATCAAGAAAGAGAGTGTGGAGTAATAACGGTCAACAGGAGTATATTCCAGTGGTCAGTAAGAGTTGCCAGAAGCTACTTAATGACATAGTCCAGGAGTAAATAAGATACTGGTCACTTTGACCGAATTTCTCGTATTTTTTGGCTAGATGTAACATTTAAAGGCTATATTTAATTTGAAGCTGAGAGTTGCTAAGTTATTTTCAAATGACGCCATTAATAAGAATTCAAATTGAATGTTCATTTAACACTGAACTTACCAGTGGTTAAATGGCCGCTTTTGAGACTTAATTCATAATTGTTCAATTCCAGGTTTTCAAATTTCTTAATAGCAAATTATAACATTTCTCATGTAATATACAGCTACTTATATAATTTTTTCAATATCATTATTTTTCCTTCGTTTTTACTTGTAATCATAAGTACTTTACTATCATCTACCATTGACTCAAGTAAAATTTATGAAATGTTATAATTATGTAGAGGTAAAATATATGTACATTATAAATTCTTTTCCAAGTTTTCATGGAGAATATCATCCGATTCTCTTTATTTACAGTTTCTTTTATGCCCGATACAGAGCACGCAGCCTGTAAGTAACCCACGAGACAAAATGACAATCGTTACAAGTATTTGCTTGGTGGTTAGCTTCATTTGCAATATTAATAGGCTGCAAACTTTGGGTAGTAAATAAATAAAATAGCGATTTTATTTACTTTTTTATTGTTGATCTATTCTATTTGCAATAATAATAGGCTACAAAGTTTAGATATTAAATAAATAAAAATAGTTTTTTAGTAATAATTTTTGTATTTCATTATTAATGAGTTATTCTAAGGAAAATTATATAAAAACTTACTTCTGAAATTTCATTTCAAAAAAAATTCTCGGAAGAAAGAAATAATATAAGCGAGCATTGAAATGGATGAAGAACAAAATTCTGATAGTGAGAATGGTATGTACGATTTATTGGACACTTACTCTGAGTAATTCGAAACGGATATTAGGGAAGAGAACATTGTGAATACGCGTAGGGAGCGAAAAAAATACGGTTGTTGTCTAGTTCCGAAGTCGAATGGGATGAGAAAAAGAACGATCAGAATATTAAAACTTCAATTTATAGAACTGTTTGAGAAAAATTTCTAGAAGGTTCTGAACCTGCCAGATCCCCGCTACATACTATTTTTACAGAAATATCAGGGCCAACAAGATATACAAAGCGTAATAACATGAAGAGCAAGTAAGAAATGTATTTTCGATAAAAAGCAGAAACTGGGATGAAGTATAACTTTTCTTTTAATTTGAATAAGGATGTATATGTAAATTACTGAAATGAACGATAACTTTTCATTTAATATTCTTCTTTCTAAATATGTTTAAGTCTACGATCCAAAAAATTGTGCTTAAAAATAATTTTACTCAACAATTATTTTGTATTTATGTATTCGAAATTATTTATAATCAGTTGGGAAAAAATATAACACTTATTTAAAAGGTGGTTAGTTGACTCCCATTCGTAGAGATAGTTATATACGAGTATAATGTGTCGGGGTAGGTTTAGTGATAAATAAGATAAATAATTTGACAAGCTGTTATTAGCTTACTTAGGTATTAAATAAAAATTTCCATGTATACCAATTTTCTAATAATTTTTGTGTAGTACTTTATATTAATTCATTATTAAGCAAAAAATATATAAGCAATTGCGCTGAAACTAAAATACATATATATATATAATATAAAAATAGTTATTTATATTCGTATATGAATGCAATATTTCGTTATCGTTTCCCTCCCCCCCTTTACTAAACCTTCGCTGTAGACTTAGTACCGCTTCAGTCTAGAAGCGCAGAACCAGTACAGTTCTGGAAACCGTATAAATTATAATTTTAGAGGAATTTGCCTTTTCACTATCTCTTCTGACTTTTCCTATTTAAATATCGTCGCCAGGTTCTTTTACCTGTGAAAAATCGTAACACGTTGTACCAGTGTTCTCCCTATAAAGGAATCCATAATTTTCGTTACTGGGCCGCTGAAATATGACATGTATAATAATAATCCACTGAAATGTTTTCCCGGGGGAATTTAATTCATAATGTTCCTCAGCCTTGCAATAGTTCGCGTGATAATTAATTTCTAGTTTACCTGCCTAGCAAAAAATAATTAACCGGAACAATAAGAACTCCCGGTTGACCATGACTATAAATAGACGAGATCTCCAGGGCGAAAAAGAACGCCTTTGTCTTTTGTATTTCTTGCGCACGTGTTTGTTGTTTGTTTTAGCCCTTTGTGGTTTGCGATTGCAAATAAAAATGATTTTAAAATAACAACATGTTTTCTTATCAGTCTATTTCCTTATTGCAACGTGGCCGAGGTAGCCGAGTGGTGAAGGTATTGGATCGTGACTGGCCTCGTCACGAGTTCAAGCCCAGTACCCCTGAAGACCCGCCGTGTAGGGCAGCGATGCACGTTAAATCTGTCGAGAGCTGAAACGTCCTCCCGTTAGTGTGATAATTAGGAGAGAGGGTCCCAGCCCACACAGATGTCATCCACTTCACTTGACCATTTCTCAAAATTACGTGGTCCGTCGCCAAAAGCCATCGTGTAACTGAACACTGCGACTTTCATATTCTCTCACTCTCATTCATTCCACTATTGCAACAATGAAATTAATTGACCCCCGTCCCCTACAAAAATTTCACATTACAAGATAAAAATACCTTAATTCAAGTTAAGTTATTATATATATGTATAAATAGATAGATCTGTTTCTCTTCTTGTGAGGAAACATTTAGATGGTTAATTATAAAATTACTCAATGTGATGCTCTTTCTTTCTTTGACAACAGTTACCACAATAATGCTTTAGGCAGTAAAATAATAACATCAACAGTTTTAAGTTCTTCTGCCGCACGGTGGAGTATATTAAAGGATGCAAAACAGATTTAAGATTCTAGCACAGTTATAACTTAAGCAAAAGTCGCATATTTTTTTTATTACTTAAATAATAGTTTACTATAAAACATAGGTTTCAAAATTCCCCCTTTTCAATTCCTACTATTATCTCACACTCTCTATTTATTTATTTATCTTGGTGGAATTTGTCAATCGTTAATAAAATACATTTTAAAGTTCTCATTTAAGCTGAAATCTTCTACTCACTATTGCTTTGGGTAAAAATACGATAATTTAATTATAGTTGATTAAAATTGATTGACTGAAACAAATTATTTAAAAAAATACAGATGCAGCTACGTTGTTTTCATTTTTAGTGATTTGGGTCAAAACTTTAAAAAAAAATCTCACGTGTTAAAGCATTCAGTCGAACTGAAATTTTATATACACGATTGTTTTGGATCACAATATGATACTTAAATAATAATTAATTAAAGTTAATTACCAATTAATGCTGTGATTCTGTCCTATGTATATACATATTTTTTTTAATTGTAATTATTTAATAAAAAGTAGCTAAAATAAAAATTTTCTTTGCTGATCTAAGTAGGAATTGACTTAATTTTATTTTTAATATAACTTGTTTATTTTAAACTGCCTGAAATTGGGTTGAGAATAAACTAGTTGACTGGTTGAGCATTGCAATTCAGCGAAACAGTTCCAAATTCATTTTAGATGGGTTTTTTTTCCTTTAACTTTAGTTTGTGTATTCGAAGCAACAAAAGGAATTGCTATAAGAAATAGAATCTTTACACAGGGAGAATATCTTTTTTATCTATTGCTTTTTTCATCTCTTGAGTTTTTTCCGAATCAAACAAATGGAAAGAATTTGAAGGAATTCCTGTCCCAAGAGAAGACAATGTATACAGTTTGCCTCGAAGTATGGCAAAAGAAATGACTTATCTTTTTTTACTGTTCAAGTTTTTTCCTTTTAAAAATTAATCACGCTGTTTTGAAATGTATACTTCCATCGAAAACCAATGTTCTCTGCGCACGCGAAGGTGGAAGAAAATGACAGAGAGAAAAGGGTTTTCTCTCTTTTGCTATATCTGAACTCCTCGTCTCAAAGTTATTCTTTATTCTACACTGAAGGAGAAGCTAAACAAACAAGTCTACACTTCTGAACTTCAAGGAGGGTTGTACAAAAGAGAGAACACCTCTGTGCTTAATTCAAGTCATGTGGGAGACGGAAAGTTTGTAAAAAATAAAATAAATTAATATTGCATTGCTTTTGTAAATACTAATGCTTTGAAAGGAGTAATATATCATTTTTTAAAAATATTTTTTCGTGATCTCAAGTGCATGTATGGATGATAATAAATACTTTTCTCGCCGAAAGGGGATTTTAAAGTTAACTTATTTGTCAAGAATATACATTTGAATTCGAATTCGGTTGTCTAATAAATAGTTGTTCTAGATTTATTTAGTCAATTTGCAGCCAAGAGAGCAATTTGTAAAATCACTTGACTTGGAAACAATTTTTTTTTCTTGTTTATCGAAATTATTTCCAAGTATGAATGAAAATTATTAGTTTCAAAACTTATTAAGTTAGTAATTATAACTTTATTTCATAAATTTTGAGGTTTTTAATTTCGTAGCAATACTATTTTTTTTTTTTTATGTTTATAGCTAAAATCAGCAAACCCTCAATGGATCATACGCTAACAATAACTAAATTTGTTGCGTTGCCTCCTTTTCTATTGCTCGAAATGGAGATGTCTCTGATCGCTTAGGTTCCGGAGGGGGGTCCGAGTTCCGAACGCGTTGGGAATTGTCGTCTTTAAATCGGCCTCGAAAGAAAAAACCAGTTATTCAGACTAAATCACATTTATCCATCTAACAATAAACATGATTACCCGGTATTTAAGAGGAACAAAAAGTAGAAATAAATAATGGGTACTTATCTTTATATATAATGAAATGTGCAATCTCCGAAATCCCTATATCTTCCTATATCTGTAAATGTCTAAGCAAATACAATTCCGGACTCCAACTCTGGAATAAGAAAATATAAGGGTTGCCCACATGAAAAGTGGACAAGCACAATACAAAGAATGATTTTGTTGGAACTCAAAATAAATGGCTTTAAGGGCTGTAACACAGGTCCAATCATTTCGGAAACAGGTATGTCTTCACTCTAGAAAGAAAATCGTTTATTCTTGAAAAAGTCAAACCCGACTTCCACCAATTCATCGTCCAAATTGAAATGTTCTACTGTCTTAAGTAACCTAAGGGCCTAGAAGTTACAGACTGATAAATATGGACTGAATGGTGGGTTTTCTAACATTTCCATAAGGATTTTATTAAGTTGTCTTGATTTCACGTGAGACATGTGAGTGGTCATTGTCATGGAGATCCAATATTGCATTCTCGAAAACGTTTGCACCAACTGTTCCAAGACGTTCGACCTAAACAGTGTTCGCCATAGACTGCGCCTATTCACCGATAGATGTCCGTATAAAACTAAACTCCTGCAATCAGAAACCTTACTACCGCTCTTTGTTACAATCTGGGCGCATTCTTATAAGCCACGACTTTACTTTCGATTAATTTTCTTTATCATTAACAGGTTTTACCTTTAAGCATTGTGTGTGTGTACACTATGTACCGTCTACAATCTGATCATTCTATAAATGAATTACTTTATTCACTTTGTGGAAATCATGGAAAGTTTTACATTTTTTAATTGGTTATTTTTTTCATAATTTAAGCTTTATTGAAGCATTTTCAGAATAATCTGACTATCAAATTATATATGATTCAGGACCAGTTATCAAAATTTATGAATTTTTTTAATCATCGCAGCTTAACCTAATTTAGCTCTTGTGCCATAAAATCAATTCATCAATCAACGTGTCCGTGTTTGGTGAGAGGCTGCTATAGCTGCACTCATTCTGACGCAAACACATATGTCCACTTTTCATTTGGGCAAACCTTATATTATCGCGGGCTTCAATGCAGGAACAAGAGATTGCAATTCAAGCAAAACTAGGGAAGCAAACTTGTCCTCATAACATATATTCTCTGCCTTTGACTATTTATATGATATTTAGTAATGATATTCATTTGCGCTATTGAGTTATTCTATCTCAAAATGACAATTTGGCTAAATGGGAAAAAAACATGTGCTACAGAGAATAGACCTCACGAATAGCCCATTGATTAAAAATTTATCATTTTTTAAAAAAAATTAAATTGTTATTATTCTATTTGTCTTCTGTCACAACTCGTATTCCGTTTTCACATCGATACAGAAAACTATGTATGGAACATTAATTATGAATAGCATTGAAGTAATGGTGCTTTGATAACAGTAACTGGACCTAGACAATTTAGAAATTCAAACTACATCATTAAAAATTGAATGACAATTTTAATATAAATTTCGGTAGCGGTAAGAAAATATAATAATAAAAAGCCTTGTTTTCCAAAGCAAATAATTCTACACTCGAAAGAAAAAATGCCTTTATTTATTTCAAAAGGATTACAAACCTATTAGTATTTGTCTATTAATTGCAGACGCAGATAGAACATCCAAAATCTTATTTTGCAGGCTTAAGGTATCCGACTACGCACGTTCTGAACCATGATTTTGCAAAAGCGTATAAATGGATAATATTTCGGATATTTAATGTCACTTAGATTAGAAAACGTATATAAAATTCTTTTAAGAATATTATTACAGTAAAAAAATATTTAAGTACAATATTTTGACAAAAAATTAACATAGAATGACCCATTTTTAAAATATTGTCCTTTTGTGAAAAATGTTTCTATTATAATAATATTTTGCCTGTATATAGCTCATACCTCTGTATAGAGGCTCAACTAGAATTTTTGAAATATATAACTTAGAAGTGTATTTATCCATATATTTTACTACAACAGAGGGGAGAAATTTTAACAAAAATACGCCGATAATTATTTGAATTGGTGGTAACTCTGAAAATTATGTGAATTTTTCAAAAATCCTAGTTCAGACTCTCTGGAGAAGTCTTTATTTTAGATAAGCAAATTATTATTTTTTCGAATCATTTTTTTATAAAAGGGGTACGTATTGGAGAAAGTGTTATTCTTAATTTTTTGCCAAAATATTGTATTTAAATAATTTTTTTGATATAATGTCCTTAAAACTATTTTTACATGTATTCTAATCTAAGTGACACTAAATATGAAAAGTATCCATGCGATATTTTAAAATCATGGTTCCAAACGTAGTTGGATACCTTTATCACATATTCCCTTTTTCAAACTAATCAGCAAATACTTAAAGTTTATTGCGCTTCTAGTCGTTCGTTTTGAAGTCGAGTAATTTGCATTACACATTCTATTTATGTACTGAATATTAATTACGGAGAATGGATAATGGCAGAGAGTAAGCTATGTTGAGCTGAAATCAATTATTTGTTCAACTTTAAATCTGAATGGTTAAAAGTCTATCTCTCTCACTCTGACAAACATTAAGGATCACATATTGCGTCTTCATCGATTACCTAGATTTTGACCAATGACATTGTGTGTAGCATGTAATTTAATATAAGTTCTCATATTAAAATACTACTGAAATTCCTGTCCTTAAAGAGAAATCAGTTCCTGTGAAACTGAGAATTATGTGTGAATTATATGTTGCTGTTATGTATGGAATGTTCAACGGCGTAGTTGCTCAGACGTTCTCCTTGTAGTCTTCGGGTTCGAACCTGCCCCAAGTCAGTGGATTTCCTGATGCAAAAAATCGACAGTGGCCATGTCGTACGATTATGCGTCATGTTAAAGATCCCAAGAGTACCTATTTCGCAAGGGGGTTCTCAACAAAATATCATTCCAAGTATAAATTCGCATCTTCAAATCTCAGGAAATTAGGCGTCAAAATGACATTGTGGTAATGGATATCCACATTAATATTGCCACTCTGAAAAGTGATACCAGCTACCGGTCTGAAACGATAATTACCTTTCCGCAGCCCCCTTTGAAAGAAATAAAAAAAATGTTACATGAAGCGAATGCACTGTACATTTTTGCAAAAAAATTATGTTCAATTGCTATTAAAGTAGGTCACTGAATTTCATATTGGATATTAAAATACATATGAATTTCTAATCAAAGAATCATTTTTCGTATGATTTACGTGACCGCGGTAGCCTAGTGGTCAAAGTATCGGGTCATGGCTATCATAAGTTCGAGCCCAGTACCATTAAAGACTCTTCGTGTAGGGGAGCCTTGCACCTTAAATCTGCCGAGAGTTCAAACATCCTCCCGTTAGTGTGGTAGTTAGGAGAGGGGGTGCCAACTCACACACAAGTGTCGTCCTCGTCACTTGATTTAAAATAGCGAGATCCATCATCAAAAACCCTTCTGTAGCTGAATATTGCGGCGTTAACATCCACTTACTCACTACTCATATGATTTACTCATTAGAAATTTGATGATATAGCTTTTTAAGTTAATAAAAATGAAAGCTCGAATTATACATACACAAGTAAACAGATTATCAACACGATTTTTTCTTTGAAATGGGCTTCATTTTGGCAAACATAGTGAGAACCATTTTAAAGGCGGTACGATCTAGTAGTGGCTCCTGCTATCCAGTTTTTGACGCTTAAATTTATTCCATTCAAGATCACGTTAAATGCTAAATATTGCAGTGTTTTAATTTTACCGAGAGTATCAAAGCCAAAATGTTTATCAAGGAATCTTTTACATGCCACATAATCATATGGCATATGTGTCCCTACGATTTTTACATCCAGAAAATATATCTACTCCAGCCGGAATCAAACCCGGAACCTAGGGCTTACGAAGCAGAAGCCGATACGTCTAAGCCAACAAGCCAATGTCAACACGATTCATGGGTTCTTTAATGAGTAATGTAGTGAAGGTTATACTCTATTTGTTTTCTAATCGATTCATTTGTTTCAATCGTCATTTTTAATCAATTACTGTAGCAAAGAGATGACGTTTTTTCCAGCTTTCCCCCTGGTGTCACCTCTAGACACAAAAAAAAATCTCGTAGCACTTCCGAAAAAGAAGTAATGGGACCCAAAGCAATATCTCTCTTAAAATACTCTCCGTCAATAAAAGAGAATAAGAAAGAACAGAAATAACAGTCACTAAATGGATATACCGCTGTAAATGGTCAGAGAAGTCACTTAGTGACAAAGTTCTGTTTAGACAGAGTAAATAAGAACTGGTCAGTCTTCAGTAAGAATCTCACGCTATCGCGCTGAATCATTATTTTATTTGCGAACAGTGCCTATTACTTCGTTTCCAATTCGACACTTTTTTGCAATACTTTTACGCCTCTTTAAGATTGTAATTACTTACATCCCTTATTAAGCTAAAGAAATGTTTTAAGAAACAATTAATATCATTACATTTTTAATGAAAGTAATAAACTATCAAACAGTTTTAATGAAGTATCAAACATACGTTAACTTTGATTTAAAGAACTGTTTTTAAAAAATAGAATGTGCATTACAGATTCGTATATTTCAGAGGGAATTAATTTTTCTTTTTAAATTAACATATGTTAAGAAAACTTTATTTAAAAAAATTAACCTTTAAATATGTGTTTCTCACTACGTGAAAAACGCATATTTCACACATTCCATTTGTATTGACTTAAATTTTCGTGAATTAATACATGTGGAAATTGAATGAATTTTGCACTGCATTTTCAATCCTAACTTTTTTTCTTTGGTTTTGTAAAATATTTTTAGATAAAAAAAATAGTAACTTTTTTTGTTCGTGTATATTTTAAATTTGAAACAGAATTGATTTCTCTTCACTTGTTTTTCAAGTTCTTAGAAATATTATTTTTGTATAATATATATTGTATGTTATCCTATATAAACTTCTTTTACATATACGGTGAAAATCGCTAACATGAATCTAATGAAACTAAAATATTTTTTCATGTTGAAGAATATTGGGGAAAAAAAATATTTAAAAAAATTAAGTTCACACACACACACACAGTAGAGTACATTTTATTTACATAGGTATGTATATATACATGCATTTAATAAAAAAATCGATGAAACAAAAACATTTACAAGAACCTATTAAAATTTATTACAAATTTCTTATTGAAAAACAAAATTTTATTGAATTTTTGGAAAATAATCTGATATTTTTTTACATTGTCCGTTTAGTTCAATAAATTGTCGGATGTTGTCTATTTTGCTATTCATTTCACCATTGAAATATTTGCGTCTAAATAACTGCGCATACTTTTCATGTTGTTCTTCACTTAGGATGACGTGAGAACAGGAGTAGTAGTATTTATTTCATTTCCGTCGTTGAAATATGCATCAATGATATTTTTTCAGCTTTAAACAAACTTCAAAATGTCTTTGTCTACCATAATTGGAGCTGTACACACATTATCATCATTTACTACAATGCATTCTTCGAATGAGGCAGTAGGACACTCTCATAAAATAGAAATCTTCTGAAACATATCATTAAGTATCGGCTCATTTTCGATATACTCCTTTTCCGGTTTTGGGGTGGGGTGAAGTGGTTTTCGTTTCGTATTAAAAGAAAAAACGCATGAAAATACAGAGTAGTTTGGTGGCTCCGTTGAATTATTTCAAGTTAATCAAAATTTTGCGTTAGCAGTTTTCCTCTGTATAATCGTTCTGAACTAAGCTCTCCAGAAAATCAGCGAGTGGTACTTTTTTGTATGGGGCTTAGCATATAGAATAAGAAAATCAATTATCTTCAACTTATTTTTAAGGCCTGTTTTATTTTAAATATTACTCCTTTCTTTCTGAGCTCGCTTAAATTTTTGAACAGGTTTCAATAGCCAAATGAATATCATGGTGTCATAACAAAATAAAAATCAGATTTCTTAATAAAGGTAACCATACGTTTGACTCATTTTAAATGATTTTTTTAAAACTGAAATATATTTTTTTTTCAACATGCTTACGGTTTCCAAGACTTAAAAAAAATTTGAGAAATTCTAGGTTATCGTCGCTTTTAATTATCTTTGAAATTTGTATCTATCTCTCTTTTTCTCTTCTCTTGCTGCATCCGAAACAGAACTCTTAGGACTAAATGTCTTTGATCATTTGGAAGCATAATTGGGCAACAGATCTTAAAGTCACAAATTTCAGAGATGCTTTAAATACAACGGACAACTTAAGTTAAAAAAGCTCTTAGTTAAAATGATTTACTTTTCTTTATGATGATGAGAATATTTTTCTTCATTTACATCTGAAAATATATTATTTAATATAACTAACTTTCATTATAGTCAAAGTTATTTACATGAAACCTGGATGATTTAATTAAAATAGTATAATTTTAATTAACATAAAAGTATTATAATTTCTTTTTCACTCAATATTTTTTAGGAGAAATTTATAAAATTTTGCTTTTGTACGTCAAATATTATTTTATGTATTTAAGTTTTAACATAAAAAAGTCACTATTTATAATTTTTAAAGTTAATTTTTGAATAAAACTACAATGAGATATGCAGGATACAGGTCGTAAAAAGAGTATAATTTTTTATCATTTCTGTATTTTTAAAGCGTCAAAATCAGTATTTAGATGGATAGAATATAAGATGGAATGCGGTTTGCTACGAAATTAAATATTAAGTTTATAAAAATGAATGTTGTACAAAATAAATCCAGAAGGAAAAAAATAGATATCCCCCTGACTAAACAATGAAGTATATAGCAGTAAGATGCGTGTGAACGTAATGAATAATAGATGTTGGAAAAGGGGAAGGAATCCACTGCAAATTCTTGTAATATTAGAGATATTAGGTGATAATTTCATATTTTCTCTCTAACGATTGACAAGCGTTAGATGGATAGTTGAAACTCAATGAATTTCCAAATGAAATTTCACACATAAAAAACTTTATTAAATTTTATAATGCTAAAGAATTATAAAATGAAAGAAGATAACTAATTTTCCTTGCCATATTTCTGAAAAAAAATTTAATTCGGCTGTAAAAAGTACATCTCTATCTTGTATTGCATGAGTATATGTATAGCTAGTTGGTATACCCGTTCTTCGCACGAGAGAATTGAAAAATGAAACAATACAGACTGAAGGATAAAGAAGTTTTTAATGAGTTAATTTTACGTGAATTGTAACTTAAACAAAAAAAGCTTTTTTCGTATGTAAGCTGAACAAAGAACCTTGTTGGCTAAATTTAAAGTCCTTAGATATATAGCTGATGAAAAAAAAATTCTATAATGTCCCGTAACTTCCTTGTGGGTGAATTTTTAAAAACATCTTCCTTCTGCTCAGCAAAAGTAACACATTGTTATAAATTTTGTGTAATAAACGCTTAAAACAGTGTAAATTATTTATATCTGGATGTGTAATACGCTAATATTACTTTCTGCTGCATTTATTTTATGTTAAATATCTGTTCCCCGCGACTTCGTGGAATTAAACAAAAAAGTGTTTATATATATATTTCCTTTTGGTTTTTTGTATTAAATTTATTGAATAATCTCTATATATACAATATTAAATTTAATGAAAAAAACCTCTATATGTACAGTATTAAATTTATTAAAAAATCTCTCTTTGTACAATATTAAAATTATTGAAAAATCTCTCTATATACAATATTAAATTTATTGAACAATCTCTCCATATACCATATTGAATTTATCGAACAATCTCTCTATATACAATATTAAATTTATTGAACAATCTCTCTATATATACAAAATTAAATTAATTGAAAAATCTCTCTATATGCAATATTTCGTGTACGAGTTTCTTCGGCTAAAACAACAACGCCGGTAGCATCCCTCGCACGTGAACATGCCACGTAGAGTTGCCCATGGGAAAAGCAACTCTTAGTTAAATTTATGCCAACTGTGCTTAACGTTTGCCCTTGTGACTTGTTAATTGTCATAGCAAAGCTGACATTGATAGGGAATTGCAGTCCTCTGAATTCAAAGGGGAAATTCGATGGTATTATTGGAATTCGTGGTATAAATACTATCCCACCTTTTCCACATCCGGTTATTATATGACCTTCTATAACGTTTTTTTGCAATGACACTACTCGCAGCCTAGTAGCATTGTACAATTTTGGTGGGTTTAAGTTACGGAGTAGAATGACGGCACACCAATCTTAAGTTCTAGTTTGAGTGGGGGAGTAAACCAGGCACAATTATAGTCTAAAAATTATGTTAGATAATTAACCACTTCATCCGGATCACAAACTGTACTGATCATTGGAATGATGATACACGTTGAATGCAACAGTTCAAAACAGGACGCATGGCCTTTGACACTGTCGATGGGGTGAGGACTGTAAAATTATTAGGATCAAAACACGTCTAAGTAGCAGTAGGGTGAAACGAACACAAACGAAGACGAAAGCAAGGGGTGAGAGGGACGCGTGACTTTTGACACTGTCGATGGGGTGAGGACTGAAAAATCAAAAGGATCAGAGGACATGAACGGTAAATGTCACGAGTGGCAGCAACCTAATCAAACAAAAAAGTTTGATATAACTGCTAGAAATCGTTGAGATAGAAGGCTCGCGAAATAAAATAATCCCTATTGAATAAAAATAATCCCTACTGAATAAAAATAATCCCTACTGAATAAAAATAATCCCTACTGAATAAAAATAATCCCTACTGAATAAAAATAATCCCTTTTGAAATAAATAATCTATATTGGAATAAATAGCTCCTATTTGAATCGGATATTGTTCACTATTTCATTTGGTTTAATTTAATTTTCGTGGAGCCCTAATTTTTTTTTTCTAAAATAAGAATAGCCTTACTCCTTATAACATTAGCTATTAGCCAGTGAAAGTTCCGTCAAAATTGGTCCAGCCGTTTCAGAGATTAGCAGGAAGAAACAGAGAGACAGACAGATAGACAAACATTTTAAAAATTGATTTTTTATATAAGTACCGTATGTACTTTAAAATGCATTTAGTAAAACGCTGTTAATTTCTAATTACAAACAGACGCTTCATTTTCATTTATATGTACAGATTACCTCTGTTGTAAATAAATGCAAATATACAAAGCATTGATGCTAATTACTAAGAAATTGGTACGATAGCAAAATTAAAATAAAGAAATATATTTTTAGTGCTTCCAAATCAAATTTTAAATGTTAATTGCTTTAGCTCAGCGGTTTATAAAAAACGTTTTTTTCATAAATGCAGGAAAACACTTTGTTATGCAAATTGAGTTGATTAAAAAGAATGATCTTTATTTTCCGTGATAATATCCCAACATTATCGAAATATGTAACGTAAAATATAAAAATACGATTTTACATCGTTACTCCCTCTTATATTTCCTTTGGGACACAAATTGCTATTATAAAAAAAGCAAACAATTTTATTGAAAAAATATAACATTAAACAATCAAACGACTCTTTAAGAAAATAATGGTAAAATAAAATTCCCTAGCAAGTATGAAGAACAAATATAATATTTGTCATTATGTATAAATGGGCTTTGATCTATAAAGTTTTAAGTGCTTAAATGGAGATGTATGTAACATGTATTTTTAGATATAGAACAATTTGAACTTCAGATCCTCATACCATAAAAATCCGGATAATAACGCGCCCCTATACTTTCAAGCTGCATTTTTTACTGTTTAGATATATTCGCCTTATAACAGGCTCTCCTTTTTTATTACGAAGGAGCATCTATAGGAGTATGTGCAAAATGTACATATTCTTAACGTACAAGGACATTATCGAATTATTTATTCGAAGTATTATCCCAGGTATTGAAAAAATAGTATAATTCTAAAACTATATTCCTTTAAGTTTATTAGGAATATCATTTCTTGTAAATGAATAGTATTTTGATACTATATAGAGCTTGATTTATTTATTTATTTTGCGTATCTCCTGTTTTTTATATTTAAAGCTATCATTTTTATACCGTCGTAATACGCGCTCCCGTAGTATTCGATCTTATTTTTTGTGTTAAAAGTACGCGTTATACGCCGTATTTTACGGTATTCAATGACGAAATTACAGAAATAGTGAAACTGTTCTAAATCGAGTGTGAACGTTCACTTTCTTAAATGTAAATCCTTTATTTGAGCCCAGACACAAAAGAAATGCACAGAAAAACGAGTTCTCATGAACAATTTACGCTTCCTTCACGTCGTTCCTCTTTTTTTCGTCCATAGAATATTTTTAATCTTAACAAAGGAAGTATCTAGAGGATAATATCTTCTCTGAAAAGCACGGGATACTGTATTATGTTCCATTCGAAGCATGTCAGGTGAAACACATTTGCTAATTTATTTCTGTTTATTTAATGTGTTCTTATTTAAAAACTTAAACACACAATTGTCAGAATTGTGGAACCAGCATCACACAAATCCATGTGCGTGAAGGTAGAAGCATGATGAAGAAAAACAAATTCCAGGAAAAAGGGATTTTTTTTTATTTTCTCTTTCGTGATGCTTGAGCGATTTGTTCCAGAGTTCTACTTTATGTACTTTACACTGTGGGGTAAGTTAAAAAGTAAACAGTTCCGCGTTCTTCTGAGCAGCTAAGTCGGAACAAAACGAAAAAAACTCTAGCATTTAATTTATTTCATACGGGTTGGGGTGGATTTGTAGCAAATGAAAAAGAATAAATGTTACAAAATTTAGAAAATTATACTACACTTGATGCCATTCTACTTTCAAATAAACTACTTATACAGTTTTAAAAAAATCATATAAATTTATAAATTTATTTTTAACGTATTTGTCGACTGTCAAATGGTGATTTGCAATTTCAATTTCCAATTTTGTAAACAAACAACTATTATTAACAGATTTCTTTTGAAATGTAAATGAAAAGGAAAATATTTTGTACATTATTTTAATGAAGATTCTGAACAAAATTTATCGAGATGCTTAGTAAATTCCCGCTGTTAAAGAATTCAGTTTTGAGAGATGGAGTTTTAAAAAAATAAATTACGTTTCCCTTTTATATATTAATGTAGGTATGTAACTCACTGTATTTGAAGAATATTTCTAGTTCCTGAGCTCAGTTATATGCATATTTAGAAATTAGAATTGTATATATATGACATGTTTCGAAATCAGAACCATACTTAATTTTTAAAAAGTATCTTTATTCGATAAAATCTATACAAGCTCTGGCGCTGAGCAGAGAGAGAAAAAGAAGGCCAAAGTGAAATCTAAGCGTTTTACCACTTAAAACACCGATAAGGTAAGTATCGCGGCTTTTATGATTGTACTTGAAAGTTAATGTTGACATATGGGCTATTAAATCTAACGATTTGGAATTAGATATGTTTATTGACTAGTCCAAATGTTTGGAAGAAATAAATGGGTGATTAGTTTGATACTTGAAGCTGAAATGAAAAAAAAAAATATGAGTTAATATAATTTAATTATCCTTACATTTATATATATATAAATAGATACATATATACACACATTGTTTAAAACTGCTATATTTATAATTTCATAAACTACAGATAATTCAACCGCACACCTCGAATAAATGACTTAAAAACATAAAAATAGTGCTTACGAACACATTTCAAAATTTTTTCGTCAAAAAGGGGGGGTGCTTTTTACGGTGAATATACCTCAAAATGAAAAATTGCAGCTTGAAAGTATAGGTGAGCGTTATACGCCGGATTTTACGGTAATTTCAAATTGTATTGTTTAATTTTAAAATGAAAAGTTGGTTTTTAAAGAGTACGGAATTTCTAATATTAATTGTCTCGGAATAAAGCGTCATGAAAATAAAAATTATTTTTATTAGAAGAGACAGGCTTAAAATCCCCATGAAGTAGGATAGGGGCTGCAACCGCCTTATAACCCTCCATCTCTAAGTCACTGGATTTCATTAAAGAATTAACGCTTATATATATAGAAGGACTGATGCAGGTTTAAACTATTAGACTCAAAAACTTTAGGTTGGCATGGTATTGTGAGAGAAAAGGGAGATGGTGCTACCACTAATGTCGATCTTGTCATTGGATTGTGTTTCAAAATCACGAGGAATATTATCTACACTCTACAAATCTAGGAAAAAAATTTTTAAAAAGTCTATCAAATCGTGTGTTGCTGTTGTTGTTGCTCATCTCCTTGTCTAGCTACTGCTAAACGAGATCTATGAGTTTATTCATCCTCAAACAGTCATATACAAGCATAGCACCAAGACATCCTAGAATATGAGGCGGGGAAGCCTGCTTGATGTTACGTTTTGGACAAATCGGATGGGTTTAATGGCCACCCTGGAAGGAAAGGCTTCTTAAACGTCTACTAAGAAATCCGAAAACTGCTGTCTGGGTGCATCTGTTGCAATTCAAAGTAAGGGGCCCTCTTGGGGAATCAGCTCGACACCAAGTATAAACCGGGGAACGAGCCGTCCCTTTATCAATATCTTTTCTGGAAGAGTACAACTCAAGATAAGTCAGGCTAGTTGATGACGCCAGAGCCTCTCTGATACCCTTCTTCATCTGGCATCCACATGCAAGAGGATCCACTGAAAGTGCCCATAACAAGATGATGATACTTGTTTTAATTTATTAAGAACAGTTCCAGTTTTATCACCAACGCTACTCCTGTTTGACAAATGTTGGATGGCACTTTGACTATCAGACAGAATCCAAATGGACACAGGGTCTAAAGAAGACTTAATATGATTTAGTCTCTAATCGATTAGTTCATTTTTAAAAACTTAACTAAAATCAGGATTTCTCTTCTTTATGTTAGCAATCCCAGGGATGTATTTGATAAGTACTCCACTACCACAGAGTGAGAATCCTCGTCTTTGCTACCATTAGTATATACAAGCGTAGTACCTTCTGAAATGCAATTTAAAATTTCCAGAGCAAGATGCTGGAGGCGTCTCGGAGCGTCGTTTATCTTAGTAACCCTAGAAAGCAATTCAGTATGGAAATTGACCCCTGGAATACAAACAGAGAGGTCAATGCATTGTTTGAAAAAACACTGACCTACCGTAGGGTCCAGCAAGTTATTGTAATCGATCTGGCTAAAAGGACTGCGTTTTTTAAGTCTTTAGTTACAGTGCCAGTGCTGAAGTAAGTCAGAGATCCGATTTTGGGATCCGTAGCTGTAAAGTTTGTTATAATACATCACCAGACACGAGTTCCTTCTAAGACTCAATGGCTGGAGGTCTGCCTCAAACAACACGATATCATTTGGGCAGCTTAAGCCAGGGATGACACGAGTGGCACTAAGCTGCCTTCTCTCTAATTTCTGGAGACTAGTTGTAGAAGCACAGCAATATATAGGGTCCGTATTCTAGAATGGGACGTAAAATAGCCAAAAAGGTAGCTCTTAAAGTTCTTGTATCTGCATTCCAATCACGTGACGAGATATATTTCAATATACCGAGTCGCTTCTTACTCTTCAGCTCCAGTGCTTCAGCATGACTGTTACTAGTGAATTCCGGGTCTAGAGTAAAACCAAGATATTTTGGATGCTTCTCATGTTTGAGAGGCAAATTTGCCATAAACATTTTTGGTTGATAATTATACCGCTTATTAGTAGTAAAAAAGCTAACTGTAGATTAAGATGGATTAAAACTTAGGTTAAACCCCGGGCAGGGCAAGGTTGATTTAGCCTTTTATCCCTTCAATGGATGGATAAAAGGAGTACCAAGCTTGCTTGGGAACATAACACTGGGGATTTTTCGCGTTTGACTGACATCCTGACTGGAACATCTGCACATGCACCTTAGGGCCCAAGGTAGCGTATACTGAGTTGGGCACAGTAAGCCTTGTCCCTCATGGTATGTCGCGCCACTGAGTTACCATAAAACTGAGCTTATGTTCCTTAGAAAAGTTCCACATGTCAGCATGGGTAAAATATTAGATTCATTTTGTTCACGTCTGAATTAGAACTCCAGAGGGCAATATCATCAGTATATAGACCGACCTCGCAACAAATCGTTCGTCATGGCAAATGACATAACCACATCCATACTGTTTTAGCAAAATCCTGTTTTCCTTAATCGTATATCTCTGATTTTTTTCGATTAACTCTTTTTCTGTATTTCTTAAAGTTTTTTTCCCCCTAACCTGTCTTTTTTGGCGAAGTGATATTAATGAGGTGTTCACCTTAAAATTATCCGGTTAAAAGCTTTAAAATATTACAAAATCTAACAATGACGGTGAAAATACGCCATTGATGAGGTGGTGTTTTATGTGAAAATGTGTATTTCTATTTGGAAATATAATTTCCCTTGATAGCTCTCTATTTTAGATTTAACTACTAGTTTCTAAAAGTGATGTTCAAGAAAACGAACAATATATAGAAGACTTCTTCAGCAATGCTATTGCATGTTGTTTATTAAAAAAATCGAAACTTTTTTTAAAAGAAAAATATAAACATTATATGCATTTTCGAACGTTTATCCGACAAGGGAAAATTATTTCATAAACTATTTTAACTCCAAATAATTATATAATATAAATTAAAAACTAATCTCTCCTAACCGACTTTTACTACAATAACCTATTCCCTCCAACATAATGGAATATTCTCTGTGAAATGATGCAGAGAGAATAGATAGAGGAATAAAAGAGGAAGGTTTGTTGCCTGAATAAAAGATTCTCCTTTTCAAGTAGCTCAACAATTATTCACAATCTCTCCCATCTCTGTTTGCCTGTTGAAGAAGGATAGTTTCTCATTAGATATTCAGCCTTTCTGTTTGTGTACGTTGAATATTTATGACGTGGCCTGCAGTTAATGACGGAGGGAAATGTATCGCATCCTGAAATATGACGCTGCGTAATTAATTAATCGTCAAATTCACGTTCTAATGGTCAAAGAGCTGACGACGAGAAGCGCATATTGCTTCTTCATTGGTGCAGACTTTGACGAATGCCATGAGGGCGTTGGAATTGAGATGTATGCCTTTCTTAATGGGATTCTTTTATAGTCACTGACAGACTTAAAATCAATTGAGTAATGTGTTTCCTGTGTTATACGAGCGCAGTTTTAGAAAAGGTTAAAAGTTTTGATAATAAATAATATAATATTTCAATATCAGTTAAAATATGTGTTCTTTTTCAATGGCTCGACAGCTTTTGGTGGGTCCTGGCCTTCTCCAGGCATGCCTCCTTTTCGAAACTATTTTCCAGTTTCTGACCTTTAAAATGTTTAGATCTGTTCCGACACAGTCAATCCACCTTAGAGGGGTCCGTCCCGAGGTCTATTTCACATGGGATTTTCCAGAAAGCTTTTCTCGCAGCAACCATCTTCATTCATTCTAGACAAATGACCAACCCATATAAGTCTGTGTGATTTGAAGAATTTTACAATATCGGGTTATTTTTAAAATAAGATAAAAATATGATATGGGAGAGAATCTACGGTGGCTAAACACACAATATATTTAATACCGAAATAACGTAACTCGGGCCACTATCAATAACTCGCTTAAGCTCAATTCCAATTCGATCACAGATCCGAATATTTAAATAGTCACTCCTACCTTTATCGTCTCACGAAGTATCACTCTAGTTAATCCTATTTGAAGTTGCGGTTCACTGGCGTGCAATGGTATGCACCTTGACCTAAGGGCTCTTCGTCACGGATGATTTCTCTTGGCTGTCACTTAACCTTTCAAAAACTCTTCACACTTGAATCACAGACTATCATACCATTCCCCAAATTGCCACACAGCTTACTCTTAACTTCTGTTATTTAAAAGCTTCATAATTTACATCTTTTATTAACGCTTCACTTCTTGGTTTGGTTGAAAAAGAGTTGCCATTAATTCTGGCCCCAAAGAACCCAGAGGACATATTAATGAAAAGACACGTGAGCCCGTCACAATTTGTTGTGCTTCTTTTCGAATCTCAAAGGACTCAAGTAGTCATTAGGCAATTTATTATATATTAGACCTTACAACCTTACTCGGTGCCACAAACAGCAATATATAGTAAATGAGAAGCTATCACAAAAAATGTTATATAATCTATAACAGTGGTTCCCAAAGTGGTCTATATGAACCGCCAAGGGTCTATGACGACTTGCAAGGGGTCCACATCCGTTGCAAAATAATTTGGAGGTCCATAAGGTCTACGATACTAGCTAAATTTTAGAAGAAAATTTAATCAAGAGAAAACCAGATTATTTTTACCTATTTAATAGATGTATTTACTGAATTTATTGAGGTTTATTTGCAATTACAAGGTAACAGCACAAATTTTATTAAAATAAGAACCATCAATGTAGCGTTTCTTTCCAAAATTAAGCTAAAGAAATATAATATTGGACGTAACGAATTTGCCACAGGCAATATGTTAGGAAATTGACGTTTTAACTTACCTTCAACATTTAAATGATACTTATTCAGATTTTCAACCTAGGTTTGAAAACGCTTTGACTATGGTAATACCACAGTAGAATAAAGATAGAAAAAAAGACCGGACACTATATTCTCACCTAGAAGATTTAGGGTTAAACCTGGCAAGACTGATGGCATACGTTAAAATTTTTTTATTGACGCACCGGATTCATCCCTCCCATTAAAGCATTTGTTTTTTGATAAGTTATTTTATGTATTAATTAAATCTTTATTAATTAACACGCGTTTATTAAGTTTTAAACATTTTATTATTCACTACAGTTAGAAATTTAAATCTTTTAAAGTAAGTAGCTATATACCAGCTATCAAACTGACATTTAAATGGGTAAATTCGACAAAAATTCACTATTTTATTAGCAGGGGTATACCCATAGCCGAAAAACATGGCAAGGGGTATTTGAGACAAAATAGTTTGGGAACCTCTGATCTATAACATCTTTCTTCTTACACATTGAAGCAACATGTCTTAATTCATCATTTGCTGCATTTCATCTCAGTTCCGAATGGAATACGCTTCCGCGATCTTCCCTCCTCCGCTCGCTTTCAATTGCAGCATTCCCAATAAATGTTATTAAGTGCTGGGAACGCGAATAGCAATCGTTGCGAGTAAGCACCCTCTACCAATGATGAGAAAGCGTAAAAGGTGCAATAATGGTCAGTAAAGGGACACTTTGATGGAAAATAAAAGATAGAAGAGTCTACTTAACAACATGTTTTAGTGCGGTTTCAGAGCAAATAAGACATTACGTATTCTTTACCATTTTCTGTGTTTGACATTTTCTTTCCGCAAAAAGTTTAATAAAACATCTTATCCCTTTGTATAAATTTGCATTTCCTTAATTTTCAATTTTTTATCGATGTTATTCTAGACTGATTTGAATGAATGATCTGAATTCAAAAAATGTTATCTCTCCTTTGAGGGATTTTTAAAGCTTTAATAAAATGCTTATTTACTTTGTAGTTTTATCACAAAAATATTTAGCAGTAGATAGTTACTTGTAGATTTTGAAAGCGAAAAATGTCTTATTCTTTTGAATCGCTACAAAATTACTATTGAGGGTAATTTTTTTTTAGTTTGTCTCTTAAAGAGTATAGGATTTTTTCTCTGATAAATTTATATTTTTAAATAATTTTCAAGCAAAATTTCTCTTTTTTTAAGGTAATTTTAGATAATACTGTGTTTTGTAAAACTGTTTTAGATCAGATTTAAAAATATTATATAACAAAAAATTTTGAAAGATCGAAACACATATAGTCTACATCCTTTTATATATAAGATTAACTCAATGCTGATGACATTAAAGAAAAATTAATCAATAAGAATGAATTTATTCATTCTAGTCCTCATCTTACAGCACACAAGTATGGTCAGAACAGACAGTAGTAATTTCAGTTGAATGTATTTAACATATGGTACATATCGGCTCTAACTGAGCTTTGGGCACCCATAGGGAATAACTTTTCAACCTTGCAAATCGTCTACTTGGAATAAATCAGTTAGTCTTTTTACTGCCTTATATATATATATATATATATATATATATATATATATATATATATATATATATATATATATATATATATATATATATACGATCCTAATTTCTATGATGTATTTAATTACAAAATTCCTTTTCAACATAATTTTTTGTTTATACGTATTTAATGTTTGCATACATTATTCAGTAAAAAGGAATTAAATACCACTTAAATTTCTGATATCAAATTATTGTACATGATAATGTATTTTATGAGTATTCAATCTTATGCTATTGCATCTTCCCTGTTTAAAAGATATTTTAGACTCTAATCTTTACTATTAGTTGGAGACAGAGTTAACGAACTTTAAAAGAACATTTAAAATGAACATTTAATTGAAACTTCTAAAGCAAAATAAATTGTAAGTTATAATAATGATTATTTTGATGTTTTGTGCAAAATCATTAATCTAATATATATGCAGTACAGTCGGACCTCTGTATAACGAAGTCTCTAGATCCCGAAAAAAAGTTCGTTATATGGAAAATTCGCTATATAGAGGTTCATCTTTTAGTATACTTTATGAGCCGCATAAAACAAATTTTAAATTCATAAACACTATATGGTATAATGAAAAGTAATTATTCACACCTTTTTGTAAATTAGTATCTATTTATTTTATGTATCTAACTCATTAAAAAAAGAAAAAGTCTACAAGGAAAACAAGACAAAAGAATGTCGAGGAATACACAATATATTTTCTGAAAATAATTTTATAATAAAGTTATTGAATTTTAGGACATTTTCTAATTTAAAGCCTACAAGTAATTTTAAACATACTTTTTTAACTTGTAATTTTAAGAATATATTGGCAGATGTATCCTTTAATTACTGGTAAATTGTATTAAAATTTTGTTTGAATTTTCTGTTTGAAAGAATATTTTCTCTGATAATAGGTCTGATATCTTTGCAATGCCCCAAACACCTCTTCAGGCGTATTTCCTTCACACTGTAACACACATTAAATTATTTCAAGTATTTTTATTACTTCATCATACGAAGGTCCAGAAATATTTTAAAAATAGAGAGAAAAAAATTGAATCACAAGAAAAAAGTTATTTATATAGAAAATGCACTTCGCTACAGGGATGTTATTTTATGAAGAAAACCGTGAAATGTTCTTGGTTCCAGAAAAAAGTTCACTCTATAGAAAAATTCTCAGTATATATTTAGGTTCGTAATATGGAGGTTCGACTGTGTATTAATTTCGTTTTTAAGAAAGACAGCTATTTAAAATGACAATAAAACGAATCAATCAGCAATAGGAAGGCAAATTTTTTACTCATCCAAACTAAGAAACAAATTTAAAAAAAAGACGCTGTGAAGGATGAGGGGGGAATACTTGGAGAGTTTTAAAACATTCTATTAGGATCTAAGGTCAGAATAAAAGAAATTAATATGTCAATTACACGAAATTGAATCTAACTATTCCACGGTAGTCTTCCGAAGCTAGATTTTTTAATAAAGCTTATCATGCACCGTGATAAATTGAGTTCTGAAATCATCTGTTCATAATAAAGGAGAAAGAGTTAACGCAATGATTATAATGGTTCCTTTAATCACTTTAATAGTAAAGTATCCTTCTACCGATACCCGGATCACTCTTCCACGTGAAGTAATTGTTAAGAAAATGTTATTGTAAGATGTCATATTTTCTTTACGCAAGAAGATGTGTTAAGTTTATAATTCTTATGGGAAACTCGAATAATTTGACTTTGAGAGAATAGGTACCTCAGAAATAGAAATCTTAATAAATTTAAGATATTTTTAAAAGGTTCAGTCTAAGATGAGAGGGAATATCTTATAAAATTGCATACAATATATTTTAAATTATTAATTTTGAAAATTACTAATATTAAGAAAAATAGGAAACCTCTCTCCTCTCTCTATACCTAGAATGTTAAAATGGCTGTTTTGGATGCATTTTTTCTCAAAACCTGTTATATGTACATGTTTGAAATTTTTCATACAATTAAAGTACACCTTTCTCATCATACTGAAATGAGCTTTTAGTTAATTTAGAATTTTTTCATAATTTATAAAATATTTTATGAAACATAGTGAAATTTGACACATTTTTCACATAAAAAAATTTGTAAAAAATAAATTTTTAGTTTTTTTTTTTACAAAAAGCCCATTTCAGTACATATTAGCCATCATTATAAATATATCATAAAAATTTACATACCTATAAACAGTAGTTTCTCAGAAAAAGTACATCGAACATCAAAATTTTCATTTTGAGATAAATTGATCTTAATGTATACAGTAAGACTTCTAATCGGCTAGGAAATAAAAAAAGGCTCAATTTACTATAAAAGATACATGTTTTAATTTATATCAGATGATCAACTTTCAAGCAAAAACAATGGGAATGGCCCAGTTTCAAAGATTATTTAAAAATAGTTTTTAAGGGCTTCTAATTACCCTAAAAAGGTTAAAGTAAGGTAATTTAGAAAGGTTAAAATCTAAACAATTTGAAAATGTAAAAATCTCAAATTGTCAAAAAAATAAGATTTAGCTTTCCAGCACCTCTTAAAGGAATAAATGAATGGCTATTACAAGCAAGACACGTCTGGAGAAGAAGCGCTTGCAGCTCGATGTAAAAATTTGAGCCAGAAAGTCCGCAGAATTGATGTAAACACTTATAAACTTATAAATTCTTGAAAAGTATATGTATATATATATATATGTGTGTGTGTGTGTGTGTGTGTGTGTGTGTGTGTGTGTGTGTGTGTGTGTGTGTGTGTGTGTGTGTGTGTGTGTGTGTGTGTGTGTGTGTGTGTGTGTGTGTGTGTGTGTGTGTGTGTGTGTGTGTGTGTGTGTGTGTGTGTGTGTGTGTGTGTGTGTGTGAAAGACCGTGGTGATTGGTAAGGCTTCCTTTAACGATGATCATATTTATATTATTGATGTTGTTATAGTTGCATTGGTGAGGCAGCCTATTATTAGATGTGTTAATTCAGTTTATTATACATTTAAACACAAAACAAATATAGATGACACTTTCCACAGAAAGCACAAAAAGACACAAGCGTGTACTACATAACGAAGACAAGAACGAGTAAAAATTATAAAACCATAAAAAAAGTTTAAAAATGTTTTCAGGAAATAAGAGTAGAGCAGTGGCTCTCTTAAACTGTGGTCCGTGGATCCTGGGGTACTCAGCGCCTTTCTAGGGCGTCCACGACAGTTTCTCATTTAATGTTAAGATTTCCTTCTTTTATAGACCCTGAAAGGCTTGGTTGAAAAATTGAGGCGTGGAACATTCTACACTAGACTAATAATTGATCCCTAAATTAACTACTAGACTAGATTCTTAACTGATACAATTTAGAACATTGTTTACTTATTTTAAATCAGTATTTTGTGTTTTAAAATTAGTGTTTACTGGGTTCATAAAGTAAAGAATAAGTATTTAAGATATATGTATAAAGTAACCGAGGCAGTCTTAGGATTATTAATGAATCTTTAATTCACTCAGCCGTGTATTGTATTTTAGGGAGGAATGTTCACAATATTGGGATTCCGCAATGCCAGGCTGATAAATTAAGGAGGAGGGGGGCAATGCACAATTGAAAGTTTTAGAACCGCTGCAGTAAAGTATTATCCAATTTTTTTTTAAGAAAACTTCCTTTCGATAAATACCTCGTAAGAAAATTCTCATTGCGTAATCTCTCTCTGTTTATATACATTTATATATATATATATATATATATATATATATATATATATATATATATATATATGTGTATGTGTGTGATTATACGTTCATATGTACATTGTTCTCATATGAAACAACTTAATATAGTCCTAGAGGAGATTTCAGGGAAACCTGCGTGAGGACCCGCTGCAAACTTCTTTACATAATTCAGAGAAACAGATCCAAAAAATTGTAAGATATTGTCACGAGTTTTCTGTAAAATTATGTAAATATTTTCTATTTGGATGTGCAATGCATTTATATTACTCTACGTAAGTGTTTCTCAATTTTTGGGGCTTGCCCCTCTGGGGGAGCGTGATAACCCTATGAGGGGGGCGCTAACATATTGAAAAGTTAAAAACATAGGATTATTAAAAAATTATTAATTTACTGAACAAAATACATTCTGACACAATAAAAAATTAACTACAAATTTACACTTATAAATATATCAGTACTGCACAATGTATTTTATAATTAATTTAACAATACTAACAACAAATTTAATAATTACCAGTGACCCCATGGGCTTGTCATATATAAAATTATATGCAAAAATTAACACTTATCTTGATAATTTGTTCGCGGTTTATAATTGATCCCTTAAATGCCGATTAAAAAGTAGGCGATTCGCTCCCGAATGCTACCATTTAACAAGTAGGAGAGCGTATGTGGTGTTTGAGGGAAGGGTTAAAATGGAATAAATAAGCAAATTCTCTGAGATTTGCAAAGCACAGGGCAATTAATTCACTGGCTGAGTGAGACGTTTATATACGCCGGTGGCGCTTAAAAATGTAAAGGCGTATTGTAGGTTTAGCGTTATTTAGTTCAATACATTGGTATTGTATGAAGGGAAGGGGGCGAGGGGGAAATTATGATTGAATATTGGGTCGCCAATATTGAAAGTTTGAGAAACTCTGTTTTACATTATATTTATTATATGTTAAAATTGTTATATTCACCAGCAACACCGTCGCTTACGATATAATGGTGATTCAATAGGAACTTGTCAAAACCTTGGCAAGAGAGCCAAGTTGGCTTCATTTTTGGCGGCCATTTTGGTGACTTTGGTGACCAATTTTGGAAAATTCGTAACCCTATGGATTCTTCTGGAAAATAGTGTAGAAATAACAGAAATTTTACAATCTATGACGCAAGCGGAACTTTCTTAAAAGACCCACGAGGCTCATAAATAGGGTGACGCTCACCGAAACTGAGTTAGCATTGCTTTGACTAGCGATTAGTGAAGAGTCGATTGCTCGGCTGTTGAGTAGGACGAGTAGTTCTTGTGAATAATCTTTTACATACTTGTATTTTAGACAGTACTAGTAGTGTCTAAGCGTTGTTGAAGGTGTGAAAACATTTGAAATTTATTCTGCGAATATTGTTGTTGAATTCCGTACTTCAAGAATTGTTTTTCGACAATAAATTTCGATTCCTCCTGAAGAACTGTATTGCCCTTTGTGACTTATTTGCATAAAATCCTCAAAGATAGATCAACATAGCAATATTTTATTTCATGAAATTATTTTGTTTATGTACATGTAGGAAAATATTTTTTTTCAAGAAAAATTTTTTTTTCATATAAAAAGAGTGTACCGTCTTTATCCCTTGCCCTTGTTATTTTCTGTAAAATAAACAAAGAAAAGTAGTTGCGGGAAGTCATCTTCAAGAGATGGCAAGAAAGGCAAAATTCTGTATAGGATTCGAATCAAAGAAGGCAAAAGAGATATATTTTCCCTTCTTTGCGTAAGTCTCTCGCTTTAAAAATGTAATCACGCTATTTTGAACAAAAGAACTTTCAGCGAAAATCCGTGTTCTACTGGGTACGTGAATGTGGAAACATTACAAAGAGGGTGAAAATCTCCAAGGAAGAATATTTTTATTCTCTTCTTTGCGATGTCTGAAGGGATTGTCCTGGAAGTCATATTTTATTTGCTGTTTACTGGGGCAGAGGCTGAAAAGTAAACATTTCTTCTCCTCTAAGCAACACTGACTTAACAAAAGGGAAAGATTCTAACGTTTTATTTACCACATGCGGGTTGAGGTAGACTCACAATAACTGGAAAAATGAGAAATGCACTACTTTAGAAAAAATGGTTGCATGTTGAAATGAGTTTGGGCGCTGTTTTCGTAATTTTTTATGAGCCTGTATAAATAAAGCAAACATTTTTCATCTATTTCGAGTAATCTCGGATCATGGTTTGAGTTTGTAAAATTATTATTTGGAACATCTTATAAAATTTGATCGCCTAACAAAGGACTTGATTTCAATCAAATCCTCGATAATTTACATCTGATAAACATTTTCAAAAGGTTTTAGCCACTTGAAATAGATATTATACAACTTTAATATGTTTGTGTTTATAAATAAATTTAATTGTGGGTGATTTTTATATAAATGTACTTCACTCTTATTGACTAATTTGATTTGGAATTGTTTTAAATATTAATTTAAATTTATTGTTTTCATTTATTGAAATGAATTTATATTCATGCGCTTCCAAAAGATTTTTAAGGCATTTCTTTTCCGGAGAAACCTGTAATATAATAAAAATAAAATTTCTTACTTAGATCAACAAAGAAAAATTTTATTTTAACTACCTTTTATTAAGTAGTTAAATTAATATAAATATGTATACACAGATGATAGAATTACAGCTATAAATTGTAATTAATCTTTATTAATAATCATGTAAGTACCGTATTATCATCCAAAACAATCGTGTATATACAATTTCAGTTTAACTGATTGTTTTAAAACGTGAGAAAAAAGTATTTTAAAGTTTTGACCCAAGTCGTTAAAAATGTAACCAACGTGGCTGTACCAGTAATTTTTTAAATAATTAGTTTCAGTCAATTAATTTTAAATGACAATCTTATTTTTACGCAAAACAATAGTGTATAGAAAATTTCAGCTCAAATGAGTGCTTTAAAATGTGAGAAAAAAAGCCTTTTCAAGTTGTAACTCAAGTCGTTAAAAGGATCACAAGTCGCCAAAAATGATGCCATCGTGGTTGTACTTGTAATTCTTTGGAATAATTAGTTTCAATCAATCCATTTTTATTAATTATAACTAAATTACTGTATTGTCATCCAAAATAATCATTTATAAAAATTCAGCTCAGTTGAGCGCTTTAAAATGTATTCTATTAATGATTGAAAGTTTCACCAAGATAAATAAATATGTAGAGAGTGTATGCTAATAGTAGGAAGTAAAAAAATATATATGTACCGAATTATAAATAATAAAGTGAAACAAAAATCGTAACATGTGTGTAATGAAATAACCTTAATAGTATTAAAAGATATAAATGTGGTGTCCGAAAAGTGTGCACTTTCAAATATCAATTGCAAATAAAAAAATAAGGATAGTTACTTACGGCTTCTTATGTTCTAAAAAGAAAGTATCAAGTTTTCTTACGGAGTTTTATTGTACGATTTCAATGTGTGCACTAATAGTTGGACGCAAGAAATCGAGTCTATCCGAGATTTCTAGTCACGTGCTATGAAGCATAGGAGGAACAACATCCTGAATGGCCCTAATCATCCGACCTTTCAGAACAACACTGTTAAGAATTGGAGATTAGTAAACAATGTTTTTCACGTATCCCCACCATGGTATTGGACTTCATTTTCCAATCCACCAAGTGGGAAACGTTTTCTCGCTTCCAAACTCTAGTGTGGTTGTATCCCATTTACGTGGTACATGTGTTTCATATTTAAATTCGATAAACCATGCTACAACTTACGCTTATCACTGTGATGAAGCCATTTTTAAAACGATAATATTTCAAAACGTGGACATTGTACTATCTAGTTTGCATTTTATTAAACAGAAACTGTATTTATTCCTTTATGGAACTTTTGTTTGTTTTTAAGTTATTTTTGAAAATGGAGCCACACTTTTCGGATACCCTTTACAATATTATGTTAACTATAGAACAAAAACATTGCATTAGTAGGCGACACATAAATTAAAATTAATTTCGTATATTTGCGAGAATATCTCAAACAGAAATTGAACTAATGTGTGTTACACATAAGCACACAAAACTCCTCATTTTTACCAGAAATGTGAGGAGGAAAATTATCTTCCTCCTGTCTGAAACTAATGACACATAATATATTTTTCATTTTCAAAAGAAGCGATATACTTAAATGCTGTATTTTTTTCCACTTCAACACCCATCATTTAATCCTCTTACAAGCTTCTTTATCTTTTTTCTAATCACCAATTCATTCATTCTTCTCTTGTGTTCGGTACTTCTCTTTCACATTAATTGTATGCATACACACATTGTATTACGCCTTTCATAAGTGGAGAATTTAAGGGCATTTTGTTAAAATGGTACGAATAGTTTTACTTTTTCCTTTATAGAATTGCTAATATGAAGAACTTTACATTCAGAAAATTATGACAAATATCCCTTTCTGCTAGATCAAACTAATTTTTACACTTAACCCTTTCGCGGGCACAAAGCTAAAATACACTTTTCTGTGATAAAGTACTTTATATAAATATAATATTCTCATCCTCTATAAACATTATTTGGTCCCAAAAAAACGTATCTGATCAGGCGTTTTTCTTCTGGGTGGTGGCTAGACGTTATAGCAACTGCGCACCTAAGACATTTAACTTACACTTTTCATAACACAAATAATGAGTCATATTATAATAAACTTTTTATAAAAAATTGACATTGATGCTAATAACTATTTCAAAGAAAATTAAATATAAAATATATAAGTGTAATTAAATAATAATATAATAGTCGTACAATATAGAATATAAATATACATGTATATATATATATATATATATATATATATATATATAATATATATACTTAAATATACATAGATACTTAGAATATACATTAAAATTGGTTTATATACCTACAGTTTATATTTTAATTAATTTTAGTATAAAACGTTAGAAATAAAGTAATATTTCTGAGGATTCAAATTAGTTATTTGACAAATTTGATGATCTATTTACTGAGAAACTTTTCAAAGCAAGTAGGACTATTTGCTTGAAGGCACAGTAATACGCACAGAAAAGCTATTTGGAAAGATTTTCGAGCCCAAAAATCTCGTGCCCCATATTGTAAACAAAGTTTGTTTATATTTCCTACCCTCAACATTCTCACTTGATTCTAAGTGCTCTGTCTCGAGTGGAGGAAGAGCAAAAACTTCAAGGTAATTTTTATGTTTTATGTGCGCAGTGGATAGAGCTTCTATCCACACATAATAGCTTTCCAAAAACCTAAATAAATCTTTTTTTTTTATTTGCACATTTGCTTAAATCATTCAGATGATAAAAAAATATTCTTAAGAATTGTCGAAATTTTTTTCACATATCAGAAATTTTGTTTATAGTAATCAAAATACAACTTGTGGATTTACACCGAGAAAAACTGCTTTTAACTACCCATCAGAGGACATGAAATGCAAAAAAGGGTATTGTGCTGCCATCTGTATAGGTTTTTATGCGTTTTAGCTTCAATTAACGCAAGTGGATAGACTAAATAGCCACCACCCGCTTCAAGGAAAAAATTTTGTTATGTGGCTAGACCTATTAGCCACTCCCCGCAAAAGGGTTATGAAACAATTTCGTTTAAAAGAAGTTAAAAGTTTTTAAAAGAAAGATAATTATGCATAATGAAACGATAACAATTTAAGAGGTCTTTAATATTTTGCCCGATAAACTTTAGTTTATTACCATCTATTTATGATAAATGAATTTTCCTTCTTAAATTTATTAAACATATTTAATACTTTTTCTAAATCTCATATTTTAAGTACGTCAATTAAGCTGAAGTAAAATATTAACAAGATGTTTTTATAAGGAATAATAAGAATTAAAATACAAGAAATTGTGACTAAAACAATGAATGATTTTTTGAGCGAATCTAAATTATTCCTGATAATGTGATCTGTTTTTTACAGATTGTCTAATTGTAACTTATTAGTTGAACCTGTATTCTACTTCTATGAATTATGTATTTGAAGAAATATTTATGTTTCTCAATGTCAAAAAAAGTGTATAAGAAGTTCATACATCAGTATTAAGTAAAATTGTTATTGTAGAAAAAATCTGACAGATTTTTCTCAAAAAGGACTTTCTAAAAGCTTATTTTGTGCTATACATAAATTCTCAAGAGTTTTTATACTGTATTAAAGTCATTTAATTCTCAGTCTTCATTAACATAGGATACTATTTGTACACATAATACACGTTCAACAATTTGCTTTTGGGAATTTTAAATAAATATCAAAGTTTCTGATTAATATTTGGATTCCGAAGCAAAAAATTGCTCTTTCGACATTTCATTTCGTAGCACGTTCAAAGATATTAAAAATAAAGAATCAAATCCCCAGTTGTATGGTTAAAGCAAATAAAAAAATCACACTACCGTGTACATATATAATCTAACAAATCCATTTACTAATATTTTCCTGCACGGTTAGAAAATGCACCCCCTCTCCATAAAAAAGTCACATTTTCTTCTGAATGTTTGTTCTGAAACTCGGAAAATGAAAAGACAATTCCCTCTAGGTTTCTCAAGTAACATGCTAAATGGCATAACTAACTGCAATCTCAAAAGAGATGCGCAAAATTAGAAACAAAAACAAGAAATGGTTTTGTTCTTCCGATTGCACTGGTTTAAGAGCATTTCACTAATCCGATTAAGCAGCTCATTTTGTACTTTTCTTCTCTGCGCAATAAACATTCTTGAAGAAAATGTGTACATGGTACATAAAAGAACAAGAGGAGAGAAAAGAAGCTGGGAAAAACCCATTCTTTTATTCCTGAAAAGATCAAAAAACGTTCGGAAAACTCGATTTGCTGCTGTTGTTCTCAACTTCCAGCAGGGAAATAGGATTAGAGGATAATACTGGGTCTTGAGTTTATTTTTAGGCTTAAGCCACCGTCTCATTGTTCGGAAATTGAATAAAAAACATTGGAAGTGTAGCGAAAGGGAATTGTTATATATCTATTTCATTTGTAAAATAGCCTAATAAAAAGCGATGTACTGGTATGTGGTGAAATACTTGTTTTCTTGCATTGTGTCTTTTACTAGGATAACGTTAGATGTCTGGTAAATACAATGACGCATCCTAATATTTTAATCTGAATAATGTATATAAAATTTTTTGAATGTCAAGATAGTTTGAAGAGTAGTTTTTCTTTAGAGAGAATGCACCAAATACTAAACCAAACTTGAAAATTTGTGAATTAATTTTTGTAGCTTATCATTACGCTTCGAAATTTTAACTGCTTTTCGTGCAATTACTTGTGAGATTACCTACATAAATTTAGTTCTTTAAAAAAAGGGGGCTGAGTGTTGGTATTTTTTATTATTTCAAATCTGGTACATTTCCTGGGAGCTGGTATGACTTTTTAATCCGCCTCCACACAGATATATACCGATTGCCACAATTAATTTTTGTCACCAGTTTCGTCCACAAAGTGAGGTACCTGAAATCTAACAATGCGAAACTGAACAAGGAATTAATTTTGCCGAGAACATCCAAGGCCACAGATGCACTCAAAATAACTTTTACATGCCACACAGTCATACAATATGGACGCTGTCAACTTTTTGATTCTCGAAAATCCATCTTGAACCGGAGTCCAACACGCAATCTTGGGCATATAAGGCCTGTGCCTAATCAACTACGTCACCCAACAAGCAGAAATTTAGTTTATAATTGCTAGAGTGACAAAAGATTTTAAATATAAATCTTATTGGAAATGCGTATTTTAATAGAAAGAATAAGGAATTTGTAGTAGGGAGAGATGTCTCCATTTTGAGTTTAGATCTGTTTTTGGAGTAAGCATAGAAATATTTACTTCATTAATTTATACTGCATATTTTATTTCTCAAACTTGTATAGGCATTTTAATTAAAGGAACTCTTAAATTTATTTAATACCGAATATTAATGAAGATTATATTATAACCTTCAAATATATTTCTTCAGCGTTTGTATGTAGAAACACTTCTTTCATATTTTATAAGACGAGAACTAAATTCAAGTTTCTTGTTGAATAATTACCATCCAAACTAAAATTAATAACTTCAATAAACATATATAGGGAAATAGTTAATCCGAAAAGCATCCCACGTTTGAAGAATATCTGTCAATGAAACTGATTATTTGTGCTTGTGCTGTACTGTTGGTTGGTAACCAAAACACAGTTGAATAAAAAATTGCTGTAATTCAATTCCTACTATTATCTCACACTCTCTCTCTCTATTTATTGATTTGTTCATCTTGGCGGAATTTTCAATCGTTTATAAAATACATTATAAAGCGCTCCAATAAGATGAAATTTTATATACATAATTATTTTGGATGACAAAAGAGTAATTTATTTATAATAAATAAAATTAATTGATTAAAAGTAATTATTCAAAGAATTACAAATGCAGCTAAGTTGGCTTCATTTTTGGCGACTTGTGTCAAAACTTGAAAATATTTTTGTTTCTCTCGTTTTAAAGCATCCAGTTTAACTGAAATTTTATATACACGATTATTTTGGATAGCAATACGATACTGTAATGACAATGAATAAAATTCAATTACCACTTAATGTTGTGATTCTGTCCTATATATATACATATGTATATTAATTGCAACTACTTAATAAAAAGTAGCTAAAATAACATTTTTCTTTGTTGATCTATAAGTAGAAATTATTTTTTTTTTACATATACCTACACAAGTATTTAATAATTTAGCACTGTAAGTTCTAACCTTACCGAAAAATAAAAATACACCGTTGCTAGCCTACAAAATAAAAAACAAAAGTAAATATTATAGCATTCCTAAAATCGGGGGGATTTCGTATCATATCTAACTCTCAAAATGTTTCATTTGCTTGAGCAAGACTTGAGATGTTTAAGTTAAGGCTTAAGCAGTGGATGATTAAGATGTTTTTAAGGAATTCTATTCTAGAAAGAAGACTTCCCTTTGACTGAGTGTAAGCATAATCATTTCTTACTTAAAGGAAGACATGGTGGCTCCCCAAGTTTTATGGTAATACCTCTTTTCTAAATCTCTTTTGTGGCATTTATTCTTGTTCTCTTGAATGAGCTTGAAAGGGATGAGGCATTTTTTCTTTCTGCATGTATTTAAGAAAAGTTACTTTTTTTTCAAAGCGTATTTCTACGTGGCATATTTGATAAATGTATTGCATAGAAACAGTGGTTATTTTGGAAACTGAATGTTTTTACTCCCTTTAGTTTTAAAAAACTAATATTTAAGTTCGGAATAAATTCAGAACCAAACATGGATTGGGAGATTTATGCAAATATAGTAAACATGTGTTTAATTTTTTTTTTTTTTAAATAAAAGCCGCCGTAGTACAACACTATTGGCATTTAAAAAATATGCAATAAGGGATGTATTTAAGTTGAAACATAAACATACAAGCACACACAATGAAGTATAAATATATATATATAAAAATTCAGATATCTTTTATTTTTATATAAATGATTTTTCCGTTAAAATTATCATATATGAAGTGTTATATTTATTTCTTGAAAGTGTACGGAGAATTTTAAGACAATTGAATAAAGAATAAAAAAAGAAAGGAAAAACGATTTTTTTTCTGGAACGTCTAGATATTCCAGATAGTAAATTATAGTCATAAACTTTTAACACATTTTTTAAAAAAATAGAATAACATTAACAGCTGGAGAGAAGCTCTTAATATGACAGGCTAATGAGTAAATATAATAATCTTTATTTGAATTCAAATTAGAAGCATCTAATACTTAATGGAAGGAAAAAAATTGTACAAAATATTTTATTTTTAACACATAAAATATACAAAAAGTAAATATTTAATGAAAGAAAATAAATATTTTATCTTAGATAGTTAAATTACAACATCAAAAACAAGTATTTTTTTGATTAAAATGCTTTTTTTTCAAATGCACTTAAATGATATCTTGTAAAAAAGTATGAGTAATCATAAATATCTTCGAATTCGCAAAATAAGTCTGCATATAACAAAAAACATTTTTACGCAATATTTTATTAACTTTTATTTTAGCGAATGATATGTATAGGACACACACATAATATATTGCATATAATTCATTGTTATTGAAAAGTTGAGTTTTGCTTCCCTAACGATTTGCATGCAAAGAGAGCACTGTCAGTAACGGTTATCTTCGCAGCAGACGTGACGATAAATATGGCCAACCATATCGACAGGTCTCAAGTATTTGATGACAAAAATGAATGCTTTAAGAAAAATCTAGAAGGATATGTTTGATTAGATAATTTTAGAAGCCTCTAGAATATATTTCACAGCTCACATAAGGCAAGATAGTGCCCAATGTTAAAGTTTGACAGCGACTGAGCGCTCCATCACCTCCTGTGAATTTGTATTGCTCTTTGTTCTATATCTGTGTTAACTTTGAATTTATTTCATTGTGGACTTATATTAACATTTGTTGTTACAACAAATGAAGTTTATGGTAATTACTATTAAATTCGAGAATAAAATGTTGATATACTCCGAAAGACCCTGATTGTTAAAGAACCTTCTAGTTTAAAATTATAATCCATACCTCGTTGTTTTAGATTATTCGCTGAAAATCTCAGAATCCCTGCTAATATCTTTTTAATATTCAGATCAGTGTATGACCTCTTGAAAAGAAAATTATGTCATTTCTTGAAAATAATTTTTAGGAAATTTGAAAGCCTTCAATCAATTGTTAGCCACTTTGTTGCAAATTACATACCTGAGTCTTATCATTCCATGTGTTGAGGAATATTAAAATATATTTTTCCTTGGAAAACATACTTATTAAGGTAGAAAAAAACTAATTAAACAATTTTTGTTTACCTTTCAAAGACAAATATTGTTCATTTTACAATTTAAAAATTTAATTTCTGATTGAAATAAGACAAAAACGGGAGTTTAACAGCATTTACAAACGACAATGTTGGAAATGAGTCGAGTTAAAAGCGAAGATTATGACTCGAACAGTTAAACGCTGTTGAAAAATATATAGAGCAAATACCAAAGTTATAGTCCAAGAATTAGAAACTAGGACAGGGTTTCTCAACCTGTGAGGCACGCCCCGGGGGGGCGTAATAGCTCTACGACGGGGCGCGAGCATATTGAGAAGTCTAAAACAAAAGAGTACTTAAAAAATTACTAATTTACTGAAAGGAAACAAAACACACACATTTTAACATAATAAAAATAAAATGCACATTTACACAAATATAATATACTTATAAATGTACTATTACTGCCCAATATATTTGATTATATTTGATAATTAATTTAACTAAACTAAGTTAAGAACAAGTCAAGGTCTTTTTATTGCATTCCAAAGCCTTCGGAATAATTTTATGGATAGCAGTGCACAGAAAAATTGTACTTCGGAAAGACGTATATATACATCCGGGGGAAATAATTCCTTGGATGATCGAGACGTTTATAGACACCTTCGGCAATTAAGAGTTAAGAGCAATATTATAGTTTAGCATCAAAGTATAGAATATTTGAATTCAATACATAGTTATTATATGGAGGGGGGGATCCATGAATATTATGATTGAATATTGGGTCGCAAATATTGAAAATTTGAGAAACAATGAACTAGGATATTTCAAATGAAATTGTAAAAACTAATAAATCAACCAATATACAATAAGAAAATATGATATTTCAAATGGAACTTTAAAATTTAATAAATTAGCCAATATAAAACTAGAAACTACGATATTCCAAAAGAAATTTTAAAAACTACTAAATCAGCCAATATGCAGAGTTTTCGAAAAGTATAACTACATTTTTAAACATTAATTATAAAAACACAAAAACAAAGATATTCACTTACAGCAATGCTTCTCAAACTTTCACTATTTGCGACCCACTATTCAATCATCATTTTCTTCGCCCCCCCCCACACAATAACAATGTATTGAACTCAATAATACTATACTTTCACACTAAAGCTACAATATACGACTTTAACCTCACCGACGTACATAAACGTCTCGCTCAGCCAAAGCATTAATTTTCTGGACGTATATATACGGTTTTCCGAAGTACGATCTTTTCTGTGCAGTGCTTTCCATAAAATTATTCCGAAGGCTTTGGAATGCAATAAAAGGAACTTGAGAGTATGTGCGAAAGATTTACTTATTTCAGAGGATTTGCTTGTTTATTTCTTTTCTCCTCCCCCTCCTACTAGAAAAACATCAAAATACGCTCGTCTGCGGGGTAAGCGGTGGAATTGGGGAGCAAATCACGTAACCTTTAATTGGTAGTTAAGGAATTAGTTATAAACTGTATAAATTATCAAGATAATTGTTAATGCATGACCATGGGGGGTCACTGATAATTATCCAACTTGTTCTTAACTTAGTATTGCTAAATTAATAATAAAATATACATTATACAGTACTGATACATTTATAATTGTATTATATCAGTGTAAATATGTATTCCATATTTTGTTATATCAGAAAGCATATTGTTTGTTTACTTTCAGTAAATTGATAATTTTTAAATAACATTTTGTTTTCCAATTTTCAATATGCTCGCGCCCCCGTAGAGTTATCACGCCCCCAAAGGGGGCGCGCCCCACAGTTTGAGAAACACTGACTTACAGCTTTGTTGGTTCTATAAAGAAAATATCAAAGTTTTTTTATACATATAATATTTTTGCACGATTTTAATGAGCGCATTATTAGTTACGCGCATCACATAGATTTTATACAAATTTTCTAGCTACGTTCTACAAAAAAAATCTGCCATGAATGGCTACTGTAATTAGTTTTTTCATTTAATCAGTGTCAGTGAGGGAAGATTGGTGAACAATTTTTTTCATGTATCCCCAGAAATATTTCATTTCTATAGATTTAGAGGGCCACGATATTAGACTTCCACTTTCTATTCATCCCCCGGGAAACTTTCTTGACTTCCAGATTCCAAAGTGGTTGTGTCCCATTTACGTTGTTCCTGTGTTACAGATTTAAATCCAATAAACAATGCTACAACGTATGCTTGTCCTTGAAGTGAAGTCAATTTGAAAGAAGAATGATGTAAAAAGTGTACTCTAATCCACATTCAATAAAACAGATCATTTTCTTTCAACCTAACACACTGTAAGAGAATAGTTTTTCTTTGTTTACTTTTAAATTACTTTTGGAACACACTGTATATCCCCTTTTATTTGAACAAATCAAATAAATCCTAAAAGAACAAAACAGTAGAATAATCCAAATGCAATTGAGAAATTAAATTTCAGGTTTGATAGCCAATCATTTTTTTAAACTCAAATTCAACAGCAATCTGTACTCCCCAACAAAAAGCGTAGCCTTTTTAATTGCTTCCTAATCTACTTCTGACCACCAACCATTGAGGAAGAAAAAGTCTAATAAACTTGGAAATCTCTCATGTTCTTTTTTAGTGTTCGCGTTGTCAATAACATAAAACGGTATCTCTCTCTCTCTCTCTCTTCGCTCTTTTCTTTTTCCCTGTTCCACAGCCCTGAGCTAATGAAAGAAAGAAAACGAAGAATTTGGTTTGTTCTTTAAAAGCATTTCGAAGTTAGTGCAAAGGTCACAGACGGAGATTTCTTCCGGAGAAGTTGTTTTCATTGATTTTTCTTCCAGAACTTTTGTTCCCTTTTCATTTAGATCTTCCTTTTTTCTCGTTCTATCATCATTGTTGAGGACGTTGTCGTTATAACTCCAGATGTAATGCGTTTCACGTTTGATAGAAGCTAGCTGCAAAAAAAGCAGAAGAATGCTTGCTGTGTTACTTAATTTTATGCTGACAGATGAATAAGGATCGGAACAAGACTTTATAAGTTAAAACAGAAAAGAAAGAGAAGCATGAAATAGAAAAGAAGATGACTGGGTTTATTAAAGCGTAAAATAATTCAATTCTGTTTGCTTTTATTGATAATTAGTTTTTACATATCAGATGTTTTTCAATAGTTGTTGCTCTGAAAATATCTCTATTGTGTTTTTTTATCTTGGAATTTTTTCTGGCGACTTTTTTTTATAATATTATACAGTCATTATGTTTGAGTATTGTAGAATCCAAAAATATTGGCATATAAATTTTGGCAATGCATAAAATGTCTGTATTTTTGGATTCATTACTCGAACGTATTAACTCTATGTTATCATAAAAAAACGCATATAAATTTTGGCAATGCATAAAATGTATTGTCGCCCATCTGGCATGGGGGTTAGCGACGCTTACTGCTGTGCCGCAGAGCCTGGGTTCGAATACCGGAGAAGACATGTAAATGGATAGTGCCTTTGCGGCATGGGAATACGCTAAATAGACGTAGAGCCGCAAGTCCTCTCGTGAGGTAGGTGTAAGGGGGAAAGAGTTGGGAGACCCCTGACCCCCCAGGGTGTTGTCCCTCAAAATTGTGGTAGAACAGAGCAAAATCGTACTGCCGCCTGTATAGTGCTCAAGGCTACGGCCAACGACAGACGTAGATCCAGCCCCTTGCCATGATGAATTTCGTGGGCCTGGATCTGACGCAGTCGAGATCAGGTGACATAAGAAACAACAACAACATAAAATATATTGAAGTACATTCATGCGCAAAATTGTAAGAAATTGGAAATTTTACCTTCGAGGACCCCCTTCTTCCACCAGTAGCAGGCAACAAAATGACATGAGTAAAAACGCTTAACGACTGGCACAAATAGGGAATCTTTTTCGTCCCAGTCGTCTAAGGCAGTAGTCTCTAACCCCGGTCCGTGGATCAAATACTACCGCACAAGAAACATTCAATTATTTCCCTTTTATTTATTGTGGTATATTTTCTTGGATTTGGGGAACTTTTTATTAAAATCACTTTATGCTCCTTGTTAAATCACTTTATATTCATTTTTGGTGTAGTTATATTTTATTCTCTGAAGTCACGATTAAATACAATTAATTCAAAATTATTAAATCACCACAATCTAAAATATAAGCAATCAATGTCCTCTCCCTCAGCGGGCCGCGGTAAAATTAACAAGCGTTGACCGGTCCGCGACGATAAAAAGGTTGGGGAAACACTGGTCTAAGGCATGCACGGAGTAGCTGTGAACTGGTAGGTCGGTTGTTCAAAAAAAACACCCCTGCCTATGTCGACTGCTCCCCCCGAAAGTGTGGCCCATATATTGAACTCTAGAGGGCAGCTCAGGCTTACGCTACTGGTTGATTATTCGTTCATTCCATGGAGATTTATCCCCAACAAATCACGACTCGTAATCCAAACGGCGTATTCGTCAACTGCACCCACCATCTCAACAAGTGACTGCCCGCAACGTCAACGGAAAAACATTCAGATGACACTCAAACATACTGGAGATGCATATCAATTTCAGTATTTGCTGGAAAAACAATCTTCTCTAAGTGTGGGACAGAAAGTTCATCAACAGCAGAAGTAACTTTCTTCTCTGAGAAGGGGGTATGAAGCGACCGCTTCTTCCGCAAGTGAAAAGAACAAATGGACAGAAATAAAAGTGCAGAACGACTGGCCCAAATAGGGATTCCTTTTTATCTTAGTCGTCTAAGGCATGAACGGGGTAGCTGAGAACCGGTAGGTTGGTGGTTTAAATAAACATCCCTGACAAAGTCAATAGCTTCCTCGGAACGTGTATTTTTAGAAAACGCATTTGTAACGGTTCTATCCACATTATTCCTACTAAAAGTCCTCTTGGGGAATAATGAGGCTTTAAAAATCATTCTATGGAAAACCTTAATCCGAAGAAGATGTGATAATGCAAATCAAGACTTGTAAATAAAGATTAAACTTTTGAGTTAGAGGAGAGAGAGGTTAGACTCTGCTAAAGGTTAGCAGTGATTGATTAACGTGAAGCTAGGCGAGAGTACTTTGTACCTTATTTCATTAATATAAAGAATAACGATTTGATCAATTAATGGTTAAATTAGATTAGGTCGATTTGAATTAGAAAGTGTATTTCCTGGACGTAAGTATGCGATTTATTGTTTATTCTTCTAGTATCTCGTCTACCTCGCTATTGCTCCCATATTTAACAATTGGTGTATTTCTTGAATTAGGTTGTTGAATTTGTGTCGTTGTTAAGAATTTGTTAATAAATATAGACCATATTGTCTATGGCTAATCTTCCTTCTGACACTCTCACACCAATGGATGGTGCAGGTCATCTATTACATAATTGAACCAAAGGTGCCAATTATGCCGCCGAAGAGTTATGCAAATTTTCCCGGCTGAAAACATATATCGTATACATAGCCTATACATATATACAGCGTACATATCTGCGGAGCTTTGCCCAAAGATAGAGAGGTTGTTGGCGATGTGTGTGCACTTCTGGGCATTCCCCTGTTCCTCGTAAGATTTCGGTTCATCGTATGAGGTATTCGTGAAAAGAGTAACCCTGGGCAGATAAATTCTAGAACAACTTCCTCATTAAACGACAAAAATTTGGTGGTAATTTTCTTTAGCGTGAAATTGACAGTTCTTCCTAGAACGGCTTATTTTATCGTTTTTAGGACTACGGTCAGTTAAGTACAACGGCCAACTTGGAATGTTTGAAAGATTTTTCTAGAGCACCTGAAAGTGAAACGACAAAAGGATTTTGTTTTTACTTTTGAATTAAAAAGGCAAGAATAAATATTAACCGGTGTATGAATGAAGGATTGATAGCATTGCGGTATGAATATCCGAGAGATGGAAAGCATACTTGTTTGTTTGAGATAAAGAGAAATACATTGATTATTTATCAACCTAAAAAATGCATTTTCGGATGTTTCTCCCACTGTTACATTTTAGAAGCTAAGTTTTTTTTCTGTTTTCTTCTAGAAGCTATTTTGGAAATCGCTTCTTTCTTCTTGGAAGTAAGACGTGTGGATTTGTTTACTTCTTTTGGTAAGTGTCCGGAATCTCGGTATGGTGCGTGAAATTTAGAAAGAATATGCGTTTATTTTAGATAAAGGAAGATCGTTACTTAAATCAACCTAAAACATGAGTTTTTTTCTTACCTAAGTGTTTTTCTCTTCCTTGCAATTTAGAACCAACCGATTTTTTTTTCAAAGTTTTTCGTCTTTCATGTCATTTTGAAAAATGCGGTTTTCCCTTTTGCGCCATTTGGCGAAAAACTATTGTCAATAAATGGACCAGAGAGCTGTTTTATGATTTTACCGAGAGACGGAATGGAGGTGAGAGTGAGATTTTACCGATTGAGAATGAGAAAAGACAGTAGACTGGAAGCTAGCCTATCACAAGCGCAGGTGGCTACAGAACTTAACACAATATCAAGAACCATCCTGAAGCTAAAACTGTCTTGTTACAGAAATGGAATCGACTTCCACGAGGACTTCTCAATTACCTATAATATGTCGTCCTACTGTGTGACTTGTCTGGCTGGGAAATGGGATTGTATCTATATTAGATTCATTTTCACTTCGATATCATAACGTAGATTTTCGCTTCATTGTACTATGCGATTAATTGATAATAATACCTACAAAAAATGGCTTTTGAATAATACACCTGATTTCCTGTTCTAAATGAATTTTCATATCTGATTTCAGTAATTTTTTTCTATTTGGTTGTTAAAAAATATCTCAACAAAATATGTAAACCCTCTTAATTCTATTCACGAGTCTATTTTCCTACTTCTGTTTAATATCTAAAATATTTGCTGGATGTCTGTAACAAAAATTATTTTGTGCTGCACTTTAGGATGTTAAGTATGAAGTTAAATATTTTAATTGGGGCATTTTTAAGTAAGATACCTAACAAAATATATTACGCAGATAAATAGGAAAATATAGTAAAAGCTTTTTTTTTTAAAAAAGCTTTTACTTTAGATTTTGTAAAATGTTTGATTAAAAAATAAGACTAAAAATAATTATTTATATCCACCTTGTTTCGCTTGCTGCTTTGAGGTAGATTACAGAATTTGTTAAAGATATAAATAAAATATTGAGATGGTATTTGAGGTATAATCGTCCTAAAATAAAGTTTTATAGAAATATACTCTTACATGTTAAACTAAAAAGAAAGAATTAGTGGAAAAGCTATCTTTATTCCAATAAATTTTTTTGATATTTTTTTTAAAAATTTACTTACAAAAAAATTCAATATGTCAGTCACATTTATTAAAAAATAGTTAGATTTATATATAAAGAAAGATAGAGAGATATTTTATATACTGTACAACACGCTTTATTCAGTTTAAAAGTTTGATTTGAATAATACCTATTTCTCATAAATTTTTTGTGTGATTTTGAACTTAAATTTGCAAACATTTGATATTTTATTTCCAATGTACATTCTTCTTTTATTTCACTCTACTAACAATTACAGAAAAGAAGTATATCATACGTATATTTTTATTATATTATTATATGTATAATGTTAAAATTGTATACGAGTGAATATATATAGTCGTTTAAATTCAATTAGCATAAAATATACGAAAGCTGTAAAATAGATAATTGAAGTGCTTGTGATCATTTAAGCACGCGAGATATTAAATGAGAGTTAATTACGATCCTATGTACATTACATCGAACATGATGCTCCCAAAATAGATTTTGTGGAATTATGTATCTGATAATCTAAATGACTAATCAATATGGTTCCACGTAAGAGGTTGCATGTGGCACAGAGTAATGATTTCATAATCACTCAGTGTCCGTTGTTTGCGTGATTCACTAATTAGATTGTCTCAATATGATTGCTGAACGCATGATTTCATTATGGTATATATTGAAAGTATTCGTATTGGCAGCAATGGAACGCCAAGTTGAATTCCTATCGATTTATACTTAGTCTTCAAGCACATTTTTCTTAAAAGTATTACCTATAATTTAAATTTAAATGTTACTATTATACTTTGAAAGATCCTGCCTGGTACTTGCTAGATTTTCATGCATTTGAAAAACTAATCCCTTGTTTCATAAAATATTTAGGTATTTAATGAAGTAAATGGCAACATCAGTTAAAGTATATAAAAGTATTGAATTCTACGCTTTTACTCGTTATTTTGTAGAATAATTGTAACCTAAACATTTAAATATTAAATGCGGAATGTGTTTTGTGTTTTGGATAATATTTTTTATACTTTTGAACAACATAGGTCCTTTGACAAGCAGGACTAATTAGCTAGTATTTTATATAATTATAAATATAAAAATGTAATTATAACTATAACCACATTGTGGTAATAGTTATATATCACTTACCTAGTATTCAATTATCTAGGAAAAATGTTGTACTAATGCTTAACTATTTATATATTAATCTACAAATAACACATATTAAATCTATTTTTAAAAACACTTTAGCTATTTATCATTATTTAATTTGTATGAAATGTTTATTTTTCCTTTAATGGTCTGTTATTCATTAATTTATAAGAAACCTAATTATTTTGTTCAATAACTAGGTAAAGTTTGAAATTATTATTATGTATTACACACTTTAGAAAATTTAGTCAGTTATATATGTAACTTTCAATAAGCTCTTTTTCAGAGACAGTCTTTAAATTTGGCAATCGTGTTTCTTTTTTTTGTTAATTAGAGATCCGTTAAGTACTCATTTCATTTCAATCGACTCTTGAGGGGGAATTTCGGCGCATACAGGATAAATAAACTTAAGCCCAATTCATTTTAAATCAAAAGGTAAGGGCTAAAAAAAAATTTTCAATGCAAACCAACAATTCAAAACGAAATTGTTAGGACTTAAATATTGTCATACAACATCACGATATAGCCAGCGAAGTTGTAATCGTCCGATATATATATATATATATATATATATATATATATATATATATATATATATATGTCATGATTTTAAAGACAGAATCAGATTAAAGTTTAAAAAGGAAGGTCTTTATTCCATCGTTTCTACATCCATTCTGACGCTAAGAGCAGGGAGTAAAAAACACGCCATGGTGGGGGTTTCACGTGAATAACACGTGAAAAACATCTGGTAAGTGTCGCTGCGTTGAAGATGGTGCTTGCAAGTTAATGCTGACATAAGTTGACTATTAAATCTAACGATCTAGAATTAGACATGTTTATTGGCTAGGCCATATGATCGGAAGAAATAAATGGGCGATTAGTTTGATACTTGAATATGAGAACGGAGAAAGATGGAGTCAAGTGCTAGATAGGGAATTTAATTTTTAATCTAAATTAATTATCCTTACATTTGCCCCCCAATTTTAAAAGGGAGTCATGGCGTGCTTTTTTCTCTCTTTACAAACTTAATCAATTTTCAACAAACACAAAACAATACATAGCTATTTAGAAAGACATATTAAACACAGTAAAAATTTTTAAGCAAAAGTAATACTAAAATCAAAAAGCAATACAATTAACGAGAAACTATAACAACAAACACAGTAAGGAAACTTCCAACATATTAATTAATAAAAAGGAATTTCCAAACATATAATTGAAGATTAGCTTGTTCAATTATATTCGACATCTAGAATAAGAGCTCGCGTTTACTCATATTCCTTCATAATAATAAATTCGTATTATAGCTGGAAGATATTTTCAAAAAAAATTATGTTCGAAAATAATATATCAAACAATAAGATAGTAAATATAAAAATACATGAAATCATACAAATATTAAAATAATAATTTTGTAAAAAAATCTACTCTGGCGCCATCGTAGTAATACCTTATATTATTACACACATTTTGCATATATGAAATACATTTTTTAAAAAGATAAAATAAATATAGACACTAATAAAATGAAATTATTAATAATATGAAAACGGTGTGCAACACACAACTTATATGCACTATTCAACACAATAAACAATATTTTATTTTCTATGCGTTATAAAATACAAAAATATAAAAATTATAAGAATATAAGAGTTCTTTTTTATTATTTTGAGTCGGAAAAGTGGACTCACTTCAAAAATAACTTTTAGTATTTCTGAAAATTTTTCACAATATTCATTGTAACTTAATATCGCATGCAATATTTTGAATCTTTCCGTAACCTTCTAAAAATATGTTTCATAGACAAAAATTCTTAAGTTTCTCTTGCATCACACATTCACTAATAAAACTGTATCACCTTACTTAATTTTGAACACATCTCTCTGAGAAATCTGCGTCATCAACTCACAGATGTTCAGGGATGCTGATAAGAAACAATCAGAGGTGTACATATCAAACTAAACAAGTTTGTCCTCTTAATGTTTCGAGACATATACAAAATTATAATGATTGTATTCTCCCTTATCCACTGTATAATATCCAAAAATAAGCTTCAAGTTATTAAATTAATTTCAATTTTAGATAAGGAAAAATTCGAGAAATAGTGAATCCTGATATATGGCCGGTATATCAAAACACACAATTTCAAAAATAAAAAAAAAAATTAAATGACATGCAATAAGATTACTGCTGAATAAAATAATTAACAAAACAATTGAATTCAATGGAGAAAAAAGAATACAACTTGACTTTACTTTTGTTTCTTATAAAAATCAATATCTCTAGTATTAGTTCTCTCATTAGCCATTTTTCTAAAAACTTAATTTATATCTTTCACTTTAAAACACCAATTTCTATCATAACTCTTAACTCATTCGACATCTTAAGGTAAAATTATGAGAAGTATATTAAAATTTCTCAAAATTTTGTATGACTAAACCTATATACTTTGTTTTCTCAATTAAAATATAAAGAAAATATCTCATTTACCACAACTATATTATAAAAATTAAACATCATATCATATCACATATTATTCTTTTTCGCAAAGTTCTGTTCAACAAAACTCAGTTACTTCAATGTTACTACAATTGGAAATATATAATCTAACTGACCTCCACTTCGTAGCGGCAGAAACCCTTGGTGAACGGTAATCCAGAGGTTGATGTCACTTTATTTTCACTAGTAAAATTTTATTTATTTCGATACTGGTATTTCACTATGGCATGCGATGTTGGTCATTTCACGGTATTACCGTGCAGATTTTCCGGCGAAGAAGTTTTTTTCCTTTTATTTTTCTTTCAATATTGGTCCTTCCATCATTGTATCACTGGAACTAAATCATAATACTATTCAGAGAAGAACATTTTTTTTATTATTATTCTGGTGGAAGGGATTGACGTCTTTCATCACTGAGTTGGGGAATTCACGCTTCTCTTTTTGTTTTGTTTCTTTTTTCGCCATTCGAAAGTTGGTTCTTTCATGGCAAACTTGCTGGTCTCTTTAGCAACGGTAGAAATAACGTTCGGCGGTAAACACTGCATTATTCTCGGTGTTAAGAGCGATGTTCTTCCGGGGATTACTAACGCGTTTCTTTTTCCGTACCATAGATTAATTCTCGTAACCCAACGTCCTCAGCTAATAAATGTAGAGTGCCATCAGTCTTCCATAAAATTCTTCATATCAGTTATTACTGCAGTTGGCTTTTGTTTTTATATTAAAATTATTTTATAAAAAAGATTAGTTTTTTACGTTAAGATTTGAAATCCATTCGCAGATAAAAATCCTGCCGGCTTTATTTCTGTCATGATTTTTAACCCTCTAACCTTATAGCACGGAAAATTCCGTCAGTGTAAAGATACTTCAAAAGTGGACTGCACGGATTTTTCTACCTTCAAGTAACGTTTTCAAAAGCGGATTAGCCGCACTTTTCTGAAATCCTTTCCCCCTTTTAAAGGTTTAACATCTTGAAAGATAATTGGGGACGGTGGAAGCAACACAGCAGGACACTAGTAGAAAGTTTTATGGCTCGCAGGAAACCCCGTGTTTTGACCCTGGGGCAATCGTAAAAAATCGAGGGGAAATTTCTTTAGACCCCAGGAAGTGTTTATTTGTTTCATGGTCATTGATGCGAATGTCAAGAATTTTATGTAATTTTAAATTCAGACATTAAGATATTGATGTAGAAAATATAAAACGACCATCTAAAATACATGAAAAATGCAGTCTGCTATAAAATGATCTTGACAAACAAAATCCGGCATTTTCACTTACTATGACAGAGCCGGCTTAGTCAGGGGCTATCTGGAAAAACAGAGAGAGAACCGCGGTTTTGATGGATGCCGCTCTAGCTTTTAAAGTTCCCAGGAAAAATTATATATATATATAAATTACAAATGCAAAAATAAATCTTGTAATTTTCCATACATTTTTATAACAACGAATTGTGGAATTGGCTTCCAATACATTGTTGTGTTTCACAATATGTAAAGTAACAAACCCTACTTTAGATAGATTTGTACTACTTTTTCGTAACCGTATTCCTTTTAAAATTCATTAGTGCAGCCGAAATACACCTTTTGCACCCTTAAAAATTTATGTAAACTATAACGGTTAATTTTAATTTATGCAACTTGAGAAATGTTCATAATTAACCATTTCCGTCTAAACAGTTTACATGAAAAAAAAAGAAGTTTGGACTCCCTCATTCATTAGGGATTTATATAAGATTCTAACATTAAATTTTATTTTTCACCGAATAGGATCGAGGGGTAGTGTATAGTGCTTCCACACCACAAGTCTGGGGTTCTATTAACGGGCTGCGCAAGGTCGACTCTGCCTTTCATCCCCGCTACATTGGGTCGATAAATGAGTATCAAGCTTGCTTCGGGTCTTAAACACTGAAGGTCTCTCTTCAGACAGACCACCAAATCGGGACATCTGTTCATGCACCTCAGCGTCCAATGGTCACGTGTAAAAGCTTTTAGGATTTTACAACTGATCTTACAACCCATATACGTTTTATAGTAATATATTTAAAAAGGATAAAGACATTTTTACGACTGTGTGAGCTGTTATGCCTTGTTTATAAATATAAAAAATTGCATTCAGCTACAGTTTTTAAAATGTATAGAAATAAGTGGAGAAATAGGATACTTACATATTATGAATATTTTTGACTGCAGTAAGATATATTTATATTTCAGTTTCTTTACAATTTGAATAGAAGTTGTAAATCACATTTTGCGAATAGTTTGATATTGAGTATAAACCCATAGGCTGTTTAATATTGTAAAGTGTTTTACTTTGATACCAGCACACATTAATATAAGGCTCATTTGCAGTTGTATGATCAGCTTCAGTGATATTTAAATTTTCAAAAATAGTCTACACGTACGAAAACATTCTTTCACAAACGCACACCACATCTCATACTATATCTTCCCAACAGCAGAAAATATTTGTGTATACTGAAAAATTTAATACAGGATACATTTCCAAGTGTTAAATTTATTTTTAAAATTTGGTATGAATACATTCTGGAACTGTCGGTTAACTTCACTGAATAAAATTGTTTTAAGTGTACTGTTTTGAAAGACAAAATTAGTTAGGGAGAATTTTTCTCACAATAGAATTTGTAATGACTGAATTGTGTGAAAATGTAGTTATCGATGTGTGACATTTTTCCTTGTAATAAAAGAAACAGAAAGATAAGAAATTTAACTTGAGTAGAAAATGGTTAGAAGTACTGTCATGCACATTTGAAGAGTATATCCCCCATTAAAATTAAAAATTATTGACTGAATGTGTGTTATGTCCATCACAAATGCCGATGTAGAAAAGATATTTATATTTAATACAAGGAGTTCGAAAAGGAGAGCACTAGGAATGAAAATTTAGATTTTTTCCGAAAAATATTCAGTTAACATAAAAATATCATTTATATGATTTAAATTTAAATAAATTAAAAGTATTGAAATCATTTTTTATGTTATTCTAAATTAAAAATATAATTGAATAGAGAAAGATCTGTTTTATTTCATAAATATGCACCATTTATTGTCTTAATGTTTAAAAAAAAGATAGGGCCTTTACTCTTTTTACCTCATAACTTTTTTTAAAAACAGGAAAGTGAGCGCGTTTTCTTACTCTCATATTCAAAAATGAATACAGGATGCTTTTTTCTGGTTCAAATCGCAATACCAATATATTTTTTTTAATTTTTAAAAAATGTCAGAAAAATAAATTTTGTTTGAAGAAAATATAACTATTTTTCAACTTTTAACACGCCATTTATTTCATGTTTTTTTTTACCCTGCATTTTGTTTTAATTTTACTGTGACTGAATCTATGGGGAAACGACAGAGTAGAACTACGGTTTTCATACAAGATTGCCCAAGGCAACTTAACAGCTAGCTGTAAACGATTGATCTCTTGGTTCTTACTTGACAAAGGAACCGAACTAGGTCATAAAATTGTCCCCGTTCGACCTCCCAAGTTCTAAAAGGGGGAAAGAATTGAAGTCTGTAGCATTTTTGAAGGCAATAGCAAAATAAGAGTAAAACGCTTTCGGAATAACTTTTCAGGAGGAAGGTATCCACTTAGAGGGTTAAGACAGAATCAGATTAAAGTTAGAAAAGTGAAAAGACGACCTTTATTCTTTCATTTGTACATTTGTTCTGACACCGAGAGCAGGGAGGAAAAAGCACGCCATGGTGGTGGTTTCAAGTGGATAACACTTGAAAAACATATCGTAAGTATCGCTGCTTTGAAGAGGGTGCTTGCAAGTTAATGCTGGCATATGTTGACTATTAAATCTAACGATCTGGAATTAGACATGTTTATTGGCTAGGCCATATGTTCGGAAGAAATAAATGGGTGATTAGTAGGATACTTGAAGATGGGTACTGAGAAAGATGAGTCAAGTGCTAGATAGGGAATTTAATTTTTAATATAATTTAATTATCCTTACATATATATATATATACTGCTAAGGTAATAAAACTTATCTCGTCAATACATCACCTAGTTCATATTTCCCGTCAATACAAAGGGAAGTTCGAGTAGTACCGCATAAAAGTAAAAATAAGTAAAATAAGATCAAATAAAAAAAAGTAAGTATTCAGTTAGTCTTAAAAACCTGAAATATTGACAGGAAATTTATTGGAATTAAGAGGACCCCAATAATATACAGTATCTACGAGTATTATATAAAATAATATATATATATATTTAATTTACCCTAAAATCCGGCGTATAACGCTCACCAATGTATAACGTGCAACCATATACTTTGGAGCTACAATTTTTCATTTTTAGGAATATTCGCCGTGTAACGCGCACCCTCTTTTCTACGAAGAATTCTGAAGTGTTCGTATACAATGTTCTTATGTTTTGAAGGCATGTATTCGAGACTTTTGAAAAAATACTATACTTCTAGAACTATAACTCTTTTAGCTCATAAGGTATGTCATTTCTTAACAGTATTTCGATGTGAATGGAAGGAATTTTTTTTTTACGCTCATCTCTTGTTTATTTTAAAGCTATCATTTTTATACACGGCGTATAACGAACACCCTTAAATTTCGATGTTTTTTCTGTTTTAAAAATGCGTTATGCGCCGTATTTTACGTTAATTAAACGTGTAATGCTATCTTGGGAGATAACTGGGTAACTGTACGGTTAAAATTAATGAGAGGGAAAAATAACATTAGGAAGAGCGTGAAGAAAAGGAAAAATAAACAAATTATTGCCAGATTCTGTGTGGACCCAAATGCAAATTCAAAGAATGAGAGAATGGCTGAATAGTATTACTTAGCAAAAGTAGGAAAAGAATAGAAATGAAAATTAAAAAGTGTGTATACATACTACCATTGCTTGAGGGACACTAGGATTATGAATTTAAAAATAAATTACTATGGTTAAAACAAAACTAAAAGAATAAGTACTTTGATCTAATACTAGATTATGGAGATAACTATATCTATCTAGGATAAATAATAAATTTATAATAATAAACTATTAATATTCTAAGGAATTTTAAACTTTACTACTTAGAATTTCTTTTTTTTATAATTTATAATCTGTGAATAAAATTAATTGGGTATTTTTGATTTAAGCGATATTTAGTAAAATGTGTTTATAGGGGTTTTTTCCTGATTTTTCTTAAACAAGAAATTTATTGCGTTTTCTATAATTATTAATACTATTTCTGTATATATGTAATATAAAAAGAAATATTTATAAATATTAGTGCGTAGGCAAAATAATTTTAAGCTGTCTATAGTTATAATATTCTATATTGTACTTGAATAAAGAGTATAACAACGATCACAAAAGAGGAAATTAACGTTTAATGAATAATTCCTGTAAGCTTTTGATTTCAATGTCATCCCATTCGATGTTCACTTTCTCATTTAGTAACCAAATATTTAGATTTAAGCAGTTTAAACATCCCATCTACTCTTCGAACTTAAGAGCAAAACTGTTCCAAGCATTATCTATCACATAATGAACTTGCTCATTGGACTGAGCGGTAATATAACACAGTATAGGTAGTTAAATCATGATTAGGTCGTTCAATTTATTATGCTATTTGAACAGGACGCTTTCTACTGAAAGCAAAGCCCCGGAAGCATTGAGGTCGTAAACATCATGATCATTAAAAAGTCTCTCTCTCTCTCTCTCTCTCTCTCTCTCTCAGCGTCAGTTTCCATTATTTTACTTATTTCTACTTTAACCAGCACTTTATGAGGCTTAACACACCATCACACAAAGCTAATTGTTTGGTTTAAAGATGTGACGCTGGCAATAAATTTAATCTACTTACTATTGATTTTCTTCAAGAATAACAGTAAGGTATTATAGCAGAAATAAATATATATTTTTAAAACAAAAGTCAAAACAATGTTGTTGTTTTTTAAAAAATGCTTCATTATTGAGATTTACACTTATGCTTCTGTGTTTAAAATAAAATATTTTCCCTGTTTATGTTAACTGGTATTCATTATTTTTTGATAACTCTTTTGTTTAATTGATACGGGAGTAAAGAACTATAGCTATTTTCCTTCCCTAATCATCGTCCCTTTGGAGTCTGTTGTCTGATGGGGAAATGGAAATAGTAAACAAATAAATATTTAAGACAAAGACATTTTTCCTTTTCCTCGGTAATACTTGTTATAAAATATGAGTCACTTTATAAAGATTCTTTGAAATCAAAGAAATTATTTATTTTTTTAACTTTCTTTACACTTAATTGACAATTTTGTAGTGAAATACTATCATAATATATTTCTCACTAAATTCATATTACAAACATTAAATATGCAAGTGTTGGAATTGCTTTTGCAAAACAAATGAAATGTTATTCATATTGAATATTTCGTTCTCGTATTTTCATATTAGTTATTACACTGAATATTTAGACAGTCTTCTGAAACTATTTCAAAAAATAAATAATATTTTCGAAAGATGAGCTCCTTTTACAATGAAACCACATTCCTTTTAAAAACTATATTCCTGTTCTATTTTACACGATCTGTTTTTTCATAGAATTATGTATTTATTTTTTACCGTCTTTAGACAAATTTTAAGCAATTTTGACGAAGTCCCTGCAGCGATACAAATAAAAAAAATATATGCAATTTACTTTATTTGTTGAGGTCATATATTTATTTTAACTCAGGTCTGTAGCATTTAAGAGCTCTAAAACTAATTTTCAAAGAGGAAACTGTGTGTGATCACATTTCAATAATACGAGGGTTGGGAAAAAGTCATGGCAACTAATTTTTTTTTGAACATACCAGTCCTGTTGGAAAATGTGACATACAGAGACGAAAGTTCAAGGTGTTAACTACATGTATGGACAATGAATAGCACTGAAATATCGTGACACACTAATTTATTACGGTAGTATACAGGAAAATATGGCCTTCACGGTGCGAAATAATGACAACACAGTACACATAAAGTTGACATGACAGACCTGGGTCTAAGAACCCTCAATGTAGACCCCTGCTGCTGTCACCACACGCTGCCAACGATGTGGGAGGCGCTGAATACCATCAGCCTCAGCATTTGCCGCACCATGTGTGAATTGGGTCACCTGTTGGCACACATCATTAGCAATGTCCTATCGTGTTGTAAACCACCTGCCACGTATTGGTTCTGTAACCTTGGGAATGAGATCAAAGTCATAGGGTGAAAGGTCGGGAGAGTATGGAGGGTGCTAAAATTCTTCCCATTCCCAACGTCAGAGTAGTTGCCATGCACACTCTGATTTATGAGGCATTGCATTGTCGTACAGAATATTGCACTGTGCACAAGATACGGACGTTTATCCCGAACTCCACGTCACACCTATCGCACCAGGAAGTCCCTGTAGTACTGTACTATTACGATGTAAGCACGCTGCTCAACACGGGTTACTTCCATCTCACACGACATTCACCAACTGACTGATTCACAGCCCTCGCTGCGCTACTACCAGCTGTCACAGAGTCATCTTTTGTTCTGCATACACACTATACCTGAAGAACTTCCACGCGACACATATACGATTGTGATCCGTTCTCATATCTACAAGAAGAAAAAAAACGTTACCATGACTTATGCACCAACCCTCGTATTTAATTTATATCGAATTTTAAAAGTGAAAAGTTATACCCAGTTCAGATTCACTGCTACCATTCAGTGTAGATTCTTTTGGATTTTAAAATGAATTTGACGATTGAAACGAGGACTTATCCTTGGGTTCCATCATATTTCTTAGATTTATTTATACAACATTTTTAAAGAAAAATTAAAGGATTTTAATATTACAAATTAAAATTTAATTTCTATTCAAAAGTGTCAAAAATTCACTCTACATGAATAATAATGATTATTATTTCTTAATGTGCTCTTGATGATAAAAAAATAGTCATTTCTTTGGACACATGAAAATGTAGTCTTAGTATTTTTAGTAAACTTAACACACACACACTGTCAATATACTTCAAAAGATATTTTTTCTTTTTAACAACTACAGAAGTCTTGCAATACATTTAAACTGTGGTTATGATTATATTATTCTAGGATCAATTTGGCAGGAAAAATGATTGTTAATTTTTGTAGTGAGTGTAAGTGTGAGTTAGTTTGATACGAATATTTGCGTTTTTTAAACATATTTCTCAGTATAAAATAATAAGGATGAACTAAATTCAAGGAGCTTATAATAATATCAAAAAATAAATATTATTTTTTCACAGTAAAAATAATTCTGAATTTTTAAATGGATGTAATTTTTAAGATATAAAAATCAATTTAATAATTTAACCATAAAATCTCAGAAATTATATTTGCTATAAGATAGAATAAAACGTGTGAAATTATAATAATGAAAATGATGCTTGGAACTGCGGAATATTTAAACTGGTATTTGGCTTACATTACAATTACCATAGAAGCGCGCTAAATGAAATCTATTGGTGGCATACCTTGCAATTTTGAAATGCAGCCAGGTGATCAAGGCGACACCTGGGTCTTATATATCTTTGGAGCCGTTTGTTAAGTTAAGCTATAAGAGAAATTTAAATACGTAAACAAAAATTGTGGTAAAATGTGAAAATAAAAATGGAATGTTATTTATGACGAGAGGAAAATATAGAACACACATTCAATATTGTAATAAATCTAACTCTTACTAAATGAAAGATTTATAAACTATGCATGCATTTGTGTGTATATTTTTACATATATCTTTATGCGCACCTATCTATGTTTATGCGTACGTACTGAGCAAAATCAGTAACTTCTCACAATTTTGGATTTCCTTCCTTCCTTCCTCAATGGCTTGACAGCCCAGGATAGATCTTGGCCTTCTCAAGAAGCCTTTTCCAGGCTAGCCTTCTTCCTGCTAGTGTTCTCCAATTCTTAGTTCTAAAAACTAGGAGATCTTTTTCTAAGTCATCAATCTATCTTAAATTTGACCTTCCCTTCCTTCGTGTGGCAATTGGTTGGACATTGAAGACTTTTTCAGCGATGTGGTCTTCGTCCACCGCGGCAACATGACCTGCCAATTTAATTCGTTGTATTTTTATAAAGTTAACGATGCCAGATACTTTATATGATTGATAGAGCTCGAAATGTGATCTTCTTCGCCAAGTTCCATTTTCCTAAATTCCTCCAAAAATAAATCTTAAAATCTTCCTTTCGTAGATACTTATCATGTTCTCATCTGCAAAATACATGGACCAAGTTCACCTGCATAAGTTAATACTGACCTTAAAAGAATTTTATACAATAGAACCTTTTTTTGTGAGTGTTTTTCTTTCGATTAAATTCAATTTCATATATTTTCGTATTCCATTAAGTCATCTATTAACCATATTAATTATCTTTTGGATTTCAGTAGTACAATCGTTTCTATGGTTGATTTCCGAATCTAAATAAGTGAAACTATTAACAACTTCAAAATTATACTTCAAAAACATGATTTACTGCAAGTCATGCATTTGGTATTATTTTCATTGATTTTCAATGAGAATAAGACAAAATGCAAGGCTCGCACTAAATCTTAGATTTAAAAATATATATAATTGCTTATTTATTAGAATATTCCTATTTTACATTAAACTTAATGCCCCCACCTTAAAAATCAAAAGCAAATGAGATCCAGAATCGTTCTACTGAAAGGTTGAATAACCCTAAAAGACACAAGAGAACATAATTCCGAAGAGTAAACTCGTTAAATTAATGAACGTTTCTATTTGGCGAAGAATAATGTTGACAGCGATTTGCGTGGCATCAAGTGAGGACAGATTTAAAAGAGCGCTGGGCTCTGGGGACCGTAAAGTTCATTTAGAATGCTCACCGGAAAGGCGAATAGGAAAGACTTCTCAAGAGAATTCGAATCCAGGAAGGATTTTAATGGAAATGGGTGACGTATATACGTGACGTCACTTGGTTAAATATAGCAACACAGATTTCCTGCGGGAGAGAAAATCTATTCACTCAAAGCACTCTACTTTTGAATTATAATCATATTGAGCCGCTGGAAAATTCCGAGCTGCATTTGCTGGGCCCCCAGCTTACCACAATTTTTTTTAAAAAGAAGGACGCATAAATTTTGCATAATTAAAACTACTTGCAATACTTTCAGACATAAATAAATGAATTTATTTAATATGATTCTTATAAATTTTGAAAATTTTGCTTACGTTCGTTCAATAAGTACCACAGTACGAAATAAAGGAAAAAATAACTGAACAATTATTTTTACTTATGCACTTAAAGGAGATTTTATTCTGAGAAAGTTTAACTTCTTAATGTTCATTTATTTTTAAAAGAAACTGGCCAAAAATAATTTTTTTTTAAATTTAGGAACACTCATTTTAATGCCTTGTTTTTTTGCCAAAACTAACAAAAAATCTAAACTCTATCAAAAATTTTATTTGAATTTTGATCCAAATAGCAGATAAGCGATCTTCCACGTACATCGACTTTCATCATCTTTCTTTTCGAGTAGTTGTTTAAAAAACATATTTTAACAATAAAAATATTTATTAATAATTTTTCAAAAGAGATAAAAATAATGCTGTAAAAACGTGCTTATATTAAAATAAATTTTTCGGAATTTCCTTTTGTCTGATATATTTTGAAGCAAGGTGCACTATAAATAGCCCAAAATTGCAATTATTGACACATGACGCGACTCTCTTTCCTTTTGCTTTTTCCTATCAACTGTAGCGCAACACAGAGAGCAGTATTTTGTAGAAGCTTCCATGTTTATGTTGGTGGAACAAAACTTGAAAAATGACGTTTCGTTAGTCGTAGAATTCCAGAAGACTTTGATCTATCCTTTTTTTTATACCTGTATCACTATGTAACTTTGTATGTCTTTATTTTGCATTGATGCCATAATTTTTATTGCAAGCAACGCAAATTTACATTGACTATTTATGTTTACTCTTTACCTTTGGTGTAAATTAATTTAATATACTATCAAATATAAATTTTATCAATAAGGAATATTGCCGCAAAGCATTCTGCTTTTTTTCTATCTTTTGCATATAACAATATGTATAATTGTGATACCCCCGGCCCAGGGGTATCATTTCTTCCTCTACGTGACCTAGATTTGCAGGAGGAAAGGATTGATCACTCAAATTCGCCGTAATAAATCTAATTTATTACTGTCTCAATATATTGATCAACACCACACAAGTCTTACTATAGGGATTAAATCAGGAGTGATGCAACGTAATTCTAATTCTAAGTAAATAGCGCCTGAATTTCTAACCACTATCTTTATGAGAAGTTATCCTAACAAACATTAGATAACGTAGATTCCTTAACACGCTAAAGTCCGTTCTATATTTACAATTCTATGTTTGAAATCTTACCAATATCTGACGGCGATCAGCATCTCAGTTTTCTGTATCCTTTAAAAATATATATATTCTATTCTTCTACTATATTCTACTTCTATAATACACGTATATTACTCAGACGCGAATGCTAAAGCTCCAATATATATCAATTAATTAATCTGCATATCGCGGTTTCTTCTTGAGAGGATTGGTTTGAAATAAAACACTTCTGGCCCCAAAGATTCCCCAAGAGGATTAGTGTAAAAGTGCGATAAAGCCCGTCCCATAACGTACAGTTTTGTACTATATATAATAGATTCATTTTATTTTTCTTGACAGGGGTGTCCTGTAATTCATTATGGTCTCAAACCTTACTGGAATCTGTTGCTAATAACCTTTGTGTTACCTTTGAACACACCATCAATAAGAGAAGTGTAATTAAATCATGCTTCTAAATTCGTTCATCATTTCCACAAACAATGTGCAGAAATAAGCCGCAATTATCTTTCAAAAAAATTAATTCTGATTTTGTGTTAGGTTGTACAGTTTATAACATTATTTTTTGTTTTTTCTCTCACCCCTATTCATCAATTGTTAATAATCTAACTAGAGCTGTTCCTAATGCATACCAACTCTCTTGTAAATTTGCTTTTAGAGTCCAATATATTAATACTGTTCTACGTTGTAATTAAATACAAAATCCAATATAAAAATAGAAGTTTAGATATAAGTATCATACATTTATTGCAATTATATAAATTGGAGGATAATATAATTATTCACAAATTTAAATACAAATATAATACAGGAAAATACGTTTACCGCGAAAACGCTTAAGACAAAATATCGGATTAAGCGAAACAATACAACGGTACCCACAAACTACTCATATTTTCTATGCATTTTTTTTCTCAACACGAAACGAAAATAGCTTAACACGTAAAGATATCCTTCCTGGAAATTAACAGCATACGGAAAACACCAGCCGAAATTTGAAAAATATTCTGTATTGTTGGACTGATATACGGTATCATTGGAAGACTTCGTTGCAGTAGAGGATGATCATGTGTGTGCAGCCCCAATTATGGCAAACTAAGACATTCTGGAGTCTGTTCAAAGCTCAAAAAATATTATCTATGCACGTTCCGAGGAAGAAAATCATATAAAAATGCAAATCTTGTTCCCATGTAATCCTAAATGAGGAACATCATGAAAAGTATGCACAGTTATTCAGATGCACATTACCTTAGTGAAATAAATAACAAAATCGATGGCATCGAAAAATGTGTTCACAATTTGATTTTAAAAAAACATAATGCAAAGAAACACACACACACATTAGATTCTTTTCCAAAAACTCAATAAATGTTTTGTTTTTTCAAAAACTTGAATATTTTGCAATAAATATTACTAAATTCTTGTGAATGTCTTTGTTAGATTGTTTTTTACTAAATGCATTCCTATATACATATCTAGGTAAATAAAATGTTCTCTAATAAGCATAATTTTGTTGAGTTTATGTTTCTTTTTGCAATATCCTTTAACATGAAGAAATATTTAGTCATCTCAGTTTAGTGAAAAGCGATTTTCACTGTACATTGTTTAATTAAGGAAATAAATACAAACATTATACATTAAGTGAGAATTATAAGAAATTGTTTTAAAATAAAACATTATCCTTATTTTCTTAACTGTAGATTTCATAGTTCAAAATCGAGATTTATTGAATTTCTTTTTTATTTAATATAAATTAATATATTTGAAAATTGCTACACTAAGGAGTTGTGGAGGAAGCATAGGGGTTTTCAATCTTTTAGCGAGGGTAGTATCAACCAAATCGTGATTTCAATTTTTAGTTTTGTGAGGATCCCCCCTTACCCATGCATCGATGCACATTAAATGTTTTTAACTCAAACTCCTCCCATTGTTTTGTCGTAACAGGGAGAAAGGTGCGCCCACTCAGGAGTCGTCCTCGTCTCTTGATCTCGGTTGAAAGTCGTAAAATCTGGTGTCAATATCCCTAGAGTGGCTTCAAAGGTCAACATTATTAATAATCAGTTTTTCTAAGAAGTGGTATTAGGTTTAATCGATTCTAACACTATTTTCAAATTTTGTTAATGTCATTTCAAATTAGCAATAAGAATAGCATCTAATTCAAAAAATATCTAAGCATTAAACCTTGTAAAGGCCATACATTTTTACGAAATACATTTTTTATTCTTAATTTAAATCCATATAGTTTACCACTTATAAATCGCTTACAATTATAGCTGCTGTTACAGTTCATATTTATACAGATATAACTGCATGCTGCTTTGTTGATTTTAAAAGTATACAATAATTATAAATTAAATTACTAACTTCATCCTTCGAAAGCGAAAAAAAAAGTAGCCAGTAAGGAATCCAGAAATAAAATACAAAATACAAAACAATGTCTACCTCTTGTAATTTGTAAATTTAGGAGTCCTGTTTTTGTAATGCAAAAGTTTAAAATTCAATACACTTCAATTTAATCAGAACTTAGTGCACTTACAAAGCCCCAGACACATTTTCGGGGAAAAGAAGTACAAAGTGTTTCGCTACGAAATGTTTTAAAGTTGAAGCAAAGTTTTTTTTCTTTCACAGACTCTTCAAATGTTACAATGCCTCGAACATTTATTGTTTATGTTCTTTTTCAAAGAAAGTAGGTAATAGCATTTGATGAAATTTTAAGTGGTTGCGAAATTCAATATAATAAAAGTAACTTAAAACCTCTATTCAATCGTCACAAGAAAATCAAAAGAAATTGAATCGTCTGAGGCGGTGTTTAAAAATTATTTTTATCGGAACTGTTTACTACATCTATGTTTACTTAGAGGAAATACAACAAACACAAGAATTTATTTCATTACAGCTCATAATTTCGAAGGGGAAAAATTAAAAAATAGTTCCGAATTACTTTTAGCAAATTACGACTTGTATCTGTTGGTCTTAAGGGAAAACTTTCAATCTACTGCGAACATGAAAACTGTGCCAGTAAAAAAGAATTTTCTTATACTTTCGTTCCCTACGACAAACATAAACCAAAAGATTTCCTATAAGCTATGAATTTCTTGTTAGAAGACACAATTAATCAGATGCTAGTCTGGAAATAAACTTTGACGACGATGTTTACCAGAACCTCCTTTCATATAATAAATAAAACCTAATCCAAAATAAATAACTTTTTTAAATTATAACTTTTGATAATTTTTTTTGTGAAAAACATGTCAGTTCAATAAATCCGTTAAAATGTATGGAAATCGTATGTCTTTGATGAAGTTTCATTGTTCTATGAACTTCTTTTCCAATTCAATGAAATATATGGGCACTTTCTAACGGAATCATGCGTGCATCATGTTCCATACGCATACTACACATACTCTTGTACTAGTAAATGTAGAATTTATCTTTATACGGAAGGATTTAGACTTCTTACTCACTAATATGTATAATTATCTGCATTTAAGAAGAAATTTAATATTTGTTTATGGATGCAAGACTTCTTACATGCGCTTGTCATAAGAAGTGAAATGGAAAATGTAAAAAAAAATGTTATGATAGGAAATTAAAATAAAGAAAAATGTATATGAAATGATTTGCAAAGAACAGTTTCTAAGGGTATCCATACTGTGTGTGTATGTGGGTGTGAAAGAGAGAGAGAGAGGAAAGGCCGTGAGGTAGCGTAGTGATCATTGGATAATTTTCGCAAACTCGTGGCCGGTGTCTCAAGACTTCGAATCCTATTTCCACTGAGGAACCCCCATTTAGAAAGGGCTGATACACGTTAAATCTGTCGAGGATTAAAACCATTTTGTTGGCGTAGTGCAGGGGAGTGGTAAGGGCCAGCTCATGGGTTCAAAACTACGAGGTCCGGGTCGAACAGCCCACGCTCGTCCAACGTTGTTAAAAAAAACCAATGAAGTCTGTAGTGTGGCGCATGTAGTCTGGAAAATTATTTCGTATCCATGATACTCCGCAAACCTAGCATCATTCGATTATTTTACCTGCCCTTCCTTTTCTCTTTTTCCTCTTTCTCCTTTTTTTGAGAGAACAAAATTCAAAATGAAACAGGTGTCAAACAAGTCCTATTAAAACGTTTCTCCTTATGTAAAGAGAATTCCGTTACAGGAACTAAATTCACAAAGTACCATAATGCTGGGAGGAAGCAACAAATAACAAAAATGATCTAATTATTCAGTAAATATTAATAAATGTGTTGAAAAAAATATAGCATTTTCATTTATTTAAAAAAAAAGCCACACAGGCATTCCTTATAGATCTGATCTGCATTATAAAGCAGAAAAGCCAGTAGCGAATTATAAACGAAGCAATGTCCATATTTATATCGAAACGAAAGGAGCGTGTATCCGGGCGAATTAGTCAGACAGTCCACAATAATTCCATGAGATAATTTAGGTATAGTAATGTTTAATTAGATACGAATTGCCGCTATGCGGCTTACATTCTACGATACAAGTTACACACACACACTCTTCACGATCTTTACAATTTTAATACAGATGTGCGCACACCAGCGCCCTCGCGTGGTCAATATTTCGGCACACACCCCACCGGTGAACAGAATGTTCACCCAGTAAATATCGAACCACAATTAATACAAACAATTATTCAAATACAATTCTTACAAAGAAAATACTGATACAATACTACTAATCAAATCTAAATTATACATATTAGAAAGAAAGAAGTAAATATACATTAAAGTACACAATATAATGAAACTTAAAGATGACAAAGCTTCAATTTACAAACGAACAAATACTAGGATACATACCTCAAGATTTCACAAAAATAAATTTAACAGAGATTAATTAATAATGTGTAATCTCCTACCATTAATCTGAAAAATATAAACAAATTAGTACACAAGTATATTATACAATTTCTAAAGGGTACAGCAATTGAATGGGTTTTTTGGAGACCTTTAAAAGTTTTTACAAGACAAGATCTAACGTTATCGTCTCTTCCAATAAATATTTCTTTGATTATTCCAAGTTCCCACAACAATTTTGATTTTACATTTCCTTCAACAAGAACTACGTCGTTTAATTTTAAATTCTTATGAACAGATGGTGTTTTAAAATGATTAGCTGTTTTTAACTGGAGCAAATACTGTTCTTTCCAGCGTCTCCAAAGTTGTTTTAAAAGAAGAGTTCGGTAAGTCTTTCTTTTTTTGTACGACTCCTTTGCCGTAGTGGCGTCGATCAGTTCGATGAAATGTATAGGATATTTAGAGTCTCTATAACCTAACTCGAGGAAGTGGGCCGGTGTTAGTGGTTCCGGCTCTCCTGGATCATTCTCCACGTATGTCAGTGGTCGATGATTAACGATGGCTTCAACTTCTGAAAGTATCGTTGAAAGTTCTTCAAATGTTAGAAGTGCCCTGCCAAGTATTTTACATAAAGGATCCTTTATCGTTTTAACAAGACGTTCGTAAAATCCACCCCACCAAGGCGCACGTTCAACTATGAACTTCCAGTGAATACCTTTATCTGCGACTAAACTTTGAAATTCACTGTCTATCAAGATGTTGGAAAATATGCTAGCTCTCTTTCAGCTGCTTTAAATGTACGTGCATTATCGGAGTATATTACCTTGCAATTACCTCTACGAGCGAGGAATCTCCGTAAAGCAAGTAAAAAACACTTTGTGGACATGTCCGACACAAGTTCTAAGTGTACGGCACGAGTGACTGCACATGTAAACAAAGAAACATAAGACTTGCGAGTCCCTTGATTGTCCTTAACAAGTATTGCACCTGTAAAATCAATTCCTACAACTTGGAAAGGAGGAGATTGGGTGATTCTATCTCGGGGCAACTGACCACTTAACTGGTCAGCTGGTTTGGCACTGTATTTTTTACAAACGAGACAGATTCGAATCATTGTTTTCACTAACTGACGACCCTTAGGTATCCAATATTTTTCCGAAGTTGAGTCAAAGTTGCAGATACGCCACAATGACCAATTCGTTCATGTTCCCTAATAACAAGTAATTCTGTAAATTTACAGCGTCGAGGAAGAATAACAGGATGCTTTTCACCAAAGCATAAGTCTGCTTCAAGCAACCGTCCAGTAAGTCGTAATAAATTATTTTCATCCAAATACGGCACTAAACTCTTTATTTCAGAGCTAGATCGAAGTTGTTCGTTTTGTTTTAAGGCTAATATCTCAGCTGAATAAAATTCGGATTGAACACATTTAAGCCAAAAATATTCAGCATTTTGTATTTCATCTGCAGTAATGTAGAAGTCCATCGATTTGCAAATGTTTCTAGCATTGTTCACGAATCGGAAAACCCAAGCAGTCGTTTTCAAAAGTTTCTTAAGGCTGCTGAATCGATTTATGTCAACAAGAGCTTCCCTCTGTTGAGTAACTGCCACATGCACACTAGAACGATGTTCTAATTCTTCCGAGCAGAGCTCGAATCTAAAATATCTCGGTGACGATTTGGCCAATGATCGGGTGTTAGTTTAAGCCAAGGTGGGCCATGCCACCACAGCTCATTCTGTACTAACTTGACGGCAGATGTACCACGCGAAAGGAGATCAGCAAGGTTGTCTTTTCCTGGACAGTGTCCCCACTGCATCGGATCAGAGAGCAATTGTATCTCTTGAACACGATTTTTAATGTATGGTTTGAACGCTGAAGAATCGCCGCGTATCCAGTAGTACGAAATGAGAGAATCGGTCCAATAATATATATTAGCATCAAATTTGAGACAAGATGACACCAGTTTGGCCAACCTAGCTGACAATAAGGCTGCTGTCAGTTCAAGACGAGGAAGCGTCAATGATTTCAAAGGTGCCACACGACTTTTTGAACAAATGAAACTAGTTTCTCGATTTCGTTATTACAAGTAACAAATCACAAGTATAATATTGTTCCATAAGCTGATTTACTCGCGTCTGAAAAACAATGTATTTCACACTTTGATATTTCTTGATCTATGTTACCTAAATAGAACCGTGGTATCTTTATCTCAGTCAAGCCCTCAGCTTCGCTACTCCACTGCTGCCACTTGTGTCGTAGCTTTGGGGGAAGTTCAGAGTCCCATTCTACTCCTAGTGTCCAAAGTTCCTGAAGTAGACATTTCAATTTGATAACGAATGGGCCAAGAATTCCAATGGGGTCGAAGATGCGACCAACCACACTCAGAATAAATCTTTTCGATTCTCCTCTACGTGACATAAACTTCAATAGATCCTTTGGATCGAAATAAATTAAATCATTTTCTGGATCACAAGCAAGTCCTAAAACCTTAGTTGGAGGTCTAAGATCAATAGCACTAGTTTCAGAAGATTCCGTTTTGACACCTTCTTGCTGCCATAAGAAATTAAGTTGTTTCGAATTACTTCGCCATTTGCGCAATAACATGCCTGCGTCACTGAATATTTGCAAGCACTCCAAGGTAGTACGTAGAGCGTCCGGAACATCATTCTGACCACAAATGAGGTCATCAACATAAATGGAACTATTTAGCAACTCAAATGTATGAGGATACTGCTCTCGGTACTTCTTAAAATGATGTTTTAAATTTGCTGCGAGAAGGTATGGGCTAGGTCGAAGTCCAAAAAGAACTCTCGTGAAATTCAAAACGTATGGCTCGTTATTCAAATTATCAGTCCAGAAGAAACGTGTAAAATCTCGATTACGGAAATCTAATTCAATTTGAAGAAAAGCCGATTTTACATCAGCTGTAAATGCTACAGGACTTTTCGAAAACATAAAAGCAGTTCTAAAATGTTGGGATGCAAATTTGGTCCCGTATATAAAATTTGGTTTAACGATGATTGTCCATCTTCATGTGCTGAACCATTAAATACTATTCGAATACGACTTGTGGTTTTGTCGCTACGTATCACTGCATGATGGGGTAGGTAAAATCCCTGACTATCCAATAAAGAATCACAAGAAAGTACGCTCAACAATACCTTCCCTAACATAGTCATCAATTACATCCTTATACTCGCAGAACAACTCGTGATCACATTTAAACCTACGAACCAACCCCTCAAAACGCTTACGTGCGACAGTTTTATTATTTTGTAAAGCCTCTCTCATACCTGGTTTCCATGGCAAATTTACACGATATCGACCATCTACGAAATTAACTGATTTATCAAACTCACTAAGTATCTCTTCATCCCCATTACCTAAAGTCACCGAACCCTTTACCGCGTTCAAGGGGTAGCCGACGCGCCACGGGTTGAAGTCCGGGCCCATGGCGAGAAGTATGCTACGAGGACCCTAAACATTTTGCAGTTGAATATTAATGGTACCCAGAGAAAGATTGAGGAGCTCACTGAGATCCTCAACGTAAATAAGGTACATATTGCGCGTCTACAAGAGACCAAGCTTAACTCAAATCTGAAGCTAAACATCAAAGGCTTTACTACTCTGCGAAAAGACAGAAAAGACCGGGCAGGTGGCGGCCTTGCTTTCCTTGTTAAATCAACAGACATAAAATTTAGAGAAATCATACTGCCACCAACTACAGATTACGATGAGAACAGCACGGAAGTACAAGCAATCACTGTACTCCTACCGCAGCAGGAAGTAACAATCATTAATGCCTACCATCCAGACAACTCTGACATCAACTTAGATCTCCTTAACACGCTTTTTGACACAAAATCGGACACAAAATTTCTTTTAGGAGACTTAAATGCCAAGAGCCCATCTTGGGGATCCAGGACCCTAGACTTGAAAGGCTCGCAGATTGAAGACCTGCTCTGTGACAACGATCTATCCATACTAAATGACAAGAGAAGTACCTACCTCTCCAAAACCAACGGCACAACAGCCCTTGACATCACGGCTATTAACCACCAAACAGCAAGTCAAGTGACATGGAAGATTCTAAAAAGTGCTATTAGCGATCATTTCCTATTATAACTTCGATAAACAAAAGAGTTGATGGCACCATCCAAAGCAAAAGATCCTGGAACTTTCGGCAAGCAAACTGGGGAAAATTCACCTCTGAACTTGAAATGCTCTGCTCCCTTTCTTCGCCACACACCCTCGACGAGAGACTACAGTCCTTTGCTTCGCATATTAATGCAGCTGCAAAACGTTCTATCCCTAGGGTCAAAAGAAGAAATGACTGGGTCCCGTTTTGGAAAGACACCAACATAGAGAACTTAATTAACGAACGTGACAAAATAAGTACAGAACTTCAGAAGAATAATACTGAAACAAACAGAATAAGATTCACGAACCTTTGTCACGAAGTTGAAGAGGTGATTTCCTCCTGCAAGCGTAAAAATGGACTGAATTCTGCGAAACTTTAGATCCCCCAAAAATATCTCAGCATTGGAAAGTCATCAAAACTCTTAATAATCAATCAACACACCAAAAAGCAGACATTATTACTAACATCATATCATCCTCTGGAAGAGATGCAGCCACAAATAAGGAAACTGCTTCCTGCTAGCAAAGCACTATGAAAACAAAAGCAAGCTAACCTTCAACGCAAATGACAGGAAACTGCTGCGTACCTACAGGAAAACCATTCAAGACTCAAAAAGATATAACCATAAAAATACCTTCACCATACCATTCTTAATGGAAGAGCTAGAAGCTGCCATTGCTAAAATGAATCCCGGCAAAGCCCCTGGTCCCGATGTTATTTTTGGCCGCATGGTCCAACACTTTGGAAATCTTGCAAAAAAGAACTATTGGAAATTTTTAACCTTTCATGGGCTACTGGCAAATTGCGCAAAATCTGGAAACTTTCCACCGTCATTCCAATTCTGAAACCAAACAAGAATGCTTCAGAGTGCAAAAACTATAGGCCAATTTCCCTCACCAGCACCCTCTGCAAGCTCATGGAACGGGTTATCCACCGTAGACTTATGAACTGGCTCATCGAAAACAAAAACTTCACTTCTATCAAACAGCTTTCGAACCCATCATAGTACTACCGACCAGCTCTTTTACCTGAACCAGTCGATAATTGATGGTTTTCAAGAAAAGCCTCACAAGAAAACTTTAGCAGTATTTTTGGACATCTCAGCAGCATTTGATAGAGTTTGGCGTCAAAAACTGGTCCATACTATCCAAGGCACCGGAATTAATGGCAAAGCGTTATTGTGGATAAATGATTTTCTCAGAGGAAGAAAATTTTCCGTTAGATTTAACGGGGCACTTTCAGAATCTCGCAGAATGTGGGCTGGAGTTCCTCAAGGCTCTGTCTTAAGCCCCTTGCTCTTTTCTCCTCTTTATGAACACCATCCACCATCATATTCACTCAGACACAAATATCGCCTGCTACGCTGACGATATTGCTGTATGGCACTCACACAAGGACATTACAGAATCGGAAAAGGCCCTAAACACAACACTGAAAGGTATTGCTGAATGGGCAGAGAATCTTAAATTAACCATCAACGCAGACAAAACAAACTACTGCATCTTCTCTACCGATAGACGACACAGAAGCAGTTTCAATGCTAATATCAAAATACAGAACACTCAAATCGAAAAAGTCGACCTACCCACCTATCTTGGAGTAACCTTAGATCCCGAACTTCGCTTTTCAAAGCACATCGAACAAACTACCAACAAAGCTCTTGGAAAACTGAATATTCTTCAAAGCTATGCGGAACTTCTTGGGGCTCAAGACCTCAAACCCTAAAAAGCACTTTCTGCACTGTTATCAGACCGGTTTTAGAATATGCGACCCCAATTTGGACTCCGGCCTCTATTTCTGTTAAGCGGAAACTTGATTCTGTACAACACAGAGCTGCCAAAATTATTATTGGAGCAGTGTCATCAACCAATAATGAAAAGGCCGAACAAGAATGCGGCCTGCCTCCGCTAGAAAGCAGGCGCAAACTTGCCACTATCAAGTTCACTAATAAACTACGCTCATATGGTTTGGACCATATCTCTAGAAGAGTTTTTGATAAATGGAAGCATTCTACAAGGCTCAAAAGATCTTCGACTCTCCAACTTGATAGTGAAATCAGAAAAGAACTCAATTTGGATCATTCCTCCTTGGAGTTCCTTCAGGAGCCCCTCCTTCCAAAAAACCCACCAAAGAATACCTGTTTCGAATTGGAATTGTTGCAGCCATGTTCCAAAAAAGAAGACCCTGTAACTCTCAGACAAAAAGGACTGGAAACGATAGCAATACTCTCTCAAGATAACTTTGCAATTGCCTACACCGATGGTTCCTCAGACAGATCCCTCAGCAATGGAGGTGCCGGAATCATCTTACTCCTCCCAGATGGTAATAACTACAAACACAAAATTAACACAGGCATAATCGCCTCAAACTTCACAAGTGAACTCGTGGCAATTAGAGAGGCCCTTATATTATATCAACAAAGCCCACATGTTATTGATTCTACAGAAGGATTAGTAATCTTCTCAGATTCTCTAAATCAGCTATAGAAGCCATAAGAAACGGAGAGACTAACATCTCCTGTGATATTATTACCCTTCTAGAACAGCTGCACAACAAAAGAAAATCCTGTATCCTGCAATGGATACCCGCACATGTCAACATTGAGGGTAATGAATTTGCATATATATATATATATATATATATATATATATATATATATATATATAGCCTCGCCAAAGAAGCTAGAGACATCGAACATAAGTGCACCACCATCACACTTGATGATGCTAACGCAGTAGCCAAACATAGAATTATGAATCACACTTTTAAAAAACCTCTAGTTACGAATTTGACTGTCCCCGAATTATAACATCCACAATTGCCAGATTGAGAACTGAACACCTTAAGGGCATGAAGATTCACCCAGACAAGACAAGATCATATGTTCAATGCAAGCACTGCCCAGATCTTCAACTGACGCCCATTCACATCTTGGAATGCCCAACCGTCGCAACAAAGTTACTAAAAATGGGAATGGTCCCTCTGAGGGACTCTTTGAATAGCAGAGGCAGTGATCAAGACTTTCGACGGAATTTAGTGATATCTACTGCATTTATTCATGGACACGAGAACAACAACAACAACCGAACCCTTGTCAAGTATTCCTAAACTTTCTATCTCCCAAAATCTCCTTAGCTCAGTCGAAATCGATTCCTCTTCTAGACCATCCTAGCCTAGTCTCGACTGCAACCAATGATGAATCTAATCTTTTTATCCGATGTGTTAAAGACCAATAAAATCGGAACCTATTAACAATGAAATTTCACAATTCTCAGAAGATTCATTACAACTGATTGTTAGCCTAAACCCTTTCGACTCCATTTCTGCCCACGCATCTGGATTAGGTAGGCTAAGTGTTGCCTTTGAAATTTCCTCAATTTCCAATGCCTCTATCACAGTCTCTTCTCCGCTTAATACATTCCTTAGCCTAACCTCGACCTTACTACAAGTTTTTTTTTAGGAGTTTTACAACCGAACGAAAAAATATTTAGCCTTTCGAACCCAATATTTTCAACCCCAACCTCCGAGACACATTTTTTTAATGAACGACTTCTCACTTCCATTATCAAAAAGGCAAAATATCTTATCCGATGAAGAACGACCTATAATTTCGGCCCTCACACATTGCAATAAAACCCTCACCTCTGTTATGAAAAACAGAATTTGAAGACGTAGTTTTAACGTCAACATTCTTTTCCTCCAAATCCAAATGCGAATTTTGCTTAGATTTTTCTAACTTGAAACAAATAGCACGTGCATGTCGACCTTTACAATACGAGCAAACCTCTTTCTTGCACTTTTTAACATAACAACCAGTGTTGCAACAAATGAAACATCTCCCTTCTTTAATTAATTTAGCTCTTTTTTTCTGAACGCATAAATTCTCACACAAATCAGACATATGAGTATTCTCGAAACAAAATAAGCAATCCGAAAATGCAGCCGTCAACAGTTCGTTTGCAGAGGAAAACGATTTATGAGATGGGTGGAATCGAGAATGACCTTGAACCCTTCGATTTGACTGTGGATAGCTATGAGACGTTCTTTCGAAATACTTAGTATTGGAATAGGAATTTTTATTTTTCAATTCTAGGTCATGCGGTTTTACCAGAAATTCTGTGCGTTCGCGACTTTCTACTTCGCTTCGTAAATATGCAATTAAATCCGTGATTTGTGATTGATTTCATTATGTTTTTATTATATTCTAATGCTAAATCAGGGGGAATAGCTTTCATAATTATCGGAAACAAGAGACAACTATAGGAATCGGGAGAGATTTCAAGAGATTCAAGTCCCCTTATATTAATTTCTAACTTATCATATACATTTCTTAACGCAATAACATCAAACGATTTACGGACAGGGGTCAGATTTAACAAGCGATTCATATGAAAGTCAACAATAAGTTCTTTACGTCCGAACCGATTATCTAAAATTTTCATTGCTTTTACATAATTTTCCGATGTTAGAGTTAAGCCTCGTATAGCCAATTCTGCATCAGATGTGACAACCGATTTCAAATAGGAAAATTTTTCCACATCATTTAAACTCGAATTTTCATGTACTGCGGATTTAAATCTAGCCCAAAAACTGGGAAAACTACTGATATCGTTGCCCGCGAAAAAGATTCTAATGTGAGTTTAGGTAAACGCGGTTGATTTGATAAAACAGAGCTACTGTACCATTTAAAGGAAGTGTTATGTTTTGTGGTTGATTTTCCACCGAATTTTGAATAGCAGTGTTCGAAACTGATTCTACATAACGTTCAGCACGGATTTTCCACATTATAAATTTATCTCGATATTCTTCGCGAGTTACGATTTCTTCTTCTAGACTCTCAATATCTATTAAATTCTCAATTTCCTTATCGAGTGTACTCAGCTCTTCAAATTTAGAAATTAATTGCATATACATCTCATGTACTGTTGTTTTATCAGCTGTATTGCTTATTTCGGATTCTAATTTATTAATTTGTTTTTTTGTCACGAGGGATCTCAGAAACAGATCGAGTCTTTTTCGTTCTTTCTAATATAGCCTTATTTGCTGCATCCATTTTAAACTAAAACACTATAATTGCAAACAAATATACAAATAACAAGATCAATTCTAAATGCAACTTAGTACAACTTTCAACACTTTCAAACAAAATTCAGCTTAACAATATGCACATACAAATAAACAAAACTATACCAGAGCAACCTTCCAAATACCGACAGTTACGAATAAACCAAAATCAGAAATGATTAGAAATAAGCTTAACTAGACAAATACCGAATTCAAAGTTAGACAAAACGAAAGTACTCACCCCCCATCACGCAGCGAATGACCTTCCCGGCCGATGCACCATGTAGCGAATTATAAACGAAGCAATGTCCATATTTATATCGAAACGAAAGGGAGCGTGTATCCGGGCGAATTAGTCAGACAGTCCACAATAATTCCATGAGATAATTTAGGTATAGTAATGTTTAATTAGATACGAATTGCCGCGATGCGGCTTACATTCTACGATACAAGTTACACACACACACTCTTCACGATCTTTACAATTTTAATACAGATGTGCGCACACCAGCGCCCTCGCGTGGTCAATATTTCGGCACACCACTCGCTCGTCATGATACCTTTGGAACTATTGAACCTATAAACTTGAAATTTAGTAGACGTCTTCCTTTCATGGAGTAGATATCCGCTAAGAGCAAATTTGGTGAAAATCGACCCCCACCGCACGTTGCAAGGGGTTAAAGAGATTAAGAAATAAATATTACCGTTTTGGAACTGTAAGATCTCTAGACATATAATTTAGTAGGCGTGTTCGTTTCATGTAGAGATGAGTTTTTCGAAAATAGATCATCGGGGGGCAAGGGTTTAAGAGATGATTCGAACATTTGAGTTTTTGAACTATTCAACCTACAGACTTGGAATTTTGTAGGCATGTTCCTTTCATTGAATACATATCCATTACAAAAGAGATTTTACGAAAATGGATTCTCAAGTTTGTTGTGAGGGGTTAAGGAGCGTTATAGATAAACATTCGTACGTTAGAACCGTTTGATCTTCATACTTCAAAAGTAGTAAGCATGTTCTTTTTTGTCAAGTAGAGATCCCTCCAATAAGAACCGAAATTGATTCCTGTGGGAGAGTGGGAAATTTTTGGGGTGTGTTGATAAAAAAATTCCCATTTCTGAACTACTAGGCCCCTCAAGAAATGAAATCTTATGTGCATGTTTCTTTTGTTGAATTGAAATCCGTTAAGAGCGGATTAAGAGAAAAACGACTCTCAAAAAGGGTACGGGGCTTATTGATACAAAAACACGGTCTTAAACTATTCGATTTAGACTTGAAATTTGGCACGCATGTTTATATGAGTATAGATCCACTTAAAATGGGTTTACGGTTGGGGGACGGAGTTACGAAATCGTAAAAGATAATACTACTTCAATATTATAAATAATATCTTGTCCATTTTAAATCAAGAGGTGAGAGTTATATATATATATATATATATATATAACTTTCTCTCCCTATATATATTACATATATAGTATATATATATATATATTGTTTTTAATACAATCGAACACTTAAGGCTTGACTTATGTATCGATAGCTTATAAACAGTATATGTAAGCTTTTTCAAAGTGTGGGGCACGCCCCCTAGAGCGCTGTGGTAACCTTACTTGTGAGGCGCGAGCATATCCAGAAGTAAAAAATAAAAGATTTAAAAAATTAATACAAAATACATTGTAGCATAGCAAATAATAAAATACTTATTTTATGTACTTATAAACGCATCAGTACTCCACAATGTATTAGATAATTAATTTACCAATATTAAGTTAATAACAAGCTTATAATAATTACTAGTGACACCCATAGACTTTTCAAATACAAAATTATATGCAAAATGTATTACTTATCTTGATAATTTGTACGATTTATAATTAAATTGTATTGTAGTTTTTTAATGTCAAAGTACGTTATTTTTGAATTCAATACATAGACATTCTATTGGGGGGAGATGCAATGAAAATTATGATTGAAAATTAGGTCGAAAATATTGAAAGTTTCAGAAGCACTGGTGCATAATCATATAACATCATAAAATACCCAGTAAAGTGAGCAGATACTACCTATAAAAATATCTTCCCATTTTTGCCTCAAATATTTTTAAAACATTGTCTTAAAAGTATTTATTTATTTTTCATCTCTGGATATTTAGATACGTTATATTCTTCATCTGTGAAATAAATGATTGTGACTCAACCCTTTCTTTCGATGCTACATTGCACAACAATAAACCAAATGTCATCAAAACTAAATTACATTCAAACACGAACAACATAATTAAGCATGAGTGAACCCATAAGACATAATACTCACAAAGGGTGCTTCTATAGGATCCCTCGTCAATAACAATGACCACTATATTAGTTTCGAGAATAGAATGTCATCTCTCTCGATAACCTTAGTGAGTCCAGGGATTTCTAAGGTTATATACAAGACATAAGATTTCCTCCCATTTCTCAAATGATAAAAGTTCAGAATTGTAGGAATATCTCGTAGGCATTAATAAAACTAAAGTACAAAATCCCATGGCTTCCCATTAGATTTGTGAAAGGATACTTCCATCTAAAAGTTACTTAATTCAAGCGAACCCTCAAAGCCAATTCCCGGAAGATAAACCCTCCGACAATTTCATATGCAGTGGACATGGATTTATTGGAGACGGGTTATTCAAATTTTAAAGCGAAATCATTTCTCCGTTGACAAACTCAGACGATGGAGTGCCTCCCACTGTAATTAAAACTGCTGCACAGCGCACTAAATTATGAAGACAGACGGAATGCAGTGCCTGGATTCGACCTTGGGTGGACTCCAAATCGCGAAACAGCACTTCAGTAAATGGGAATATTTATTGTTCAATATTATTAAAAGAATACTACATGCTATGAAATACAGTGAAAATTGTTTAACATGCAACTGAGTAGACTGAAATATTTTTTTCATGTTAAATGATATTGTAAAAAACATATATTCAACAAAATTGAGTTTATTAGAGTACATTTTATTTACAAATATAAGTATATATGTGTAAAATGGTAGTAGACACTGGTATAGTATGGGTGTCACTCAATCAAGTCGGTATTTTCCAGGATTTATTGATAACATGCTATAAACTTCAATAAAGCAAATCTTAATAATCTTAACAAAATTGAATCACCAAGTTAAACATTAGACGGAAAATATGCTATAGAAAAATCCTAGAAAACAATGGCACACCTAGTTATGCCGAAGCCAAGATCAAGACCAATAATTATGTATCTGTGAAAAACCACAGCACCCGGTAATGCTGAAGCTAAGATTAACATACTTTTTAAAGAAAACGTTTTCAAAACTCCACGTATTACGGCATTGATGTTGCCAACTTATTTTGATCTTTACAATAAATAAAGCTTTGGTTGGATTTTAAGTCTATTTTTAATTCACAACATTGAATATGACGAGATCGACACTTTAACTGGTACCCTATTATTCACAACAGTATATGCATGCATTTTTTTTAATTTTTGTTCATAAAGTAGAGTTAGTAATACCTACATCTTTTCGGATTTTAAGGAACAGGAAGATTTTTTTTCAGAAGGATTTTTTTTATTTTTAAGGAACTCCATCATCATTTTAAGTGAAATAGAAGATTGCTTTCCCTCTAAGCTCTTTACCATTGTGTTCACAAAAAAATTCTGAAACAGAAAAAATATAATGTGAACCAAACTCATTGGATTTTACTCACACTGCGATGTACTCGTGACTGTATTTCAAAGCCAACTGATGAGAGATGAGATGTTTTTGTGTATCGTTTGAGGAGATGGAGGGTGAGAGAAGCTCAAATGAACAACATTGGCTCGTGTCAGATGTTATTCCAAGGGTATTTCAAAGCTAAGTTAAACGCCGTTCTAAGAAACACTTGGAACTGCCTCCCTTTAATTTTACATCCCCCTTTAAATCTAGCCTGCGTAACTGGTGTTTTCCGTATTTTGTTCATTCCCAGAAAAGAAATTGTTCCGTGTTAAGAGAATAAATGCAAGAAAATTCAAAGTACTTTATTAGGACCATAGTATTATTTCGTGTTAATCGATATTCTGTCTTAAGTGTTTTCGTGTTAAACGTATTTCGCTCTAATTGAGTTTGAGACGTTTTATAGTAATGGAATCAACCTGATAGTAAAAGAATAATTTGCTGTTTTCTTTTATTGCAACTTTTTTTTGATGCTCTACATTTCTAAATTTTCCGGCATAAAAAAATTCATTTGCAGATTTTATTTTTCAGCATGTTATATATAATACATACAATTCTAAAGAAAAGATCTTTAAACCCGATATTGTACTAAACGTATTTTGCCCTCAAAACTATTCTGAAACAGGATTTCAATCTGAAAATCTATAATTACTTTATAAAGTTTTACTGTGCGTTATCTTATATAAAGTATCATGAGTTTACGAGATAGCTTTATGAGTATTGGTGTCTACTCTCCCCATACACAATATGAATAATAAAAGATTTTTGGTGCCAAATTGCAGCCACCCACGATTAATTTAATGAAAGTCCAGCATGCAACAGCTCAGGAGCATCGTGCAAAAGGAGGAAGGTTATCAATATTTAACGTCTCTCTGTCTCAGAAACTAACACCTTGGTCTCTTGAGACGATGCACCATATAACCTGAGTTGCAATCTTTTCGATCGTCATTGCTGTAACAAGAATTTAATTCATTAGTTGCGAGAACTAGTGATGCCATCTCACTGTCTAGTCAGAACATATTAAAAGTAACTGTGAGGTGTTGAGTCACAACTGTCTTGATTAACGTTTAATCTAATACATTATTTTCCAAACAGGGAGACACCCAACCCTTCCAAGAGGAGGCATAGATAGGGAAGAGCAAAAAATTCAACAAAAGTGCGTATTAACTTAACTCATTGGTGCAACAGCCCATGAGGGCCAAGGCCTACTTGCCCCAACTCAGTATACGCGACCTTGGACCCTGAAGTGTATGAGCAGATGTTCTGGTTAGGTGGTCCGTCTGACACGAGTTGTAACACATTTTGGAATTGTCACTAAATAGATCATCTTTTGTGAAATCATTTTTTTAGAGTAATTTGTAATATTTTTCTTTTTGTAAAGGGCCAAAATTAGGTGACATTTTTTTCATACCGATTCAAACTACGTTAATTTTAACTAAAGTAGCAAAGAACTTTGCTATATTTGTGATTGTGATTAATAGCATGGCTGTGAAAGATTACATTAGTGAAAAAATCACCATGAAATTGTGGAATTCGTGAGAATAGTATTTAATGATGCGATGGAAGGTATCAACAAAGGTATTTTTAAAAGGAAGAAGTTCTGCAAATAAAAAAATTCTCTATGATTGTTATGCATAGGAAAGAACGCTTGTTGTATCATTTTGGAATCTTAACCATATAAATAGGCTTACTTTTGTGAAACTTGCCTGGTGTTGTGTGCACAATGGTTTTCTTTTTATGGAGAGTCAATGTTAGGTGGCATATTTTTCTCAAATACCGAATCAAGTTTAAATTTAACTACCGTAATATCCGGCGTATAAGGCACATCTATATTTTCAAGCTGCAATTTTTAGTTTTTAGTTGCATTCGCAGTATGTAGGTTTAAATATAGTTTTTTAAAGCACCATCCTTTCTCTACATTTGCCGATATCCCTGGGATAAAAAGAATATAAAATTAATTAGTTTCTAAGAATACGAGCCCAAAATACTATAATAAGGGCATAAATCTATTTGCCGTATGAAAGGGAAAAATTATTAAAAAAAATTAAAAAGTAAAAAAGATAAACTTTGAACAATAAAAAAGTTGACGTGAATTCCTCTACCGTAGAGGCCACCAATACATCCGTAACAATAAAAGCACATTCTGCGAACAATTGTTCAAAAATACTTTTAAAAATATAGAATAAATTTAACAAGGGACACATGCGAACATATATAAGTACAAAAGAAGGTCTCTCGGAACAAAAAGACTTATATAATTTTAAAAGGAGGGACTTTTTTTTACTGAGTTGAAATAATACACAGGCGTACACAAATATATATTAAAAAATAATCTCATTTTAAGAAAATTTGAATATCGAGCTTTACCGAAGTATTTTCAATATTAAATAATACTCCCTCCCTTCTATTATGATTATTGATTTGGAATGGAAGTGTCATGAAAAGACAAGAATCAAATCAAATTCGGTAGATCTTTCAAAATTCTCTCAGGGAAATTATCACAGTTCAGACCAAAGCACTCATCTTTCAAACATTTTGTAATATTTCATCACTTCTTGAAAAAAATAATTTTTCATGGCGTCATTAGCAGCTTCAATCTATCGCCATATGACAAGACGCGCAGCTTTTATTATTGGAAGAAATGAAAAAAATTTCAGTCTGTGTAAGACATTTTTCACAAACCGTGAAGATCTAGTCTAAATTAAATGTCAAATGCCCGTCTAGAGATGAATGCAAGAAACTCCTCCTCCCACACACATATTTTAAAAAAAATTTTTATTATCAGAGTAATTACGAATACGTCAAAGCACCCTTTAAAAACTAAAAAGTCTCAAAAGATAGTTTTGTTCATCGTTTTCTAAGGTTTTATCCTCTTTTTAATATGTTTCTTTACCATTCCTAATGTCTTTGTTTATTTCATTTATTTCAATAACTCTTTTATTTTTATTGTGGGCAGAGTGACGTGGTTAAAATTAATACAAGGATTATCACGTACTGAGTTTGGAGAAGAATAACAATTTAATAACTGACAGTCATGTGATCGGCAAAAAAAAGTTTTTTTAAAAAAATTACTTTGGTAAATTACTTTACAAAATTGGCATTGTTGATGTTCAATTCAAAAATCTTCAAATGTACTTTTTTGGTGACGTGATATTGAACTTATAGAGTAGTCCCCGGTGTGGTTTAGAGTTTGAGTGCTCCATTCGTAAGCCGAAGGTTGCGGGTTTGACTCTGGGTGGAGTAGATAAAATTTTTGGATACGAAAAACGTAGGCACTCAAGTCATGTGATTATGTGACATGTAAAATATCTCTTCATTATCAATTAAGCTCTGTTACCCTCCGCAAAATTAAATCACGGCAATATTTAGCATCCAACGAAACCTTGAATTAAAATTAGTTCAGATGTACAAATTTGGTAACAAGGTCCCAACTAGATGATGCCACCATGAAATTACTCTCACATTTTGGGGACTTTGCTGTGTCTGCAAAGGCTAAATTGCAGCCCCATTAGGAAATAAATAAATAAAAAGACAACGTATTCTCAGATGTCCTTTTCACTTCTTGATTTCTTTCATATTTTCATCTATATTCACATCACCTCCTCATGTCTCATTTCATTTTTCACATCTTTATGTCTGTTCCTCAGTATTATATCTTTATAAATCATTTTACCTCTTCACACCGGCCATCCGCCTGGAATGGTGGCTATTGACGCTGTTTGCTGTGACATACGGTCTGGGTTCGAATCCCGGAGAAGGTATGGATACAGGTAAGTAAGTGCTTAGTGCCTGTGATTATGAATTTTAAAATAGTCGTCAAGCCGTAAGCCCTCTAGAGATGCTGGTGGAATGGGAATCAAATTGGAAGACCCCTAATCACTTCCCAAGGCGTTTTCTCTCAAAATTGGGATGGAATAGAGCCAATTTGTACTTTCACTTGCATGGTGCTGAAAGCTGTGGCTAACATCCTTATTTAAACTAGCCCGTTGTCAAGACGGTTTTCGTTGGCCTCGATCTGACACCCTTGATAAGGTAGCGTCAGAAGCAAGAACCTATTCACTCGATGACGTCATCTATTTATACAGTGACACTGTGACGTCTCCCGATCAATCAGTATTCGTTACAGTAAATAAAATATAAGTTTCTTTTATTCAATATTTAAATATGTAATACCAAAGCAATTATGCAGAGAGAGGTGTTTGCCTAACCAAACTCTTTTATAATAAATATTTTAGGTTCTAGTTGCGACATGAAGTCTTCTACCCTGTGGATATGGACTCATATTGTAACCATGGTAGCCTAGAGATTTTGGTCATGAACACATGGCCTCCGTGTCATGAGTTTGAGACCTAGTACTAATGAACACTCACAGTATAGGGAGGGGTGTGATAATTAGAAGAAGGGGTGACAACTTAGATGTCGTCACCTGAGTAAGGTTCCAATTTTTGAGTTTCAACAACAAATACAAATGTTGGCATGTTGTGTTCTATCATCCCTTTGTCTAGAGCGTGGGACATTATTTTATTTATTTATACAAATGTCAGACATTTGGCCTCTGGGCCTTAGTCTCGATCTATCTTCCCAATACTTAAGAATAATAGAGCTAAAAGACAATGTGTTCGTCAATAGGGTCCTTGTCCATGGACTATCTATTGTCATAAAGCAGTGCTTCTCAAACTCTCAATACTTACGACACAATGTTCAATCACAAATTTTATCACGCCACCCCCTCCATACAATGTATTGAATACGATAATACGATATTTAGACGCTAAAGCTAAAATACGACTTAAACCACATAAATGCCACCGGCGTATATAAACGTTTCGCTCAACCAGTGTGTAAATTGTCCCAGACGTATATATACGTCTTTCCAAAATACGATTTTTTCTGCTCACTGCTATCTATAAAATTATTCCGAAGGCTTTGAAATGCAATAAAATGACTTTGACAGTGTTTACTAAGGGTTTACCTCCCCCATTACACCATATACACGTGCATACGTGAAAACGATAGCATTGGAGAGCGAATCGTGTACCTTTTAATTAGCAGTAAGGGGATTAAATATAAACCGGACAAATTATGAAGATGAGTGTTAATTTTTGCATATAATTTTATGTATGGCAAGCCAGTAGGATCACTGGTAATTATAAAACTTGTTCTTAACTTATTACTGTTAAAGTAATTATAAAATACATTGTGCAGAGTGATGATACATTTATAAGTGTATTATATATCAATGTAAATGTTTTCATTTTTTATTATATCAGAGTGTATTTTGATTGTTTACTTCAAATAAATTAATTTTTTAAAAAAAATAATCTTGTGTTTTCCACTTTTCAAGATGCTAGCGCCCCCCTCCTAGGGTTATCACGCCCCCTAAGGGGGTGAGCTCCATTTTTTGAGAAGCGCTGTCATAAAAAGTACAGGTTGAAGTGTCCTTCAGTCGAATTTTAAAAAGATGGACATACACACAATCGTGTCCAGTCAAAAGACGAAATAACCCCACGACTACAGGATGAGGAAAATCTAGAATGACTGGCTTTGAACTACTGAGACACTTCGAGGTCTTTCCTTCATTTGATAGGTAGGAGACAAACCTCCTCTTATACTCTAATTTAATTAGGAGTTTTGCAGAATTAAATTCATATGGTTATTAGTAGAATATGGTTACTGAAGAATATCCATTCCCTTCTTTGGCAGAGAGTTGGCACTTTCATTTCCCTCGTTTCCATAATGAACATGAACTCATTGTAAGTCAACTAAGTCAGTTAGAGAGTTGAGAATCTTTCTACATTCATAAATTCGTTCGGAAGTGCAAACTTTATTTTTGCTATCAAACAAAATAATAGCCCGAAGAAAACAACTCTTTTGAGCTCTTAGTTGATTCAAAGCAATAAATATAGCTTCAACTTCACCATCAAAACTGGTAGTAACTCTTCCCACTCCCTTATAGAATACAAAATGGTAACAATACTCCTGTACTTCGCTCAAACATAGATACATCGGTGTAAACATGGTTCCAGGGTTTACTGAGTTATCTTATCATAACAATTTCATAATCAACAGTTCTAATCTAGGCAGAGGGCAATTTTGCTTTGAACTCAAAATATTAAATTAAAAAAGATATATTCTGCATCGCGTGTTTAATGAAGTTTCCTTTTTTAGTGTAACAATTATGCGCTATCTTAGATTAGGTAACGTAAAGAAAACAAATAACATAACAAAAATTAAGAAGAAAGAACATATATATATATATATATATAGCGTCCACATTCTTTCCTCATTTTGCCTCTACTGAAGATAATGGTCCCTAGAGAGGATTTCTATCCTTTGGGACGGTTAGTTAAGAGTTATTATGACAAAAGCGGTTACATTTTGGATGTAAACCAGTGCTTCTCAAACTTTCCATATTGGCGGCCCAATTTTCATTCCTAATTTTCATCGCGCCTTTTCATACAACGACAATGTATTGAATGCAATAATAATGTACTTCGACGTTAAAGCTACAATGCGACTTTAATATTAGAAACTGCACATGTTATCTATATATGTATTATATTTAATACAACAAGCCCATGGAAGTCACTAGTAATTGATAAACTTATTTATAATTTAGTATTGATACATCAATTATTAAATACTTTTTGCCGCACTGATACAAAGCATTTTATGTCAGTGTGAATATGTATTTAATTTTTTATCATGTCAGAATGTATTTTGTTTTTTGCTTTCTTTCGGTAAAGTAATAATTATTTTAAATCTTTTATTTTGGACTGATCGATATGCTCGCTCACCTCACAGTTTGAGAAACGCTGGTGTAAACCATAATTTCAATATTATATTTTTCTGTTTAATGCATGTTAAAATGATTAAATTACTAAATATTACACTTTTACAATAGGACACACGTTCTAAAACAAAATGGATTGATTAAAATATATTGAAGATGTGTATCAGGATCTGCTGCTAAAATATAATTAATAAAATCAAAATGTATTAGCATATAAACATCCCTCGATATGAAAAGAAAAATTGTTTCGTTTCAATTTCAATCCTATTATTTAAAACTAGTTGAATTGTACCTTGTAATAAGCATCACAAAAAACAATCTAAAGGCTTATGTTATGATTCTAATATATTCAAAACATTTGAAAATATTTTTTTATGAAAATTAGTCATAGATATGCAGATTTATCTGAACTAAGTCAGCATTTAATTCTATTTGATTGAATATTTATCTACAAATTACCCTCACCAATTAAAATAACTTTAATAAGTCATATCATTGCTAATTCCTTTCACATTGTTGAGGAAAGGTAAACAGCTGCTGCCGACAGAATATGACACAGTAGTTTGTTGACCGACTCATTTCGACGATTGATGATATTTGAGAAAGCAATATGTCACCTAGATTGTTCTGTCAGCCGAACTGATTGCCAATCCATTAATTTATGCAATGAAAAGCAATCATTGCTTCATATTCAGCCAATAGACATTACATTCTAATCACATTTCATCACAACTTAAATTATTCAGTTCACAATTTAAGATACATTGATAGTATTAAAATATAAAAAATTGCTAAAATTAAATAACTTCTTTATTTATTTCAAAATTGTTATAACTCGTAACAACTTAGTTACATGCTTAGATATTAATATTTATTACATTTAGGATATTATAACTATATTTTGGAAATTTTTCTGATTCATTTTGTTATGAGGACAAAGTAACTAGAAACAGCGATAATTCACACTATTGGACAGCCTACTCTATGGCTTTTTATTCTCCACCTAGACTTAGGGAGGTTGATATGTATTAAAAAGAAACTACACAGTTAGCTTAGATTTGAATATAAATCAATATACACAGTGAAAATCGCTTAGCATGAAAATGAAGGGATTGAAATATTTTGTGTGTGTGTTAAAAGAATTTCGTGTTAATGTGTGGAAATTGCAAAACCGAAACAATGCATCAACAAAATGTAGTTGATTAGAGTAGATTTTATTTACAAAGATATATATATGCATGTATTTACCAAATATTAATGAATTTAAAACATCCCCAAGAACTTTATGAAACTTAATTAAAAAAATTTCTAGTTTCTTGAAAAACAAAAGACTTAATCAGTTTTTAGAAATTAATGTCACATTTTTCGTTGCATTACCTTTTATTAGCATCAAATTGTCAGCAAATTGGTTGATTTCGTCCACTTTGTTGTTCATTTCACCATTGCAATGTGCGTCTAAATAACTGCGCACACTTTTCATGGACCACACAAGAAATAATGGTATTTAAGTTTTAGAAATAAAAGTCCTGTCCTTCTTGTATCAAGAGATAATAGCTATAAGATGCTTTTCAAAACAATCTGACACTTAATCTAAGACTGTTTTTGTTGCCGTACATTTCGTCCTGGGATACATACGAAAGGCAGATGAACAGAAACATACAATACAATCACATAAGACTAGACCAGTGTTTCTCAAAGTGTGGGGAGTGCTCCCCTATGGGGGGCGCGATAACCCTACAAGGGGGGGGCGAGCATATTGAAAATTTAAAGATTTTAAAAAAATAACCGGAAAGAAGTAACACTAAATACTTTCTTCCATAATAAAAAAAATACACATCAACACTGATATAATTTATGTTTATTATCTGGCGTTTTTCCATCATCAAATAGTTATCGTTGATCCCAAAACCAAATTAAAGAAAAAAACATTTTGTTTAATTTGGTGTATATCGTCAATGAGAGATTTTTTTATTACGTTTTAACATAAAATATTACTTGTTAAAAGAAAAACGAAATCCAGACCCTGAGAAAAATTCTAAGAAGATAAACAATTCATCACTGTAATTATTATTGAAATACTGTACATTAGTTGTAGAAAGAAAAGGAAGACATGATTCACTTTTCAGCCAGGCAGCATAATACATTTGCTAATCATTTGATTGACCTTCAAACTTACTGGTATGGTTAGTTCTACATTAGTCCGTTCCGTCTTTTATCTGTTTGTTTTTCGCTGAGGGAAATTGGAAATAATAGAGATTTTTACGATATATGGAAAATAATTGATTGATTTGAAGGATTATTTGGCCAAGATTTATTTTTAGTGAAAAACGTCATAATCATTTTTAGAACATCCGTATTTTTCTCTGAATACACTTTTAACCCGGGAGCGGTGGAGCGGGGCGTCTGTGATCTCAATTGAAGGAAGTTGAAACTGATCAAGCAAAAGAAGAACTTGTTGAAAGAAGGAATATTATTTATGATTGAGAAACGCGATGAACATGAAGCGAAAGGAAAATTTTCAAATGCTTCCTAAAGAACTCCATCAATGAAACCATAAGTGTACCACAAGGTTCAGATCACCTTGTCAAAAAACACAAGAAAGAAAAAGTTCAACTTGCTATTTGTTGATCACCAAAGGTGTTACGAGTTCGAGCCCAGTACCACTAAAGATCCGCCGTGTAGTGGAGAGATGCTCGTTAAATCTGTCGAGAGCTCAAACGTCCTCTTGTTGGAGTGATGTGGTAGTTATAAGAGGCTACATATCTTAAGTGTCGCCCTCGTCATTTGACCATGGTTCAAAATTACGAGGTCCGTCTCCCAAAGCCCTCGTGTAGTTGAACAGTGCGACGTTAATATTCAATCACTCGATCATGAAAGCTTATTAAAACTACAATAACTTGAACAAAATATGACAGCTTTGCCAGCAAATAACATTTCTGTAATATTAGTGAAAAGTGTCTCTGATTTGCGTCCTTTATTAAGTCTTGCACTTTTGAATCATTTTAGTTCAGTTTTATTGGATTTTTTTCTCAATCAGTAAAGAAAAATTGAATAGTCATTGAAAGCCGGTAAGTATACTTTCTCTTAATTAAATTATTCACTGTAATTCTGATTTGTATCGTGTGCAGTAAAAATAATTAAAAACAAATGATTGGGGTGACTGGGTCCCCCCACACTACTATTAGCGTTAGCAAGGAGTGCACGCTTGCTCCCTAGTTAAAACATTTTGAAGTATTTCTGCTTTAAATATTAAAAAGTAACACAATTATTATTCTTCGGAATTTTATATTATTTTTTTCATTATTTAACATTAATTCTAAATGCTGATTCTGTGAGGTTTAAAATTACAGTTCTTTTAAGCAGTTATTTTCAATTATAGCATTTATCTATAAAAAATCATTTTACATTTTGGAATACAATGTCGTGTGCACGCAGTTTTACTCTCCTTACAGTTCAGCTATTATATCAAGAATAATGTTTTATTTTTTTAAAAATTTAACTCGTGCGAAGAACCGGTGTTTCAGCCAGTATACGTTTAATATATCAGTACAGAAGAATTTATTTTATAAATAATTTTTTAATACTAAATTAAGAACAAGTTTAATAATTATTATAGTGACTTCCATGGGCTTATCTTGTAGAGCAAAGTTTTTCAAAGGAAGGTTTATAATATCAGAAATTGACACTGAGTTATTTTTCTATATTTAGCTGAGATCTATATTTTGTCTTCAAAGCAGCCACCGCAAAAAAAATCCGGTTTAACAAAGATAGGATGTTGAAAATGGTAATAGTATGAGAAGTGCTTTAGTTTTCAGTACAGATAATTCATCATCCACCTCTACCCAAAATTCAAAGATGAATTTATTACAAAATTGTCTTTTAATTTTTCACTGGATGTGAAATCTATGAAGATTTCTTCTTCGGAAGTTGAGAGCCCTTCTGGAGTATCTTGAAATAGATCCCTAATACACTCGTAACTTGCTACCAAGTAGTCCGCATAAAAAAAATACATTTTTAAAATTCTTTGCCAACATGGCTAAACGATTTTACATGGTTTTAAAAACAACTTTCACATGTTGTTCTTCAGATTTGTTAGTTTTAAAACATAACGAGCTGGGGCATTTTCCCCCATCATTTACTTCAGCAGTAGTAAAGCCAAAATTTAAGTATTTTTGAGAATATTTCCTTGATTTAATTTTCGTAACCATGCTCGTCTGTGTACTTTTTGATCATTTATTATCGTCGAATGTTTGCTGACGACTTAAAATATATGTATGATTTTGTCTTAACCTACTGCTGTAAATACTTAATTACCGTGAATTACAATTAACGTGCAAATTAAAAAATGTACATTCAAGCTAGATTCGGTAGCTATAGAAGTATCGAGTCGACCCAAACTGACTGGAATTGTACGAGGAAAAGCATTTTTACATGTTTTGCGCAGACGTCCGATAGGTTGCCAAGACTCAGGCAAACGTTCCCTATAATGCCAGATGTGATGGATATGATAGAGAGCAACATAGACTAGACTATTTTTCTAATGAGATTTGTACTTTGAGAAATGGATGCTGAAGGAAATAAATATTAATTAAATATATCATTTTGCAATCTGTTCCAATTTAAAAATTAGAGAAAGAAATATAACATAATAATAAGTAAGTAATATATATTTTAAGTAATTTTTTCTTAAAATATATATTACTTAAAAGTAACATATACAAAATTTAATACTTATACAGTTTATAATTGAGATCCCATTGTAGCTTTAGCGTCAAAGTGCATTTTTATTGCAGTAAATACATTATTGTTGTACATGGGGGGGCGACGAAAATTATGATTGAAAAGTATAGTATTGAAAGTTTGAGAAACACACTGGACTAGACTTTATTACAAACGATCATTGTTTGTAATAAAGTCTAAATCTGTATAAGACAGAAGCGGTGGGTTGCTTTCCAATCGAGACGGGAATCCATTTCATGTGAAAGTCCGACTTCTTTTCC